>CM042910.1:24448512-24906012 GCA_023653625.1 Triadica sebifera | reverse complement strand
ATTAGTTCGCATTTTCTTCGCTTTCTCATAAATCTGACTATAGGGAAATTGGCGTCATTTCCCAACAAATACTTCTAATTTCAAGCATTCTTAGGGTCCTCCACCATAAGCTCATCTCTCATTTTTACATACTCTATCTAAATATGGTTTTGAAGCCCCAACAGAGCACATAACAGATTGGTACCCTGACATTGGTGCTACTCACCATGTCGCGCCAGATTTGTCTTCACTCAACACTATTGAAGAATACAAGGGTAAGGACCATTTGATTGTTGATAATGGCTCGACTTTACCTATCTCTCACACTGGTAAAGGTTCCATTTTCTCTTCCTCAAGATCTATCCATCTAAACAATATCTTACATGTTTTTACTGTAAATAAACCTCTCTTATCTGTTCAAAAATTTTGTCGTGATGACCATTGCTTTTTGAGTTTCATGCTGACCATTGTTTTGTCAAAGATTAGGTTACCAAAAAACATTGCTTCGGGGAACGAGTGAGTTGGGCCTCTCCAAGCTATATTCCAATTTGCATCAACCACATCTCGACAATGCATTAGTGTATCTTTGAAGCTTAGAAGATTGGTATGCTCGACTAGGTCGTCCCAATTTCTAGACTGTCCAAAAATTATTTCGTCAATTTCAATTGTTTTGTTCCAATAAGAAATTTAGTTTTAATAAATGTAATGCTTATTGTTTAGGCAAGCTTCATCGCATTTCCTTACCATTGACATTTAATCGTAAGTCTTTCCTTTTGGAACTTATTCATTCTAATATTTGGGGCCTGCGCCACTGTATTTTTTTCTGGTTACAAATATTTTATAATATTTATTGATGATTATTCATTATTCACTTGGTTGTTTTCCATTATTAAATGTAAAGAGTGAGGTGCCTACTGTTTTTCTTCAATTCAAATATATGGTGGAAAAATAATTTGATACTACTATCAGGTTCTTTTAATTCGGATTGGGGAGATGAATATAGACATTTAAATAAGTTTTTAAAGAATAGGTATCATTCACAGAGTATCTTATCCACATACCTATGAGCAGAATGGTATTGTTGAAAGAAAAATGAGAAAAATTATGTATATTAGTCTAGCTTTACTTGGTCATAGTGGGACACCATTTCGGTTTTTAGGAGTTTGTATTTGAGAAAACAATTTTTTTGCTAAATCGTTTACCATCCTCCTCCCTGCATAACCGAAATCCTTTTCGATTATTATTTCATAAAATTCCAGATTATGCCTTCCTAAAGGTTTTTGGTTGTGCAGTGTATCCACTTCTTTGACCATATCAAACCAATACATTTTTTTCATTCTAAACAATGTATTTTTCTGGGTTACTCTCCTGTGCATATGGGTTATCGATATCTTGATAAAGATAATGGAAAATTTTATGTGGCTCGTCATGTCCAATTTGATGAAACTATGTTTCCCTTTAAAATTGTTTTAGGTATTTGTTCCCCTAAGGATGCACTGGCAGTTGACATATCAGTTTCCCCGTGGCTGCAAATCTCCTACCCACTTCACCAACTCACAAATTCCTCTGCAACGAAAGGTACTTTATCCTTATTCCCATCTAATCCCACAATTAACTCTTCCTTTTCTCTACCTCCAGCTACCAACAAGTGTTATTCTCTAAATACAACACCTAGTTCTATGCAACAACCACCTAGTCAGTTTCAAGTTTCCAATCCTTATGGTCTTAATCTCTTTACGGAACTTCCTTTATCTGATTCACAGCCACTTATCTCTCAGCCACAACCAATTCCTCATCGCACACATCCTATGCAACTCAGAGTTTCTACTATTAAAAAAAAACCAACATTACATTTAACTACTACCGCAAATTTGTTCTCCAATATACAAACAAAAAGCCTCTTCCTTTACCAAAGCCAGCAAAATCCCGGAATGGAGCCATGTCATGGCAGTGGAGATAGACGAGCTGCACCGAAACCACACTTGGACTCTTGATCCTCCACTTTCTTCTTGTAACTTTATTGGAAATCAGTGGGTCTTTAAAATTAAAAGAAGGACTGATGGAACGATTGAGCGATTAAAAGGTTGGTTTTGAAGGGGTTGCACACAAGAATATGGGCTTGATTATCATGAAATCTTTAGTTTGTTTGTTAAACCGGTGACTATAAGAACTGTGCTTTCTGTGGTTATTTCAAATGGGTGGCCTCTTCGACGATTGGATGTAAGTAACACATTTTTAAATGGTGACTTAGAAGAACCTGTATATATGGTCCAACCGCAAGGTTTTGTCAACAAACAACATTCTCATTACGTTTATAAGTTGCATAAATCACTTTACGGTTTGAAGCAGACCCCTCGTTCCTGGTAGCAAAAACTTAGTCACTTTTTATTGCAACTTGGTTTTACGAGTACTAATGCTGACTCCTCCTTGTTTTTGTATAAAGACGATCAACATCTCCGCTCTTTACTTGTTTATGTTGACGATGTGATTATTACAGGAAGTAATTCAACACTAATTCAATCATTAATCTATCAATTATCCATCAAGTTCAGCTTGAGGGATTTGGAAAGCTACATTATTATTTCGATAGTGTTTGAGATTGCAGTTGGTTATTTAAAAAGTAGATTTAAATTTTTTTTATTTAATTAAACTGATTTTTTTAATTTTTTATAAATTCTTTTTCTCAAATCTGCTTCTAAAAAAACATCTATTTATATGTTTCTATCCAAAAACAGTTTTAGAAATTAAAAAAATTTAAAATATTTTTTTTTTAAAAAGCGTTTTTCTAAACTTAACGTCAAATGAAACTTTAGTGTGGAAGTGATACCTACTAGTGGTTTAATACTCACGCAACATGCCTATATTTCAGACATTGTAAAGTCGACTCGAATGGACACTTGTAAGCCTTATGGAACTCCTATGGCCACTGGTCATTCTCTTTCTCGAAATCAAGGCTCCCAACTACAAGGTGATGATGTGACTCTATTTCGCAAACTTTGTGGCAAGCTCCAATATGCAACATTCAAGCAGCCAGACTTATCCTTTGTTGTCAATAAAGTTTGCCAATTCATGCATCAACCAACTGATGTGCATTTCAAAGCTTTGAAACATGTCTTGCATTACCTTAAAGACACGTTATGACATGGGTTACCCATTTCCAAGTGTGATCTTAATCATTTACAGGCATTTAGTGACACAGGTTGGGCAGGTTGTCCTTATGACAGACACTGGTCACACACAGCAAGAGAGACCAAGCCCGTGACACACTCCACCGGAGGCTACTTGATCTTCCTGGCCAAAAATCTCTTAGTCTGGAATTCAAAAAAACAAGTCACGATGACTCGTTGAAATCTTTAGCTAATGTTAGTGTTGAGCAACGATGGTTTAGAGATGACAATTGAATTCGAATATGACAGTTTTTATTTTTTTATTTTTTATTCTGATTCCAAATTTTTTTTTTGTCAGGGACAAGACATACATCCCCCGATCCGAATATTATTTATATATTTATATAATAATTATTTATATTTTAATATAATTAATATTTTTTAAAAATAATAAAATAAAATATAACACTCATTTAAAGTAATATTTTTTATTTAAATAATTATATAATTAACTAATTAATTAAAATAAATAAAAAATTTTAAATAGGGTTGAATTCTTGGATCCTGTTCCCGTGTGGTGCGGGGATGGAGATAAAAAAAATTTTCCAACAAGAAACGGGACGGGATTCAGAGATGAAAACGGAAATTTCGCCCCAAACCTACCCTGTTGTCATTCCTACGATAACTACAACAGCTCTTATGTTCATTTGCGCGAGCTCCCTCACGTGTGGTGTGACAATGTTGGAGCAGTATTCTTATCTTCCAATCCTGCATTTCATGCGCGCAAATGCTACATGGAAGTCGTTTACCATTTTGTTTGACAAGTCTGCAACAAGGAGCTAACAGTTGCGTCAACATCATCTGCAGATCAAATTGTCGATATATTTGACTAAATCTCTGTCACAACAACAATTCTTTCACTTTACAGCTTCAGTTGCATTCTATTTCACTATCAGCTTGTGGGGACGCGTCATTGGATACACAATCTTAACCACTTATTGTTATGCATTTTGTATTTTAAATTCGAGATTGGCATTATCAGAATTGTTGCATTTTGTGTTTTAAATTCAAGATTGGCCTTATCAGAATTGTAAAGCTATTCAACACCTGTACTTAAAGTGCTCACACCTATACCAACATTCATTCATTCGAAATCTAATAAAATCTCTTCAACTCAAATCTCCTCTGTTGACTATATATTATTATAAATTTTTTTAATCTAATTTTTAATGTAGTAGTAGGACAAACAAAACCACCCAAAAAAATAAAAAATAAAAAACGGATAGAATCAAATATCAGATTAGCATCATCGCCTAATAACAAAGAATGAGTGACATTTAATTCCATTTTTACCGTTCAATTAGGAATTGATGCAAGAAATAATAATTATTCAAGGACCACATGCAATAGTTAAAAAAAATTAGAGAGTTTTAAAGCCATCCCTTTTCAATAATTTCTGATTCATTTTGTTTCCTTCACTGCTAATCAACAAATATTTAACATGGTGCAACATAATAACTAGATAAAGTTGAAAGTAACAAATGATTCCTATCCAACTTTATGGAAACATTTGCCTCTTAAAAAGGATTAGTAGAAATCAGTAATGCAGTAGACAAAATAAACTTTACAATTTACGGATAGAGCAATTGCATAACAAAAGATTATTAGGGGCCAAACAAGCAAAAGTGCACTGACTGAGGGGTCTCCATAGTACAAAGTTCTAATGACTTAGCAACCCCCGCATAAAGTAACTTGACCTGTTCTCATTTCAACATAAATTACAGCTCTTTTATTGCTAAGAGAGAAAACCTGACTAATTCAAGGGGCGGCATAATTGGCGCCCAGCAAGCGTAGCAGCCAAGGTTAGGAACAAGAATTGCACAAAAAGGTTTCCTCATTTAGGTGTCTTAACAACTGGAATATATAAAAATCACGTCCAGACATTGTTAGACTACAGAGGGCGCAAGGGCAGTATGGAAAATTATGAACATAGGTTGGTACCAAAGCCAACCATAGAGAGCTCCTCCTTTTTTCCCCATAAAAGATAAGATTAAGGGAAGTACAGAAATAGAAATTTCATGGGGTGGTTGTTCCAGCTTCATTGGCATTTTTTCCGGAATTTGATTGGTCAGCATTGGTTGAATTCTGTTGGTCCAAAATACGCCCAGTCATTGGATCAACTGGACGTGTGTCACGGGGTCCACCTTTACGCCCCATTGCCACCATTGGTGGTGGAGGCAGTAACCCTGCTCTGAAAAGTATGCGCTGAACAGGTTCTGAAGGCTGAGCACCAACAGATAACCAATACCTGAAGAAAACCAGAAGAGAAAAGATGAAACAGAAATCAGGGGAAAAAGGTCTGCTAATTTGCTCCCCTAATGGTGCAATCACTAAAAGCCACGATGATAGAAAAAGGCTCAAGAAATTTTCCTTTCATTTTTTTCTGTGTCAAACAACCCAGTTGGTAAAATTTCTCCTTACACTATTAAACATGTAAATTAGATTCTAAAATTCTCAAAAATAATAAAATGCAGATGTAAGTTTGAACAAAAAAATTGAAAATTAACATGCAGTGTACACCAGGTAGAAGTACCTGACAGTCAAGCCAAATAGCCACACACGGGAAATATCCAGATCAATGACAAAAGAAGTACATGTAATTTTACATGATTTTTCTGTCATTCCCAGGAAGGAATATTAAATAAATTCTTTAAAAAATCTAAAAACTGAATTTTCTTCTGCCAGAATATGGTTTAAATCTGTACAGCTCACGTTGTAACCTTTCAGTTAACTTGGTTTTACTAAAATCATCATCCTATAGGCTATGAAGTAGTAAGATTGATCTGGAATTATCATGACAAGGGCAACCATAGGAGTGAAACTTGTATGGACAAAGCAAATTGACAGTATATCAGACCAAACAAATCCAGTCACAAAGGAACAAAAATGCATGTTACAGCTGCATAATAACACAACAACAGTATCACTCCATGAGATAAACGCTCAAAATTAATTTTCTTGACTCAAAGGCTCCAGCTAAATTAGTACAAAATAAAATACGAACACCGCATGTATTTGCATCCAACCAATCCATATCTGCAGGTCCATTGTATATATGATTGCCTAAACTTTCTTATCCTACAATACTATATAGTCCTCTCTTCATTCAGGAATCTTTCTCCCCTGCTCTTTTCCACTTTGACCACTGCAAGTCACATTTCATTCTCTCCCAGTAAGATCCTCTTTGATGGCTTTTTCTGTGTATACTTCTCCCATGAGGCTCACTGGTGCACCTTGGCTCATCTTGTCATAATCAAGGCTGTCTCATTTTGACTTTTGAGGACAAGCTACATCCCCGCAACAAAGATTTTCTGCCCCTTTCATGAGTATACTTCAACCCCCTTCCCCTTCATTCTTTTAGATTCCCATCATCCTTTGCCCCTTCATCCGCTTCAGGCCTGTGCTAAACTTAAATTCCACAACATCCTTTCCCCTTTATTCTTTAAGGAGGAAATTTTAGCAGTCATGAATAACACGCTTGATCCCTTTCAATTTGCGTTTAGATCTTCTAGAAAATCAAAGATTTTCTAAAACTCGACCCCCAAAAGATTCTTTAGTACCCACAACCACTTTGTCAAGAATATGAAATTCCAAAGTCCTTACAGGAGTTGAGGCTAAACAATGAAAAACATTCTCAAAAAGGTGATAACTTGAACCAATAATTTGAACAAAATTCACCACCTAATTGGTAAATTAATGTATTAAACCAGAAAACTCCTAAAATATATAATATGGTGTCCAACTGCAAAAAGAAACTATACTTCATTGAAACAAGCACTTCGTTAAGATCACACGAGTAAAAATTTTCGCGATTATATAAAAATTTTCCAAAGTGAGACGGACAACTAACTAAACACATCGATGCAAATGATGAATTTGGGGAAGGAGAAAAGAGGCTTACTTGACTCTTTCGAAATTAAGACCCATCCGTTTGCCTCCATCTTGACCTGTAAACAACACAGAATTTTGACAAAATACTTAAGTAAATCACCATACAGCATGCCTCGATAGGTAGGGGATTGCTTCGCAGTAACAAGAACAGTCAGTTAAGATTTAATTTGAAATTATGGGGGAGAGAGAGAGAGAGAGAGGCATGAACCTGGCAGGGGATTGTAGTAACCAAGGACTTCGAGGTGCTTGCCATCTCTGGGGGATCTGCTATCAGCGGCCATGACTCGATAAAATGGCTTGTTTTTGCATCCGAATCTTGACAACCGGATCCTTACCACCATCTTCTTCTCTACTTTGTTTTACGAGTAATCCCCGCAGACTATGAAATGAGTCCGGCAACTAGTTGCTAGGGTTCCGGGTTTTATGTTTCAATATCGTGATATTCCATTTTTCATTAAGGGTTTTCGATGTGTCGTTCGAACATTAACGGCGTCGTTCCACTGCAGGTATCCCATATAATAATAACTAATAAGAGTACAGTTATTCAAAAGGAAATAAAACGAATCGTCGTCTATCAATAATGCTCAATAATAAAATATCCAATTCAGCCGCAAATCGCAGTAGAGTAAAATTTTGATACTCTGGTTCTTTGTTAATGAACTTTTTCCCTCGATTTCTTCTTAAAGTTGGATTAGTTTTCATCAGGATTTCGCTTCTCAACTTTAATTTTCATCAGGGTTTCGCTTCTAAATGAGAATTACATGAGCTATTAGGGTTACTGGGTCTCGAAATTGTTGAATTCCAATGGAGAAATCGCAAACTGAGAGCTCAAGAACTCCTTTCTGTTTTCCTTCCCGACGTAAATCGCATCTCAAAAGCCAAACTTATCTTACTTTGGCTCGAATCTTATCTCAATGCTATAACCATCCTCAACTCTGCCAAACCGCCCGAATTGTCCCTCAGGAGCTAAGACCAGGTAATTTACTAAATTGCTTTCTATTTTAATTGAATTTCTCTTTTCTTTTTGAAAACCACTAATTGTTGTATAATTCACATCCTGCGTTTGGTTGCTGAGAAATTTCGATTCAAGTCGCCCTCTTTTGGGTACTGAATTGGACGTGCTACTAAAGTTTAGTTAATTTGAGAAGGAAGAATTTTAATCCTCTTGAGGTTACTGCGTTTACAATTTGAAGCTAAATAGAGCATATGTTTATCGTACTTATTTCTTGTTCCAATAGTCGTTTCTGATTAATGTGAAAATTTCTTCTTTTGGTTGAAGATAATCATATCAATGAGCCTGAGAAAGCATCTGAAAAAGAAGTGCATGAGCACAATGAACTGGTCACTCCTCATGGCATGGATCATGATAACTCTCCTGCTCGAAGAGATGTGTCCGTTCATGAGAATGATGAAGCCATGGGCTTTGAAGATGAAGGGTTTAGTGACACACAAACTGTGATTCATGAGATAGAGAACATCATGAATACAGAAGAAGATGAGGACCCATCTAAGCAAAAGAACCTGACAGTAGATGATGGTCCTAATGGAACTGGTTTACAAGATATAGAATTTGGCCATTTGCAACAGTTGTTAATGGATGAGTTGGATGTAATGAAAGGAAATGAAGAAGTTGCAAAAGACAAAAATTCAAATTTAGCAACTACGTATTTGGGTGAGAACCTGTGTTGTGGTGAATTAAATGACCAAGAGGAACATTTTGATCTTCAACCAATTTTTATGCTGGAATGTAGGAGTGCAGGTGAGCAACAAGTTGACAAAGATCACTCAAGACAAAATACCTTTGGAACAATCGATTCATCTGTGGTTAAAAGTATGACTTGTGAAGTTTCAAAATTAAGTGATAATAATGAAGATAATATTTCCTTGTTGAGAACTAATGAATTGGGAACCAATGTTGAAATTCAACAAAAAGAGATAGACCTGGGGCAATCAGATCATATTAGTGGAGCAGAGGGTTTCTCTAATCATATGATTGAAGATGGTGAAATGGAAGAAGGAGAAATTCCTGGTGAGTTTGAGGTGAGTGACAGATTAGTCATGTCTTGTGTAGATAGTGCATTGCCACAAGATCAGAGAAAGCAACTCTCTGGAGATATTGATAGAAGTAAGTTCCCTTTCAATGACAAGCAAGAAGAAAATAAAAAGGATTTTGGGTCTATTTCCATTACAGTGGATGTGGTTGGTAAGGCAACCACTAGGGGAGAAGCAGAAGCCGATGATATTAGAAATGATATGGTCTGTAAGCGCAAAGTTGTTGATTATGGAGATCCGATATTGGTGGAAGAGCCAGAGCGGCATAAGAAACAAAAGAAAAGTTGTGAGACTAAAAAATCAAGAAAAGTTAGTGGAGCCAAGGAAAAAAAGAAAGGTGATGTTGATTGTCGAATAGTTAGCTCTAATAATTCACCAATACCTACAGCAGCTCCCGCCAAGTCTATTGTAGTATCATCCATCCAAAATTCAGATCAGACCCCAACTGGAGATCAAGGAATTATGTCTAAAGAAATGGTATGGTTCTTATGGCAATTTTCTTTTTGCCTTTGCAAATAGTATGTGGTAGTTGCCAACGAGGACAACTAAAGTGTCTCAGTTTTCAATGACTTACAGATAACTAGTGAGTGTGATGAATTAATTGATAACTTGGTAAAATCTCAATGCCAGCTCTATGCATCCAGATACTGGGTCTTAGAATTTTGCAACAATAATGCTATTATTGAGTTCTAGTCCAGTTTTTAACCTATTGTCTGTTGTTGGTCTGCAGTCGCAGGATGCTGGAGTACGGAATAAGAAAAAGAGGGGGCCTCCTTCTGAGGAAAGGAAAGCAAAGAAAAAGGTTTAAAATATTTCCTTCCATTTTCCTTAGTGGGGTGTTTGAATGGATTCTTTAGTTTATATAGCCTATTAATTTTGAACTGGCAATGAAATATTTTTTGAGTCAAATAGTTCTGTTTTCTATCTTCCATGCAAATTTAATTTATGCATTCTCAAGATCTAAGTGCTCTAATGTTATTTTTGAAGTGTAAATTTTACTATTTTTTATTTAATTTCTTTTTAAGGAGAAAAAACGAAAGAAACGAGCACAAAAGAACCGTGAGCTTGGTGTTAAGAGACTGAAACTGCGTCCTGTACAGAATCCAAAACCTGTTGCATACTGTCGTCATTATGTCAAAGGGAGATGCCAGGAGGTGATTGCATTCTCTCTATAATATAAATATTGTAGCTTTTGTTTGGTGTCTGAACTGCTGCAAATTTTGCATTGTTTTGTACTGCAGCTGAGTATTAGTTGCTCAACATATGGTTCTTTTTGTTATTGGTAGTTGGTAAACTGTATCATTGTTGCTTATGCTGAAAATGAATATGTTGATATTGTGACTATGTATCTACTTCTATTTGTGTCAAGATGTTACTTCAGTTTAGCATTCTTACCCATTCTTACAGCGCACACACCTACATTCACACATATGTAACTCACCTGACTTCAGCCACTTGGTTTTATTTTGTTCCCAACCCGCCCACCCCCAACTGTGTATTATACAGAATTCCTGATTATATAGCACACTAAGAAAAATACACACTCCTCTTGATGAAGCTTTTCCTTCCAGGCCTTTTCTGCCCTTTTGGAGAGATATCATTCTATGGGCACGATAAGAAAGGGAATCCTTCTATCTCTCTTTCCTTCGTTTCTTTACCGACCAAATAATTGAAATTCCCTCTTATTCAATCAATTTCCTATCAAGAAAAAAAACATTTAGAGAGAAATTACTAAATGGATATGTTTGACTTGGGAATCCAACTCAAAATGCTTCGATGGACTGCATGTTTTGGTGGGACTGTCGCTTTGTTTGGGTGATTACTAGCTAGTTTCCTCTAATTTTACTCATTTATCCTCTTGTTATCAATTTTTTCCTTTTTTCTTTCGCAGGGTGAAAAGTGCAAATTTTCACATGATACAACACCTTTGACAAAATCCAAGGTATAATCATTTGGCTCGGTACTATTTCTTGTAATGCCGGTATCATGATCTATTTTACTTGTAGTTTCAGAAGCTTGTTATAGTATTGTCTTTCAATTTTTTTCTTCGAAGGGGATGCATGATAATTCCATGAATAAGACTGCATAGCACATGTCCTGAGTTCATCTCTTAATCTTCAATTTCACAGAAGGGTCTCAAACTGCTGTTTTATGCCTCTTCTGTCCATCCCGTAAAACTTCCTCCTGTTGCTCTCTTTTCTGCAGCAGGGAAGGAAATACCATTAATTGTCTACCTGCTGTGGAAAACAGAGAAACTGTAATAACCGAGAACATATTTGAATATGGAGATGCATCCTTAGAAGGGAGCCCTCGTTGCAATAATCTACCAGCTATTGTCTTTCTCCTGTCTCCCACCTATTGCTTAATATCATAGTCTAGGATCTCTATATTCATTGAATTTCCTCAACAGCAGATTCACTAATTTTATTGTTGCTAAGTGTTTTGTGGTCATGCTTTCTGTTTTGGCAGCCATGTTGTCATTTTGCACGTCACTCGTGCTTGAAAGGGGATGATTGTCCATTTGATCATCAGCTCTCCAAGTATCCCTGCACAAATTTTGTTTCAACAGGTTTTTGCAGCAGAGGCGAGGATTGCTTGTTCTCCCACAAGGTAGTTTCTCAGCTTATGGACTGCTTTATATTCTTAGTCTTTTTTTTTTAATGCAATAAAACAGATAGTTACTCATTGACTATCTTTACCTATTACTTGTTTCTTGAATTTACAATCTATTTGTCTTTTGTCACCTAGCTACCACTCAAGGAAGATCTTCCGTCTGCTACAAATGTTTGTACTCCTGGCTCTAAGCCACCATCCTTGCCAGGCACTTCAAATTCTAAGAAGCAACTTGATAGTGGTGAAACTTCTCATCATGCTACCAAGGCCTCTCCTGACAATGTAGGGCTTATTTCCTGCAATACTACAGTACAAAATGTGGCCAAGATTGTGCTAAGTACGCCTGTGCTGGCTCCCAAAGGTACTAGCTTTTTGTCTGCTGGAAAGTCGTCTATAGGTGAATTCAGTCATTCCACACCTAGCAGTTCATCTCTGAAAAGGAATGAGGGGTACAAGAATGGAAATAAGGCAGATCAAAGTACATCAGAGACAATTCAGAATTTGAATGACTTGCCTAAGGGAATTTCACCAGTTATGGCACCCAAGGGCATAAATTTTCTCTCATTTGGCAAATCTCCATTGGAATATTCCAGGACTAAGAATATAACTAGCAATGGTCGTAGCAAGTTATTTTTGTCGAACAATTTTAACTTGCATAAACAGTCTACTCCAAATATGGGTAACGGCGTCCAAGTTGGCAAAGACTCAACTGAGAGTGTGTCTGGTACAGCACTTTGGTTGAATAGAATGTTGCATAAAAATGAATTTGCAGCAGCATCTCTAAGATCAAATATTTTGTCCTTTGGGGATTCAGCAGATGGTAGTATAAGTAGCAGACAGGGTAGCTTGCCTTCCAGTTCAGGTGCAAGTGTTGACAGATCTGTTCAAGAGAGTAAAATTTTACCCAACGTACATCAGAATTCAAGTGTAATCTCACAGGGGCAGCAAAGTTCTCCTCTCAGCTCAAGTCAATCTGCAGATTTCTTGGCACATGCATGCTTAAAAAACACACCAAATTCAACTCAAAAGGCCTTAATATCCACTCTTGCATTTGCAGCAAAGTTTGAATCTGAAATGAATATGAAGAAATCCACCAGTGGTGCACTTGCTGTTAGCAAGGCAACCAATAATGAAAATGGAGATAGAGATGGTGGTGCATGCAGCAGTTCACAGAATGATTCAGTAAAAGCACTCAAAATTTTGGATTTCTTATCTGGTGTTAGTGGTAAAATGAAGCAGTAATTAGTATGTAGCTGGGAACATCACTCGAGAATTGAGATGGAGTTAGATTAGAATCATGGAGATAATTCCTAAACCTTTGGCACAGAAGAGAGGTGGTTGTTTACTGGACATCATTAGTAATTGGTAGTTCATTGTTTTCGCCTCTCCTCCTCACTATTCAACACTGCTTGACCAGTTATAATTTGCATCTGAAAGGCAACGGAGGTGAAAAGGTTCCATTCTGTAAAAGAAATTATAGTAAGTCTCTTGTGCCACATATTTTTCAGCTGTCTACAGTGTTGGCAGATTCTGCTGAACTTTTAACCCAGCACATCTTGAAAGTATCACTTTCAATTGTATGAAGATCAGTCGGGTAGTTTTTCAAGTTGGCTGAGTATTTGCTATAATGAAGTTCGTGCATGCCATGTGAAAGGTCTTCTTTCGTGAATGCGGTTCCTGAGATTGCATTCTTGGAAGATTTGTGCCATCACTTTATTTATCAATCCATTATGCTACTGACATAGAAGAGAAAATCTTTATTGCTCACCAGTCGGAATTCAAGCTTAATCATCTCAATCAAAAAAGAGGTAAACAACGATAAACCAACAGTATTTATCGACAATTATTTTTCATGTCTGGTTAACAAATTGGTCGGGAGTCATGGGTAGGCTAGGAATTAAAATAGTTAACTGCTATGCAAGTGAGTTGTTATTTAAGAGGATGAAAGATGCACATGGAGTTGTCTTTCAATTTTATTGTTATTTTTTTTTTTTAAAAAAAAAAAGAGAAATTATATGCCAATATATCCTGTCAGTCTTGGATCTGATGATAGAAAAATGCACATGTTAATGTTGCCTCCAACATAGGAACCAAATATCAAATTCAGCATGTACCACATCTATAGTACTCATTTAACTTGTACCATACTCCGACATTTTCCAATCTTACTCCAGAAATGATTAATGGTTTCATACCCAGACCAGGATATTCATGATCAATAAATGCTATATTGATAATTTCGTGAAGGCAACGCATTGAATTTGAACAGAAGCATTGAAAGAAAGTAATACAGAAAGAAAAAGACCTTTTGAAATCTTTTACAAAATAAAAATGTGTTATAGGATGAATTAATATAAAATGGCCGCAAAGTAAATTTTGACTATTGTAAAAAGAATTGTAACTATAAGTTAATAATTCGTTAAAAATACAGAATGATTGGAGGGGAGCAATTAACCTCCAAAATTAGGGCCCATTATGAGCTGGAAATTGTCCACTGCCAAGTTTCAATGAGATTTTTTTTTTCTTTTTTTCTTTTTGAGTTTTTATTTTGTGCTTGACAGTGAATCGGCCATCATATTCATAGCCGAAAGATGAAAAGCTAAAATTCTCATTCATAATATATATTCAGTGTTAGGCTTTTCTAAATTAAACAATAACGTTGAATTTTCTTCCTATGTAAGAGTAGCTGTCTCTAGTCTAGGTATATTTAATTTAATGCATTATTCGAATTATTATTAAATTTTGCGGATTTCATTAATACTACAAAACCTTATATTCAAAATGGTATATTCAATTTAAAATTGTCAAACAATTATAAAAATATTTTTTTTCTTTTATTAGTTCGTATAATCGTATTAAATCATTATACCTTTCATTTGATTATGATTAAGCTTTTTTTAAAGTAGAAAATAAACGATGTATATTGTCACATTATGAATTAAAATTTTTCAAACAAAACATACTTGTGGGTGTAATGATTGTAATAACAATGGAGTTTTAACTTTGAAATCCTTTGATTTAAAACAAAGTTGATGACTCTAACAAATAATATAAAATATACTAACAATTTTATTCAATAATTAAAAATTGAAATTAACACATTATTATTATTATTATTATTATTATTATTATTATTATTATTATTATTATTATTATTATTATTATTATTATTATCCGTCCCCATCTAAATTTATAACTTCGGATTTTAATAATTTGGAACTAACTGGGACATTCTTTAAGTAAAAAAGTTTGAAAAGAAACTAAAAGAACTTCATGCCTGGCAGTCTGGTGCGGTTTAGAGCCTCCCGATCTCATTAATTATTTTTATTATAAACAAATAATTGAAAGAAATATTTTTCCAACACCATCCAAAAAAATATTAATTATTATCTTTCAAACATATATTATTATAATTCATGCATCTACAATTATAAGTTTCACTTTTGGACTTTAAATTTCATTATATATAATATACTTTTAAAAGAATATATAAATAGTGAATTTTAACTCAATGGTATTTATTTTGCCTTAAATTTTTAAGATTATCTCATAATAATGTGATCACTATAGTTCACTCCAGTAGAACATTTTGCTAGAAACACATATAAACAATTTTTTTTATTATTATAATCTAGAGGTATTGCGTATTAGAAAACTCTAAATCAACCTCAAATTTTCAGTATTGAAGTTAAATCCTATAATAAATTATAACTAGCTCTCAATTTTATAAATAAATTATAACCCAAAAAAAAAGAGTTAAGAAGAATATATTCAAATGTGAATGTTCTTTTTGCATTCTTTATTTAAAGCTAATTCGGATTATAAATAATGTTTGAGCAATGATCACATACCTATTATAGGTTATGAAAGTTGAAGTTTTGATACCATTAATTAACCTAAACCCTAATTTTCTTATAAATGATCTAAGTTTGTTAATCCATTACTTAATATGAAAATAAGGGTCCCATAGCTAAAAGGTGATTTGAAAGAGAAATCGATTAGTCTTTGGTAGCCATCAAACACATTTGCCTTTTTTAAACGTGGAGGTGTTTTGTTTTTGCTTCAGGTCCATGTGACCTTTTTCTCTATCGTGTCTGATATTTCTTCGTCTTTCATGTGAGATTGCTATCGGTGAATTTTTGTAATTTGAATATATAGTTATCTACGTTTGCTCTCAAAACAGAAATCTCACATTGATTAATTATCATCATTTTAAGGGACATTTGGTTCAACTGTCGGATACAATTAGCAGTTGATTGATGCTCATATTTTATAAAATTAATTGAATTGTCGCTGTTAAAATATGAAATTACCATTATGATATAATTTATTTCAAAAAAATATATTTTTCTATGATATATAAAGTATAAACAACCAAAAAAATAAAATATTATTTGATATAATTATATATTTTAATGATTAAAATAATAATAACAATAGAATATAATTATGTTTTCATAAATGTATATCTATAATTTATAAATATAATCAATGAATTTAATATATTTTTAATATAATATATTTTATATTGAATAGAGTGATTTTGAAGAAATGTATTTTTTTTAATAAAAAATTTACAATACAATATTTTATTATAAAAGACTAATTTTGTCGTTTTATTATAAAAAAATCAACAATTTCAAAAAAAAATTTAAAATGTAATTTTTTTAATCAGCAGCTGTTTAAGTTTTTTATCAGTTGATATTACCAAATATTTTTATTCAATTGTTGAGGATAAAAAAAACTACCGGTTGTTTCCAAAAGTTGAACCAAATATATACTAAAAATATCAATCTTATTATATCATGTACGAATTCATGTAATTGAAAAAATTTCTAAATCAGGCTGAAAAATTGATTTATGTAAATCAATTTAATAACATTTTGATTCTATTTTATGCTGCAAACGATATTTAGAATTATCGTTGAAAGTTAAAAAATATTTTTTAAAATTTTTAATTTAATTGACTAATTTTTAATAATTGACTTCTTTCAAATATATTTCTGACAAAAATATTTATTTACTTATTTTTTTAATAGTATTTTTTTTAAACGCATTATCAAAAATGACCTATAACAATGTTGAATCGAAGTTCATTATACACCATTAATGATTTTTCAAATATTATTAATATTAATAGTAAACATTTAATACTATTTTCATAGTATAAGAATGAAAAAATAAAATCCTTAAATAATAGAAATTCTTAGGTAATCTAGAGAGTACTACCTAAGAGTCTATAATTTAGGTGGTAGATTCTATCTTCTAAGAATTTTTCCTTTAAACAAATTGAAATATTAATATATATCCCTTTAGCTATTCAATTTAATAAAGATAGATATCCCTGAAAAATTCTCAATTTATTGTAATTGAAAAAAATATTTACAACTTTATGGTAGATTTTTGAAAAATTTTATATTTAGGGTAGAATTTTGATCAACAACTGCAACATTTTGATCTAGTATAAAGTGCGTAAAGTGCATATGTACTAATTCAAATGGTGCACAAATTTTTTTTTCTTTTGAAAAAATATTTCAAATACAATTAATTAATAATTTAGATCCAAAAAATCTGCAGCCTAAAAGAGCAAACCTGGAGATGAATCTATATGTTAATAATGTCACCTATAATGGATGGATTCTTGAGGTAGGTAGTTGAAAGTATTCTTGAGTGGTTTCTCGCCATCACTTTTTTGATCTTACAAGTTTACGTCTCTCTTCATGACAAAGCATATCTCTAGGATTCCATTTCGGTTTATCAGTAAAATCGTCAATCAATTTCTTCACTAGAAATATGCACATTTTCTCTTACTTATGCCAGAACACTTCTCACTCTCTTGAAAAAAAAAAACCTCATTGGTTCTTATTTTGTAATTGATAAAATCTAAATTATAAATATTACGGTGTTTGGAATTGTTGCTAGATATTTAAAATAATATATTTATAATTTTTTTATAAATTATTTTTTTCAAGTTTATTTTAAAAAAAATAATTTTCAAAATTTAAAAAAATTAAAAGTTTCTCCAAATACTTTTTCCAAAAGGTCATATATATTATCTCTCTCAAACACACAATCAAGCCATAAATTAATTTATAAAATAATTCATAAAAGATAAAGAAATTTTTTTAGTGAAGTAATAAATTCTCTCTCTAATGCCATCTCAAAATGAAAAATATAAAATATTCTTGAAATTTTTCATTTTTTACCCTAAATTTATAAAATATTTTTTAATCTATACCAAACTAATCATTGCCCTTTTGTAGAGAGAGGTGAGTTGAAGGGATGCATGGCAAGCAGGTATTGGTCCGTAAGCAGAAAAACAAGGAGGTGGAGAGGACGTTAAGATCTCCTGTGGAAAACAACCGGTCCCGTAACTTCACTGGACCGGAATTCCTATTATAGATGACGTTGATGATGGCGGCAACGCCTTTTCATTTACATAAACCCCACACTACCATTTCCCATTTCTTCAATTCATCCATCAAAATGACAACTTCATTGAAGAACAACTTCTTGCCTCCTCTTATCTCAAATCTCCAGCAAGTTCTCGTCGCCAGAAACAATGTCGAAGAAGAAGAAGAAGAAGCCTGTGATTCAAAGCAAGTTTCCTCTTCTCCTTCTTCAAGTAGTATCCAAAGTAATGTATTTCAGGATCACGAAAAGGAAATTGTTTTGGTTACTAATGGTGAAGGAATCGATTCTCCTGGCCTCCTGTCCCTCGTCGAAGCTCTCGTTCGTGATGGCCGTTTTAATGTTCACGTCTGCGCTCCTCAGTCGTACATTTCTTTCTCTATTTATTGTTTCTCCGTTTTTTCCTGTTTGGTTGGTGAGAAAATGCTGGAAATGAATTCACCTTTTGATAATTTAATTTGTTGTATGTGATCGGTGCAGAGATAGATCGGTATCTGGTCATTCAGTGACGGTTAGGGAGACGGTTTCTGCTTCTTCTGTTGAAATTGGTGGCACCACCGCCGCTTATGAAGTTTCCGGTAATGCTGTTTGTTTCCTCGGGACAATTAGAACCTTGATTTTTTCGAAATTAATTATAGTAATGTTTTAAAAGCGAAAATTTCCACTTTTCACTATTTCAGGCACCCCTGCGGATTGTGTTTCTTTAGCATTATCAGGAGCATTATTTTCTTGGTCTAAGCCTGCGTTGGTATGCATTTTTCTAGATTTAAAATCCTGAGCTAATTTAACAGATGAATATCAGCCTTAACAATTTTTTTGTCTTCCCATCTTTTTCCCCCTTAATTAATAATATACAGGTGATCAGTGGAATAAACAGGGGATCAAGTTGCGGTCATAACATGTAAATAGTTTTCTTTCACCGTCTTACCTTTGTCTCTTCCATCTCAAATGTATATCTTGGAAGAACTCCTAAGAAAATGATTTTGGCAAATCCTGATTTTTCAAGTGGTCCAGGTTTTGTTTTAATTCCATATTCTTTTAATAATATGAATTTTAATGAACTCCTTGCCTTTGGCTTGAAGGTTCTACTCCGGTGCTGTTGCTGCTGCTAGAGAGGCATTGATTTGTGGTGTACCATCTCTTTCCATATCATTGAACTGGTCATTGCATTTTCCTTCCTTCTTTTTATTGTCAGATATAATTTTTCTGAATTTTTTTTGTTCTTTTGGTTAATTTCTTATTTCAATTCGTAATTATCAGGAAGAACGGAGTAAGCTCTGAAAATGACTTGAAGGACGCAGCCAGTGTTTGTTTACCATTACTGACTGCTACTATAAGAGACATCAAGAAGGGAAATTATCCCAAGAGTTGCTTATTGAACATAGAAATTCCCACTTGTCCTATTAAAAACAAGGTTTGGTCTTCTTCACTGTTATAACTTGTTGTAGGAATATGAGATGTTTCAATTTCTTTTTGTGATCAAAACATGAGACTTATCTCTGAAGCCCAATCTCCACAGACTAAATGGATAAGCAATTTGAATATCTAAATGGGTATGAATTTTGTTTCGCAGGGCTTTAAAGTGACCAGACAGAGTTTATGGAGAACATCTTTGAGCTGGCAAGCAGTATCAGCAAATAGGCATCCTTCTGCTGCTCATTTCATGTCCAATCAACAAAGCCTTGGTATCAAGCTTGCACAGCTCAGCCGAGATGCCTCTGCAGCTGTAGGAATCACTTACAATAAACCCAAAAAAGATAAAAAGAAATGCAATAACTTGTTTGAACATTTTCACTGAAAAGTTGGCCCATTTCTGACGTTGCAGGGAGCAGCTCGCCGCCTCAACTCACATAGAAAGACTGTTGAGATTGAATCTGTTGGGGTTGCAGGCAAAGTTAATGCACCACAAACTGTGAAGAAATATTTCCGCTTAGAGGTATATATACAAATGAACTGACATTAGAATATATAGAAATGAAATAGGAAATTTCACAACGAACAGTTTTCAATTGTTTTATTCACATGTGCAGTGCTCAGAAAAGGAGCAGAAAAACGTTGAGGAGGATCAAGATCTTAGAGCACTTGAGGATGGTTTTGTGAGTTGGAATATTTTCAAATAACGCACATAATATGTATATTTATTGCACCAAACTTATATCCTTAATGGTTATCGTTTTTGTTTTTGGGTGGTATAGGTTGCGGTGACTCCATTTTCATTAACTTACCAACCAGATATGCAAGATTTGGTGTCTAATTGGGTTGCAGCTGCAACTGCAGGACAGCAATAAAGCTTGCATGATAATTTCTGTGGACTGAAGAATTCAAATTCGGTTATGCATGTTTTGAATTGAATGTTTAGTGTTAACTAAGATTGTGTTTTGACTACAATATTATCGGTGTTAAATTATGAAGGATTGAGAGCTTATTTCTGCTTTTACTTCCATCTAACTAGCCCCTGCTCCCATTTCTGCTGTTCAATAACCTTAAAGACTCTCAATTACCATCCCAAAATATTTGAGCAACTAAAAGAAAAAAATCACTAGGATTTGTTAATAATTAATAGAATATGTTAATACCTTTTTTTTTGGGGGGGGGGGGGGGGGGGGGGGACTTTTTAGTTTACTTGTGAATGTGAATGATAATTTATTTCATGACACTGCCAAAATTGGCTTCAAAAAGCATTATGTAATATGTATAACTCTATCATTATGTCAGAAAATACATGCTTTTAAGTTATAGCAGAAAAACTCTGGTGAAATAAAAGATTAAAAACCTAATAAATACACTGAAAATATTCCAGAAATATTTGTAGGAATCACATAGTTCATGGAATCATTGGTCTTAATTATTCTTCAATTGGTTGCTAATAAGACACGATTTGTTCTATAAACATGTTTTTTTAGTCCCATTTGAAACCAAGGGAACTGTTATCTATCCTTGGAAAACTTTTCCCGGCGAACGAGAGAAGGTAGTTTATGTCTCGTTCATAAACCACAGGCAAGCTTTTCCATTATTTTTCCTATATATATATATATATATAGTTTATAACTTCACATATGGATAAATTAGTGGAATTGAAACTGGCTTCTGCCAAATAGACGGAAGAGAAGAGCCTCAACGGTTAAACTTGAATATCAAATCCTGCTGGTGCGTTTAGAATTCCCTTGTAAATTTTGAGTTAAATACGTTAGAAATTATAGAATGAACAAGCAAAGGAATGCAAGACATTATCCCACATCGAAAGAAAATTGAAAGACAAGCAAATTTAAGGGTCAAAACCGTGACTATTTTGGGATTATCGTTTTGGAGATGAGCTCACGTGCACAAAATCCAAACAATGATCTACAACGTGGGGCAGAGCGATAATCGAATTGACACAAAAATTTCGAATTAGTCAAACTGAATATGTAATTTGGTTTCGGGTTGAAATTATTTATAAGATAAAATTACATTCATATTTTTAGCTTGGTTTGGGTCGATTCAAATTATATAGAAGAAAAAATTGCATTCATATTTTTAGTTTGGTTTGGATCAACCCAATTTTTCTATAATTTGACACAAAATTTAATTTCGAACTGAATGAAAATTTTGGATGATTTGGTTTGATTCAAATTGATCTTTCAAGAGATTATACCTATATTTTTGGGCACGAATTGTTTTAATTCGGTCGGATTCACCTAGCATAAGCGGTCTTCAAGAATTGATGGAGTGCTTCAGAGCCACACCTGTTGAATTGAAGATTTGAAAACCAACGAAGGCCTAAGCAGATGATGAAGACTTGAAGGCTTAGCAAAAAAGGCCTAGGTGATTATGGATTGGTGGATCAGAAGCAATCCAGCAATATCTAAACAAGTGACAATGGAGCCATTAGAGTGCTGGAAATTACAGAACCAACTTTACTGTAAACTATAGCATACAAAGATAAAAGAAAAAGAAAGTAGAGGCCCATTCTAGAGATGAGCCCATATACATACCTCCGCAAATTACACATCGTATACTATTTATTTATTTAAATGATAAAAATTTTATTTTTGAAATATGTAAAAAATAAATAAAAGCGCTCCTAGAGGTGAAGTTTATAATGCAATATAAATATGATTTATGATATAAAAATTGTATACCCTCACTACTAAGTAAATTTTAAAATAAAGAAGAAAATCTCTAATTTGAGTAAATAATAAATTATCATATGAAATAATTAATTACTATATTATAAATATAAAATCATTAATAAAAGTAACCTTTTAGACTTAGTAATAAATTATTAAGTTGATATATATAAAATTATAATAAAAAAAATAACAATTAATAAAAAAAAGAAAAAGAAAATAGGTATAAATATAAAATTTAAACCAGCAACGGATAAGTCCCTTGATTTTTATTGATAAATGCATTGATGAATGCGCCAATATTTATTATTTATTTTTATATTGTCAATATATAGAAACTTGATTATCTCATTATTCCAATCACATATATTTATTATCTTTAATACATGTCTAATTAATTTTTTTTTTCAACATAATTCGTATCTAATAAATACATTAAAGATTTAAAATGCTATCTTTAAAATTTTAAGATATTTTATATTCAGTATTTGAATTAATATTTCTGATTAAAGAAAAATAAAACATTTACCATTTCATCTTTAATATGTAAAAAAAATATATATTATGCCATTTTTTTCTTAAAATATTCTTAAATTAATATTTTTTAGATATTGAAATGGAGGATTCCAATATTTGGAGTCAAAAAGAATAGTTATTTTTCAAACCATAAAAGATATAGTTGGGAGTGGTGTATAGTTTCAATACATATCCAGTTTCAGGGAGGTCCGTTGTGTTTGCGTCCTTGCTGCTTAACACTTGCGTGGTCAAGCTCAAGCCGATACACCTCTTCAATACGACGCTTAAATTTTGTCGTTTAGCTTCTCTAATTTAGATTCAACGAGGCCCAACAAACAAAAGCAATAATTTGGAAACTCCACGTGGCGGAATTTGATTGACTGATTCCCATCCGGTGCTGTGACATTGAACGTACGCCGCCGGCACGCTAGCGGTAAGTCCTATCTGTATTTATTTTTCTGGCTTGAGACAGATAGGATTAACCATACACATCGATGGCCAAATTTTTGACAAGTGGAATGCATGCATGCAACGAGATCGGTAGAGCGCATCATCTTTGCTCTCTGAAATTCCTCACTCCAGCCCTTCTCCCTCTTGAGAAGGTATAGTTCAGTATCCCCAAAACGACAATGGATTTATCCCTCTTACGAAATTAGAGAATGATATGTACCAAATGTCAATACTAGTTATCAAACAAATGAATAGTGTTACCCATATGTAGCAAAATAATTTTTTTACAAAGTGTTAAATAAAAAAGTAAATTTAAAATTTTTTTAATTTAATTGATTGATTTTTAATGATTTATAAATTTATTTTTTTAAAAAAATATTTATTTATCTATTTTTTTTAAAAACTGTTTTCAAAACTAAAAATATTGATGATATTATTGGAGTAGCTGCTGAGGAAATGGCAACTTGTTTTTCTTTTATTGACAAATTTAGTTTAATTTCACGTTTTTGAAATGATAGATATATATGACGTTTATATATCTAATCCATTACTGCTATTGACGTATATTGCATAATTATCCATTCCATTATTTGTATAATATTGTACATAGGAGGCCTTAATATTTTTATTTAATTGATGATGAAAATAAATATTATTATATAATTATCATTAATTTAATTGATAAAAATTTTATAATTTTCTCAAACAACTAAGTTAAAATCCCTTCATCTAAATATATATTTAGTAAATAAATATTATTATATATAATATATATGAAAATGGATGATGATCAATCTACTCTCCAAATTATTTATTCCATGACTAATCAGTTTAAATTAAAATTGAAATCTAATTAATATGAACTCTAAGCAAATTTATTTCATTTTATTGTCGAACTACTTCCTTTTACTTCTTAATTTTATCTTAAAATAAATTTATACTAATAACTTAATGTAAAATGACCATGTAAAAATTTAGAGTTAACCAATAGAATAGATTAATTTAAGATTAAGAATTAAAATTTATTTAAAGGAAAATTTTCAACGCCCTTTTGTATTTTCTTTTTTTTTTAAAAAAAACCCTATTTAGGTAATAAAGTGGTCTTTTTATGTATGGGTGAAGATAAGTGACCATACCATAATGAAGAAAGCAGCAGAGATTCCACAAAGGACAGGTGGACGGTACATAACTAGGCATATGGTAATGAGAAGAGGATATGGTGTATTATTACGAAAATAAAAGACAAGAGTAGGGGGCAGAAAGGAAATTTCTAGAAAGATGCGGGACTTGAATTATGTGGGATAAATAGAAATCACTACATTAGATTAGAAAACGATTATTTATCATTAATTTCTATATAGGGTATTTTATGATTAATTTGATTTGTATCTAAGCAAATAATTTTTCAAAAAGTAAGTGGAGACGTGGCAACTCTCTTTCTCTTCCATAAATACATCTCTGCATTCTCTCATTCCGCATCCTCAATTTTTTCTTCTTCTTCTTCTTCTTTTTCCTCTCTCTCTCCCTCTAACTGTGCTTTCCTGAGGGAAAGAAAAATGGGGGCTCCTGATGTTAGTTCTTGTGGTGGCGGCGGGGGTGAAGGTTTTTCTTCGTCTTTCTCAGCTAGTTTGCTGCCAAAACCACCGGAGGAATCAACGACATTCATTTCAGTGGAAGACGTGGAACCTGTAGATTCTGTTCCTGTCAAAGAGGAGGTAATGTCAGTTTGCGGTGATGGTGGGCCCCCTTCTTCGTCTTCTTCTTCTATGGGGTTAGAAAAAGTGGCGGTGGCGGAGATTATCAAAGTGATGACAGTCAAAGAAGAGGATGAGGATGATGATGATGATGATGATGAAGGTACCGATTGTGATGGTGTTATTAACAATGGATCATCGTTTTCTTCTTCTGTCAAATTGCCTAAACCCATGGAGGGTTTACACGAAACGGGTCTGCCGCCGTTTCTAAAGAAGATTTTTGAAATGGTGGAGGATCCGGAGACGAACTCCACCATGTCATGGAGCAAAAGCCGTGATAGTTTTATAGTCTGGGATGCCCATGAATTTTCCAAGCATTTGCTTCCTAAATACTTCAAGCACTGTAATTTCTCCAGCTTCGTTCGCCAGCTCAACACCTATGTGAGTTTTCTATCTTTGATTGATTTAATTGTCTCTTCCGATCCATTTGTGTATGTGCATGTATTGATTTTTTTAAGACATACACTGTGGTTGCTCTCTATGTGTTTAATTATAATAGTGGGAAACAGGCTTTTTTGTTTAATTTTGTGTGTGTTTCTCTCTGTTGTGGATTTTTTTTTTTTTTTTGTTCCTTATGGTGCAAAAATGCATGGTCTCTCAGGGCTTTAGAAAGATCAATCCAGATATATGGGAGTTTGCAAATAAAGGGTTTCAAGAAGGGAAGAAGCATTTGCTCAAGAATATCAAGAGAAAAAGCAGGTACAACAAGCAGCAGCAAGGAGCAGGAAATGGTGGTAATTCAGCGAAACTTAATTTGGAAGCCCAAGTTAAGAACTTAAAGAATGATCAAGATTTATTGAGGGCTGAAATCCATAAACTCAGACAACAAGAGGAGGAATCAGAGAATCAAATGAGCCGTGTTGAACAGAGAATTCGATTTGCTGAGTGCAAGCAATTACAGATGTTCATATTCCTTGCTAAAGCAGCCAAAAATCGCAGCTTTCTTCTGAATCTATTCGAGAAAAGGAAGCGGCAAAAAGAACTTGATGGGGGTCAATTTCGCAAGAAAAGAAGGCTGCTTCCTCCATCCCAAGTCCCTGAAAATTTATCTGATCATTCGCTGGATTCTACCGAAAATGCCCATTGTAGAAATCAAGCTCAGGAACAATTAGCCACAGTCCAAACTCAACTTACTGAAATGCAAAGAGATGATACAGATCAGCAGACCAACAAAATGTCAAAACTATTCGAAACTGAATCCTTGAGTGATGAGTTTTGCAATCCTATGCAAGATCACAAGGCCATTAATACAATGTGTGATACAAATGATCATCAAGAATCTGTTTATGATCTAATGTCTGAGAAATTATTAGATGACCGTGAAGTTCCTGAGAGTTCAGGTGATGAAGATGTGAATGACTCGAAGTTTTACCTTGAATTGGAAGATTTGATTGGAAAGCCAAGAACTTGGGGTGGATATGGTACTGAGTTGGTACAGCATGCAGGTTGTATATGATCATTTCCCTCATTTCACAGGTAAATTAATTTCATGCTTTTCTTGTACTTAATCATAATTTACAGCAAAGTCCTACATTATATAAATTTGTTTAGAATTTTGTTTTGATGCCGATTTATCATTCTGCAGGTTTTTTCCTTTTGATGTCTCAAGACTTCATTCAGTCCAATTTCCTTTCAGTTCCAATCCTCAGTGTTTGATATTGTTCATTTGTTCACGTACCCCTGCACATACAGTTGCTCCTCTCTCTCTCTCTCTCTCCAGCCACCAATTTTAGATTCCTCCATATTGTAAAAAATGCAATATCAGTAAATGCCACAGTTCAGTTTCTGCGTCAGATCACCCATTTGGGTCTGGATTTCGCTGATGGGTTAAAATTATTTCGAGTAAATTTCCCAGTATAGATATATCTTGATGATATATATGGCTCCATTCATATTTGTTTATGCTGTCATGATTATAGGCTATGAAGGATTCGGTCATGAAGATTCAAGAGAATTACAGTATTCTTTGAGATGGAAGAGTTCTGCCACTTGGTTATACTAAAACCAAGTAGTAAATAACCCCATTTTCATAAGCAATAAATTAATAATTAAATAAAATCTAAATTGTGAAAATAAAATGAGTTTGGATTTGATTGTCAGAATTTTTGGATGAGTTTTATTTTATTTTCTTTTTATGCTTTTCTATGAATGCAGGAGGATGTTTTAATTTTTAGATTTATTCTATCAGTCTGACAGAATACGAAACTACTACTAGATTTAAAAAAAAAAATTATTTAATTGATAAAATTTTTATTTTTTTGTAAACTGATTTTTCAAACTGCTTTAATATCTATTTATTTATTTTTATTTAAAATCAGTTTTTAAAATTTTAAAAAATTACAAATAAATTTTTTTCTTTTCAAAATGCTTTTCACGAAGGACAAACAGACTCTCTATAGCCTGTCAGGAACGGTTGGTCGGTGGATAATGTCCCCAAAAGATCGAAGACGCATAATCTAAAAATTAAGTGAAGTAAAATATGAAGTCGACTGGATTAGGAAATTCTTGCTGGATTAGTGTTGAAACAAAGCGATGCAACCATAGGTTAACCTCATGCCACGTGTTTGACAAGAGAGAAAATGCTACAACTTTTGTATTAATGTATGGTGGGGTCTTCCAGCAAGTTCAAGATGCTAGTAAAGTGGGTTAGATGAGATGTTTGTTGCCTAAAGAAGCAAAGATAAGCGAGTAAATTCTTCACTAATGACAGATCACAGCCTAATTTGGCAGCATTTGATTGAGAAGTTGCACTTGCTATTATTTTATTATTTTATTTTTATGGTTATCAAGTCTCCAACCTCGCAGTTGTTATTTGGTAGGGCTCAGAAAGCCTGTGCGTGTATTTTATGTTCAAAGCATGTCTAATCAATCAACGGCATAAGATCAAAATAACTATGTGAATAGCCGATCTGCCTAAACTTATTATGCTTGGACATTGTAAAAAAACTTACAAACCTGACTGAGCTCAATTCGACCTCGACTCTTGAACAGGTGTTAAAACCAGGAGAATAGAATTTTGATTCCCACCACCTCTAGGTTGTGAATAAATATCACTATAGTCAAGGGTGATTTGAACATGTTGAGGCATTGTCAAACCAAGGTAATCCTAACTTGTTATGGATTAACCAATTCAATCACCTGTTACTGATTAGGAAGGGAAAAAAATAGTAAAATTGGGATTATTAATCCTTCAAATGCACACAAGACTTGTTGCATCTTGCTAGTTGGGATATTTAACTGTCACCTAAATGATTTCCTATTAACAGAAGATAAACATTCTCTTTCCATAAAAGGGGCAAAAAAAGGAAGAGAAGTTATAGAACTATTGTACAACAGGGAGCAAATGAATTAATTTAAGCTTTGCAACCCCTATCAAGAAGCATACCATTAGACCTGACCATGTTTACTTACTTTGATGATGAAGAAGACGAGACGATAGAAAAACTTGCAGTAAGATTGGCAAAATAATTATTGAGAACCATAAGATAATAAAACTAACAGATGCAGATTACTGATGATGGTGTAACAATGGTAATTCAACCTAGTACGAGAGGAACCGTTGATTCGCACAATTGGTTATCGCACTTGGTTGAAAAGCCAATGAAACGAAACTACCGTGCACTGGATTATAATTGAACGCCTCTAAGTCAAAATCTGGGTCAAAAGCAATGCATGCCTCTGCTGCTCGTTTGCCAACCCTCAGTAGGGGCCTCCCGACCCCCAAATACACGTGTCATTAGCTAAGCCTCTGCGGCGGACAAGCTATGCAGACCGCCTTGAAGTACAATTCCCACAAAGCGACGAACAAAATCCTTTGCAAACAACTTAAATACACGATGGGATATTGTAAATGGTAAAATGACATTGCTGCTACAATCCATTGAGATTCAGCCTTTTGTCGCTTCGATTCGTCCCTCCCTCCACATCCCGAACATACTCATCCCTGAATGGAGCCAAAGGTTTGGCCCCATTAGCGTATGATATATCTATAAGTCCTAAGACACAAGTGGCTTTGTCAATTTGTCTGTGGCTTTTGTGCGAGGGCTAAGTCCGAATGGTATCGGATGACATTCGCCACAAAGTCAATCACCTACATGACTTATATAACAGCGAAGTTCCAATGGTCTCGGATGGCAATGCCCATGTTACTTGCCTATATTGGCATGTGTCCACGCAAAGTCCCCAAGCCTTGCACATTGGAGTCATAAAAGGTTGCCAAGGGAAAAGACTGCTAGCCATGAGAATAAATACTTGAACAAACTTGTCTAGTTGCCAAGGTTAGCGTGCATGCCAAGGGTATTACTGGCAAGCTAGGCAGCCCAGGGAGAGAGGCAGGTAAGCGCGCCAATCAAGCAACATGTAGCCCTGACTGTTGGCACACCAGTGCGCAAATGGTGCATTAGGCAGCCCGCACGCCAATGCAGCAGGCATCACCGAAGGCGCCTAGGTTGGCCTATGCAGCGACCTGCAGATTGCAGGCCAAGGTTGTTGCTGGCAACAGCAAGCAACCCCACGCAGCCTAGGCGCCCAGGCCAGCTCGTCGATGCAGTAGCACGCAGCCCACATACCAATGCAGCAGGCATCACCGAAGGTGCCCAGGCTGGCCTATGCAACGGCCTGCAGACCGCAGGCCAAAGCTGCTGCTGCTGGTAGCACCATGCAGCGGCAAGCAACCCCAGGCAGCCCAGCATGCCAAGATGCCTAGGCCAGCGCACCCATGCAACGACAGGCAGCCTGCACGCCGATGCAGCAAGCATCACTGAAGGCACCCAGGCTGACCTATGCAGAGCGGCCTGCAGACTGTGTGCCAAGGATGCTACTTGCTAGCAGTTTGGATTTCTTGGCCACCCATTTCCACTTTCACCACAGTGAACTCAAAGTCGAAAGCCTAAAATTGTATTGCATCACAAATGAAAAGGAGAATGAATAAAACAGGAGGATTGGGAAATGAAGTAGATATAATTATATAATTATATAAAATAGACTTTTCTGTTTTTGGTTTTGGTGTAAGTATCAATTCCAGTCTTTGATAAAAGGCCTTCCTTTTCAAGCTTTTCCATAATTTTTTAAATGAAGTAAAAAGGAACAGAATAAAAAGATCATGCAAAGCAAAGAAAAAAAAATTGCAGCGATGCTCTTTACTGTTTTAGCATTAACAGGAATCAACAACTTCAGTCACCTTCTGTCAAAACCTGCATTGGTAACCCAAAATCAATGATTGAATATAAAAACTTACCTCAATTAATTAGTTTCCCCAATGTTAATTTTTCCAATGGCCACCCCAAAAACTGAAAACTCAAAAGTAAGGGATAAAGCAGCTCTTACCACTGAGATATCAGGGAAGTTGGAGAGAACATCATTAAGTCCAATGGTGTCAAGATGGTGACTTGTGATCCTATTCTCAACCCTAGCCAATTGTTGTTCATCCTCCTCAAGATCCTGAGTGTTATCTGGACAACATATAGCAGAACATTACTCAAAAGACTACTCAACCCATTGAAATCCTCACAACCAAAACGTACTTTCAACCAAAATGTTACAAGAATGAATTACTAAAGTTGCTTGCCTTTTTTTCTGAGAGGTGCATATATATTTGTGTGCCAAGCTCCTGTCTTGATATGAAGACTGTTCAGCATTCTATTATTCTATTTGACATGTTACCTTCATCAATCATGTCATTGTCTTCCTCTGATCGTTCCTTATCTGTCAAGAGATGGACTAATAACTTCTAGTGTTGAACTCCCCAAAGACTACTACAATAAACATGGTAAAAGAAATCAACCCTCAGAAAGAGTTGAGATTATTTACCCACTGGTGCAACAATGAAGTCATTTTCTTGCGACTGGTTAACCTGAAAAATAACAATTGAGAAAGTAGACATAAATTACATCACTACAATACACATCATTATCCTATCATCATCATTCAATTGGAGTTGAATCCTTGAGGGGCAGATAAAGCATAAATTAAAGGAATACTGTCAGTTAACCTCACTGTCAGATTCAGAAGAATCATCCTTTTGTGCATAATCAACTCCTAAGCTCACTTCATCTTCTTCCATGTCATCATTTTCATCCTCACAAGGATCAAGCATACTCTTTACCTGGACTATTACCATTTAGTTAAAGCTTCATTGGAAAGCCATTACTCAATTATAGCAATTAGCAACAAACTGAAATGCATACCTTGAGAGCTAGTACAAAATGCTTGCTATTGACATTGCCAACCTGCATCTTCAGAGGGCTTTTGGTCCATGGATTATGAGCTTCTTCTTCTGAGCAGCTCCTGAAGAATGGGGGCTCATAATCTGCAAGCTACACGGATAAATCAATGTATTTTTACTCTTTTCTCATGTTCAGTGCACTGAATAAAGTAACATAAAAAAAATATTTCAAAATCCTTTGTTAAGTTTTTCAATGGATCTTTCACCTCAAATGGAAAGAGGAAAATGTCAAATATCTCATATGCATTTCCAGAATTTAAAGTAACTCAATTTTTTTGTCAAAGTGATACTGAACAAGCCTAGCTGTCTGAACACATCAACCTATGGGTATCTCAAAATATAAGCACAGTTTCACACATGACTTCCAATGCTTGGAATAACAAAATAAGAAATTTTACATCCTAAATCAGCCCGCTTCAAGCCAGGATGACTAATATCACTAATCAACCAACCTTGGGGAAAGCAGTCTTCTATTCTTATGTTTACTTCTGTTTAACTCTTGTACATAGGAAATGAGCCTTTAATAGCAACAATTAGAATATAGGAAATGAGCCTTTAATAGCAACAATTAGAATAGAACTGCAAATAATTGAAGAATGAAGTTAACAGACATAATGTCACATCATCATAGTAGAGGAGTTTCATCAGTATAGTACGCTGAAATAGAACAAGCAGTTTTCTTTCAGTCAGTAAACATCTTCCAGGAACTTGAATATTCAAAATGCAATATCAGATGATACACTCTTCAGTTGATAAATGGATTTACCTCTTCAGGCATCCTATCCAAAGTTCTCATTAACTGAACTAGCGCACGGACCATTTTGCAAGCAGCACTCCTGAATTTTAAAGTTGTCCCACAGAAATCGTAAGTTTAGAACATTAACAACACGAGATTCGTTGAAAATAGGCTATTGTTGCTATCACCTCATCTGATTAGGAGTAATTTCTGTAGTGGAGTTATACTTGAATGTTCCTCCCTGTTTCTTGTTTCCAGTGTGGATGATATTCATTGAAACCTCTTGACTATCGGAGTTAGAATAACTGAAGGAAACTGCTTGCAGGACACACTACTCAATTGAACACAAAGCACCACACAGTGTACAAGAAATAACACCAAATGTACTAGCAGGTAAACCAATCAACGCTAATTAATTAATATAATTGTTTCTGAAAACAAATCAAGCTCATACAAAATAGGAGTCAAGCTAGACTTGGTTACAGCTTAAGCATAGAAATAGGACCATAATATTTGCTAGTTTGCTCAGGATACATCACAGGTTATCCTTCCATTCAGTTACATGCATATTCCCCAATCATTGGGCCTTCTATTGCCTCACATACACAGAACAAAAGCGTCTTCAAGTATTTTTTCTGTAATGCATGGTATACACCTACAAAAAGTATAGAGACAATTTAGTTCAACTCAATTAGACAAAATTAATTACATAAATAAATAATCCGGAAAAATAGCAAACTCTATTAACATCTAAAAACGACATGCCTTTCTCCATCCAATCTATCAGTCAACGGGACTCTGGATTAATAGGCATCAACTTCTTGATCTTCATCTCTGTCGATTAAGCCATAATTTCAAAGAAAATAAACAATCAACGTGTCATATTTTTTGCAAAATTAAAAAGGAAATGGCAGAAGAAAATCTGTACCTAAAGCAGGAACAGACTTATCATTGAAATACTTCTCTGGAAACAGGCCCCTGATGTAACTGATGTTGAAGATGGTAATACGCAGCAGGTTTCTTGTCTATTAAAAAAAACGGTTACGTCATACAACAGAAGAAAAACTTACAATTACCAGAACAGAAAACATAATGGTGCTCCGGAGTTGATTTCCAGTGATTACTGAAGTTTTTAACATCGCAGCCTCAACGGATTCACTCTCGCAAAATTTAAACAAAAAGAATGAACACAGAGAACTTATTTTTAATAGATTCCAAGCCTCCAGGTTCGAACGAAATTATGAAGAAAATAAGAGGAAAGTCTTTAGTCTACACGAATTTAAATCGAGATAGCAAAACAGAAATCCAATATCACAGAAAGTAGGTCTAATTTCGATCAAACAATCACCCAAATACACATTATGAGGAAAATAAATAAGCGTGATAATAGACATTTAGCAGAAGAAACCAACATCAATCATAATACACGTTTCCTGGTAAAGTTATTAGTGCAACGTACAGGAAGAAAAATACTGGTTTAAACACAAATTTTCCAAAAATATTGTTTTGCTTCAAGTTCTTTTAGCCTGATCTGAGTTATTAAAAAAAATCTAAAATGCAAGCTAAAACCCTATAAAATAGACATCAACATAGAGGAATAAAATGAAAAAAGGGAGTCCATAAGAAGCTTAAAATGAATAATCAGTATAGTTCACGGTATATACCAGAAGAAGCGAGTCCTGCTCAGTGATCTCCCTTCTTTAACTTTTTGTGCTACAACCTGAAACAGGAAGCCGATAAGGTACCATCAGATTAAGAAGAAAATGAAGGATAAATGTGTTAGCTGGAGCTATAAATGGAGGATCTAACATAGATTTTCTCTGCTCACCATGGTTGTGCAGTTCGCTATAACTGAGAAACGTGGAGGGGAGAGAGAGAGAGAGAGCTGAATGCATTTGGTTTTGAAAATTTGAATCGAAGTAAACGAATTGTGAGACTGTGGCGCCAGAAAGGAGGGAATTTGGGTTATTTATAATTATAATCCGTTAGGAAATTTAGCCGTGGTTCACCGTGATTAACTGGAGACCTGCAGAATTGCAGATCACGTGCGGACTATGGAGAATGTTGGATATTCGTGTAATTTAGTGGAACAAATGGGGATAATTTAGGGATCAAAAGAACTTAAGGGTATCGAAACTGAACCCAGAGGCAATTTCAGTCAGGACTAGAAAGTAGAAACTGGAAATCTAGCCCAATGTACCCGCCTATGTTCAAATCTGGCCCAAACAAATTAAGCTTATTTTCTTATCCAATCATTTTAAAAATAAAACCGTTCTTTTAGATGAAATTATTAGTCTAAATTGAATTTATAAATTATTTATGAATTAAATAAGTCATACACCGCCATATAAAAATAAAAAATGCATAAGCTATCGTTGAATTTGGCTGAGTTAGACGAGAGGAAGAAATAGAAGGAAATAATCTTTTACCTTAAATTATATTTTTAGGTTAGATTTATGAATAAATAAATTGATATAAACATAAATTTTTCATGCAAGATGCTATTTGGGTGAATAATATTTAAGCAGGTTTTTGAAGAAGTTATAGCAATTAAATGTGAGAATTTCCTTCGTCATCATTGATTTGAGGGGATTTCTAGTTTTCTTCAAGATATACAAATTCTGCATAAGCATGTTTCGCCGGTATCATTACTTTGATATAACACTTAAACACGATTCTTGCCTTGGCAGCAGTATGTACTTATAGCACATGTATAAAAGCTTACATCCACTTCATTCAAAAGCTGCAAAGAAAACTTCTTCGAGTTTGGCTAATAGTTATACACACTTTTGTTATTTGGTAGGGCTCATGTATAAAGCTTTGTGTTTGTGTATTATATTCAAAGTATACTTCCAATCATATACAACCAATCAAATCAATAATCATACATCAAATATATCCATCTCCCAAAAACTTTCTTCTCCGCTAGCTTTGATATATACCAAGATGTTATTGAAATGATTTTCTATTAAAAGAAGATAAAAATTATTCTCATCATTCCTTCATAAACGACGACCAATTTATTACAAAGTAGAGTGACTGAATTAGAAAGGATTATCAATGATAAAAAGAAGAGAGGGGCTTAAGAAAAAAAAAAAAAAAAAAAGTCAGTCGTAGAAGTAGAACTATTATACAACAGGGAGAGAATGAATAAACTCAAACCTTGCCATTCCTATCAAGGAGTTTACGATTAGACCTGATCATGCTTACTGATTTTGATGATGAAGAAGATGGGATGGAAGAACTGTCGAACTCTTGTTTATCCTCATCAAAAGCCTTAATTAGAACTTCTTGGAGTTCCATGTATCTTTGTTTCTTTTGTTGTCGTTCCTCTGGCATGTCATTCCCTAAATATGCAAGCTGCGATAACTCGTCAGTATCCATGATCCTGTTGAGCACCTCCGAGCATCTTGGGAAAAACCGCTTACCAAGTTCCACTGTTCACACAATATAAGAAATCTTACTCAACATCATTGTCATAATCTTCCAAACCATTTGAAGAACTAAGCTTCATCAAAACTGCAAAATGCATAATGTTGCCACGGGACTCGAGCATTCTTAAATCATGCCTTTTTTGGTCTAAGAGTTCCCAAAGGAAAATCGGTAAAATCATTTTCAGTGATGAAACGGTCTAAATGAGACTCGAGCATTCTTAAATCATGCCTTTTTTGGTCTGAGAGTTCCCAAAGGAAAATTCGTAAAATCATTTTCAGTAAAGAAACGGTCTAAACGGTATTTTAGTCAACTAAATTTATGGAACTGGTCTTCCTCAGAAGTTAATCAATGCAGGTTTAATAAAATTATTGGCTTTCAAGATAATGCAATGAAAAACATGGATATATATATATATATATGCAGAATGCAGATTACCAGTTTTAGAGAGTGCTCTCATCCTATTCAGATGCTCCTCTTGAATTCTGAAAGATGCCTCATTCAAGTCCATGGTTGTCCTCTTGGAACCAGCCAAACTTTTATGCATGATGCTAGATAATGAAAATTCGTAAGTGTCATCCACATGCGCAATATCCATTACAACTTTTGCTTCCATGGGAAATAGAAGTTTTGCCAGTCCCACTGATAAGAACAATCAATAGCATGAAATCTATAAGCTGATACTAACAACAAATTATTGACGTAATTTAGTAGTGTATATAACAAGAATCAACAAATTTGATCTTCCCATGGGATTGTGAACTAATATGCAAATAAAAAATAAAAGAAGACGGTAAATAGTGAGAGTATGAGAAAGAGTAGTACTCTATTGCCATGAAAGCACAAGCAAGAAGTCAAGAACAAATTATTTCTATATAAGTTATCTTGACAGGCTAACAGCCATAATCTCCCCAAAGAAGAACGGAAAAAAAATAACAAAACAACATATGGATATCCTTGTCATTAGTAACTAATTTAAAAGAGAAAAAAAAAAAAAAAAAAGCAAAGGATTCCGAGAGAAGTCATGAATCCTTGTAGTTGGCAATATAGTATGGCACGTACCAAACCCATAAAAAAAATAAAAAAAAAAACATAAATTCCTGGAAGATTATTTTGAACCAACTCTTGACTCAACTAGGAGTCTAAGACTCAATTCAAAACTGCCAAGGATTCTGAACCATCATAAAAATTCTAAACTATTTTAGATGATAATTTTATCCAATGATCTTTTATATTAGAAAGATGGTATTAGATGATTAAGATCAGATGCTTGGATGTGTACAAATTGAGATTTCATGACATGACATTGAATTTATAATAACCAAACTGTGAGCACACATATCAGGTGAGAAGAAAAAAACTTTCCAAATTTGATCTTCAAATATAAGACCTTGACTAATGGAGCACGGACTACTATTTTTCATGCTAAAAATTTAAAATTGTATCACAATATCAGTTCAAAGACAAAAAATTTCCCTAATGGAATCCAGGTCAAGATGAACGGGCAGTTAGCTAAGGATACAAACAATAACAGAAGAAAATTGATGAATGGAGATTATCTGGGGATACATCATCCTTCTTTGGAATAGCTATGATGGAAACAAAATTACTATCCTCTATTCCTCTCAGATGGGGATGAAAAGGATACGTTCCTCTAGCAGGGTTAGCTAAGATAGTATGCTGCTATTGGCATAACGCAAGAACTGGTGTGGACTGTAAATAGTACATGACCAGGTGGGTAATGTTTCCCTTGCAATAAAGGAAAATGATAATTTACTGTATTTAGTTAATTATTTTTGCAATCTTTCCAGCTTTCCTTTTCCTTTTTCCATCATGAAATGGATCATGTGGAGCAGCACAATATCGAAATCCCAGGGGAATAATGCACGTTTCAATTTCAGCAAGCAATTTGTGCAAGAACAAAGAATATGAACCAGATGAAGAAAAATCACCTCTATTTTCAAGGTATAATAATTTCATACGCAGGTCATCACCGGCCATAGCAAGAGAAAGAGAAGCCTCTCCAAGCAATGGTTCTCTTCTTTCTGCTTGCTCCAATATCTCTATGCATAATCGCTCCTTGGGAGAAGCTTTTCCTTCCTCAGTACACTTGTAGTAATCTGCTGCCTTAGTAAGTCGCTTTGCAATTTGAAGTGCTTTACTACCATCTGAAGTAAGATCTGATGGCCGAGCTCCCTTTGTCACAAGAGATACTATAATCTTAGGTTCTTTTCGCATTGCAGCAACATGCAGCACAGTGTAACCCCTTGAATTTCTCCGATTAACATCAGCAATTCCAAGATCAAGAAGCTCTGTTGTAGTCTTTGCATTGCAGTATTCAACAGCATAATGGAGTGCATGTGCATCATCCAAATTGGTATGTGCCTCTTTCAGTAGCATTCTAACTAACTCTACATCATCAGAATCCAAAGCTCGATGTATCCTCTTTACATGTTTATCAGGAGAACTTGTGCTTTCAGGCGTGTCCAATCCAAGTTCCAAGCGAGAATCCGTTATTTGCTTTACAATGTGTTGGGGTAGCGCCTTATCAAGAGTTACAATATCGACATCAGATTTCACAATGATCTCAATGCATCCTGCTAACAATCTCTCGCAAGCTTTACGACAGGTGTTTGCAACAGATAGAACTACCAAGATATCATCAATTGCAACCTTGTCAAGAATGTCTAGAAGGTGCCTCTGCAGTTAAATATAAAGCCAAAGGTTTCAGGAAAGGGAGAAAAAAAATGGAAATAACATATATTAGCAGAAACTGAAAAGATTTTCATTCTTTTCAAATTCGAACAGATTAAATTATCATTCCTTACTTGGGGAACATACTAATCACTATAAACCAGGACTCACTTCAAGATTCCAATTATCAACATTACCAAAATTGATGCATCTTTCCAATAAATTTAACAAATAAGGCTATGTCTATGTACTAAAAGAGAGTGAAAAATTGACCGACTCAAAGGATAGTAGCCCATTACACCAATTATGTTATGCATAATTTTGGGAGAATCCTGTTTACACAGGCAACAGATAAAACTAAAATAGAGCTCTACTTATCTCAACTCCAAACTTATTTTATTATAATCCTAATAGCATAACACTGCAATGATTTTTTTTTCTTTTCCTTCAAATAGACCGAACCAAAGAGGAAATTGCTCTTTTTGTCTCAACCAAATAGGATGTTGCCTTTTTACTTTAATACCCATTTGAAGACTATTTCAAAAATGATAGCTAAACTAACTAGTGGACATAAGCAAGTTCTCTACAGCATCCAAGTAGCAAGAAATTTAGAGAGAATGTGAATAATTAGAATATCTAGCTTCAAATGAGATACGTCTGCCAGTTAACCAACAAAATAAAGCAGAATTGCCATATAAAATTCACTGTCTCCAACTCTTACCTGGTAGAGAGCGACCAATTCAGGCACTTGAAATGTAAAAGAAGCATATAGCACCTCAACCATAAAATCCACAGCGGTCCTGCAAGCGACATGAGGGCAATCTTCATCTACACAGACACAAACCCCCTCAGGCAAAGGCTTCGCCTTTCCACTATACAAATAAGCCAAAACTGCTAAAAGCGAATCAGATCGAACTACATGGTCCTTAGCCAACTCCATCAATTCAAATTTTGCACCTTCTGCTTTTGCTGCAGAACCAGAAAAAACCGTCTTAAAAAATGGACTTCTAGAAGATAAAATGCACCGGTGGACCGGCACCTCCCAGTTAGAGGCTGAGATTGTGATTTTGGCATCGGCGTAGAAGTCAAAATCGGAGTCAAATAAAGACTCAAAGCTCCTGGATAGTTGTTGAAGAGCTGAGATTTCTGGGTTTTGAGGCTTTGGGGCAGAGAGGGTTTCTGTGCAGCAGGTGCTGCTTCCGTTACTGATCTCGTTTGAATCAGAGAACCCAATCCTATTATCCATTCAAAACTGACGAGAAACAGAAATAAACAGATTGTGGATTTAAGAGAGGATTTACAGACTGAAAATATGGTGCCGACAGAAGCTATTCGGGACCAAAAGAAGACAGTTTTTGAACGAACTCAGAGTAGAAAGAAATTTATAAAAAAAAAAAAACAGGAGATTCCAAGAAAAGAAAATGCAAAAACACGTACCCTTTTGAGTCAATCAGCAAACAACAACGTTAAACTACAACTTCTCATAAAAAGCAATTAATTTAGGGAAAAATAAGCCCATCGATATAATATAAGCAGAGGAGATGGAAGCGGAGAAGATACAGTAATCTCAGCTGAAATCAACCGAAAAAAAGGGCGAAGAGAGCCGAGGAGGGAGAGAATCAAGACAAAATTCACAAAACCATTTATGGGGTTGCCATTATTGAGTAAATCATTTCTGAATTGCGTCCGTACATCAAGATCGTATCCATGTTTCTTTCTCGCTTGTTTCTTGAGCAACTCAACTGTCTAATTCATTGTTTGGTGGAGGATCTTTATGCACTGACATTTGACAAAAACACTCGTTTCCTTTTGTTTTCTCAATTTTCGTTCTTGAAAGAAGAAGCCTTGATCCAAGGCTGGGGATTGTGCTTGAAGTATTAAAGTTTCAAACTTGGATAGTTGACAGTAACACAATAATAATATTAACACATTTTACATTTCGCATAGATTTCTGAGTAGTTTTCCGCTTTCGTCATGGCGTTTTTAGCAGCTTTCTCTATTACTATTTCCTTGCTGGGCTCGGCAATCGTCACTCTGTCACAGTCTGCCTCGGCTTTTATTGGCTTCCTCTGTTCCCAGAATTTTGCTATATCCGCTTCTAAATTTAGGAATTCATCAAATCATTCACTCTCTAAAATAGTAGAAAGGGTACTCTGAATTTTAATCGAATTTTCTATTATTCATCTTTCACAGCTTTAATTTTTCAATTCCTATTTTTTGAGATTCTATCATAGAAAAATGAATCCATAAATTTGAAATTTTTATATTGATGTTTTATATTTTCAATAGAATACATTTATTTTTCGTGTCAAATTTACATTCATTCCAATTCTCTTATAAAATTAAGAAAGAAACTTAAAAGTTTTAGATTCAAAGTTATAGGTTGACTGTATCAACTGCCCAATTGATTTTTTGTGTAATTTAAAAGCTAATAGAAGTTTGTTAAAAAGTTGTTCAGTAAAAGTAAGAAAAGGATTGATTTATCGGCCTTCTTTTTTTAAGCCATTGCTTGCAAGTATTATTTTTTGTTGGAAAATATCATAATCTTACACTATAATTGAATAATGACGCGTACAGCACTGGGTCAAATGAATGAGAAATGATTTTTTTTTTCTTTCAAGTTGCTTATAGCTATCATCAAGTGGCCATCAGCTGGGAAGTCGACAAGGATCATGACAATTCATATAATTTTGGGGAAAAAATAAGAAAAAGAAAAACTCAATACATTTTCACTCTGGAATGCCGACCTCGCTCACTATAATAGAGATATTTTTAATAAGGATTAATTATAAAAAAAATACTGAAATTATTAGTCATTTAATAATTTTAGCACAATTTTAGTACATTTTATCAAAATTTATATAATAATATTTATACTAATTTTCATTTTTGAATATGTTTTCTGGTATAAAAATGGAGTGATAATTCTCCTACATGACATCCTGTGTAGATGTCAGAGTCTTTAAAAAAAATTGTCTCGGCTTTTTTTTTTATCCCAATCAATATTACACACTGTTTTGAAGCAATTGTAGAAAGAAAAAAAAACTATTAAATCGCAGTTATTTACCTTCAGAGACCCTTATCTTCATTTCACAAACTCTCTGGGGTCAAATTTTACCTCCCGCTAATGCCACTTCCATCTCAACCGTCGACGTGGTCGTCATCATACAAGCCTTGTAACTGAAATTGCTCGCATCCAAACACCACTTTTACCACCACCACCCAGGAGTTCCACTCAAAAGAATAAGAGAAATGACACATTGTACCCTTGTAGCTACAAATTTAAACCCTTGATTCTTCCATTCTTCACCTAAAATCAAACAATTTCTCATTTTTACTTCAAATTTCCAACATTTTTCAACTCAATTTGCCTACAAATTTACGATCTTACTGTCCTCCTCAAAGAAAAAGAATTATGTCATGCCTCCAAAATTACGATCTCGATTTGTTGTCTACCTAGTCAAAAAACCCTAGATTTCTTTTCTTTTCTTTTTTGGTTTTTTTTCCTTTTGTTTATTTACAAACGCAATAGTTGTTAGTCAAATTGATTTTGTAACTATCGAAGGTTATAGTTTGTAGTTTTTTGTACAAATTTTGGATTTGAATTGACTAGATAGTTAAGATTAGAGTTGTTGATAATTAAAAACAATAATAGAGAATGGTATCATCAGGGATCAGCGCCGGCAGAACGTAAAAATAAACTTAATACAAGTTCAATTGTCTATTAAGTGTTTGTTGAAATGCTTGAAAGAAGTTAATTTGAGTTTTCAGTGGCTTAAAAAAACTTTTTGGATATAAATTTTATAAATTATACATGAATTTTCAGTACTAATTTGATTACAAATTTTTCTATCCTTGGAGTTGAAGTTAGGGATATGTTCTTTTTCCGAATGGAGTTGTGTGGTTGGATTGCATGGACATATCCAAGTCGGATGGAGTCGTATGTGGTTAGTGCAAAACTCAACAGATAGAGTTGGTATAATGTTGAGTAGGATTTTTTTTTAAATAAAAAAAAGAATCAATTTTTCTTAAAAAATTCAGCAACCACATAACAATCAAGATGTCACGTAAGAGTGTTGCAACCACGTTTTTATACCAAAAGACATATTTAAAAATAAAAAAATAGTATGAGTATTATTATACAAATTTTGATAGAATATGTTAAAATTGTTGGAATGAATAATAGTTTGAGTTTTTTTTTTTTTTTTACAATTAAGCCTTTTAACAAATTCATATAATAGAAAATTCTCTCACCTCCATTTTTCATCTGTAAATTTTCTTGAAACTGTCTTCATATACAACAAATACAATAATCAATATATACAATAAGAAAAAATCATCATTTACTTTTTAAAGTTTGACCTATTATATTAGTTTTTTGAGTAAAAGAGAATGTTTTTTTCTAATCAATGTTAAATGTCTTAAAATTTAACGGAAATATTATATAATTTAACAAGGATAAAATAGAAATAGATAAATCTTAGAAAATTGCTAATACATTATATCAAAATTTATGAGATAAATAATAATTTACTGGTATTTTTTTATCTAATAATTCATTATCAATTCAATTAACAAATTTATAAATTATAAATATATAATTTCGTTTACAATTCTTTCTGTTATCGAAACGTAATTAATCAATAGTAATAGATTATATAGCTTATTAATACTGGTCTCATAATTAAAATTACAAAATTTTGAAAAAAAAATGGTATATATTAGTCAAATTCTGTAACTTTCTAAAAAGGAGGGGCCCAGCTATCAACTGAAGCACCAGGGCACCACTTTGTTCCCTAAAGAGGTGTGAATGCCATTGGATGATTTATTTTCAATTATGATGAGAGGTACTGAAAGAACAAATGGAGTTCATACTTTATACAACATATAATCAGAAAACTTTCAATGACAAATCTATGTGAGATAATTCTTCAAACTTCATTCTAAGTATGAAGATTTTACTGAAATCTTACCTGTAATAATTGTCATTATCATTGATTTAACGTCCTCCCTCATGAGCTTTTCAATGTTGTGACTTGCGAACAATATGACTTTATTGTCTCTCTCACTGCTGATCTTTAACTCTAAATGTCTGCCAATTCCACAATTACCCGATGACCAACTACCCATAAAACCTGGTTATATGCTACCCTAAAAATCGGTCCTCAGAATGAATTATCAGGCTGAAATAGTTTATATTAAATTCCAGTGCCCAACTAGAGCATCACATACCAACTTCCTAGTCAAATAGTATCCCAAGTTCTGTCATAAAATTCACAGAAATAACAAGTAGGACTAGGGGATTTGGATACATAGACACTGAATTTTAACAAACTAAACCAATGAATCCGATAATGATGATACCTTAGAATTGATTGCATGAATCCTGATTTGCAATTCAAGGAACAAAGTTCCTCAAACTAAGCCTAAGCACTCTCCAAGAAGAACCTATTATATAAATTAAATAAATATCCATTACTATCCCTTGTTACCAATCCTGAAAAAGCAAGCAAGCAAGAATCATCATCATCTTTATCATTATAAATAAAACTTTCAGTTCAATCTGCCTTGCCACCCTTAATAGGAGAGCAAACTTTTTCCAGCCCTTTTCCAATAGAAGCACAAAATCCACCTGAACATAACTTTTCCAACCCTCTTCCAATAAAAGCTCCAAACCCTCCTTCCTTCACTGGTGAAGAAACAGAATTGCTGGATAATGATTGATTCTTCGGTTGGATGGTTCCAATAAGTGCTTCAACTTCTTCTTTAGCTCGTTGAAAAATACTTGGCCCTCTGATTTCATCAATACGAGTGTTCTCATCAATGTCATCTCTCCTTCCATGAGTTTCTTTGTGGCTGATTGCTATACTCTCTTTCCTGGTCTCTGCAGATTGATCACTGAAATCAATGTCACTGCTTGTGCCATGAGTTTCCTTGTGATGGAGATGCAATCTCTGGTTGTGTGGTACTGCCTGAATCTCCTCCTTCGCCCTCTCCAATATATTGGGTGCTTTCACATTTTCATCTGCCACCATTCCCAATCATAGATCAGATATGATCAAGAGAGTTGTTGCACCAATTCTCTCTTTGGCATTATCACAGATATAATATCGAAAACAGAGAAATATTAGCTCTAAATTTTTCATATTTTTTATCCACAAAAATATGGATCCTTGAGTCAATAATTCAATCTCAAATCGAAACACATCGGACTCAAAAGAAAATTCATACCTGAAAAAATTTTCAGTCCGGCCATTGAAATTGATAGTAAAATGATTGGATTTTGGTGATTTTGATGTCGATACGATTTGTGAGCTCTAAATTATAGGAAAATTAACAGCCGCGGCTCGCGTTTGCAGAAAATTTGTGTGAATTTTTCCGTTGTCGCCAGCTCGGATTAGACAAAGCCGGGCCCCGCTTACTTAAAAAGTGCACGCACGTTCTGATGATCTGTATCGTAAATTAAGTGTGATCTTTCACGTTGGCCAACATCCGCCATTTCGATGCTGACAACAAAATTGTTCATTTGGTGGTTACGAAATTATTGGACTTCTAAATAATTTTTAGATAAACTTTGCCACATCTGAATATTTTCCCTGCACAATGATAATAATTTCCGACATTAGATAATAATAAACGTAAAGTTTAATGCCAAAACCGAAGATAATAGATATTTTTATTTGATTCTGTATATGAATTGTAATATTCATCTGCAACAATAATTATTGGACCAAAAGAAAATAATAGTTTTCTTTTCTTTTTCATGTTTATGCAGTTTGGATATCCTCAAACTTTTTATCACCACACTCCATGACAGGGCACTCCTGCTAGATGTGAGGAAAAATATTAATTAAAATCAGAAAAATAAATTGAATAAAATTATTGATTTCGATATTAATTTTAATTTTTTTTAAGGGATTTGACTGGAGACTTCACAGAAGCCCTGACCACGAGAGCAGTACCATTAAGCTAAAATTTAATGGTTCATTTTTAATTTTTAATTTAATAAGAAATCTGTTATTTTGAAAAGAAAAACTTGCTTCTAATTGATTTCCATCTGAAATAAGAACTCGGTTATCGTTTATTGGGCTTCCGAAGAAAGGGCCCACCTCAGCTTTTCTCATGTATCGTTCTGCAACTAAAGTTCCAAATCATTTTTCAAATATTTAATTATTAGTTTTCAACGGTTTTTTTATAAAGCCTTATTGTTCATTGGGCTTATGATATATTGGAATTCCAACTAAAGACCCAATTTTGTATTTTTTTTTAATCTATTGAAAATTCAAACATAAGGTGAAAGAAAAAGAGAGAGAAATGACAAAATGATAACCTCCTTTAAAATTCAATAATTTATTTAACATATATTATTTCTGGGATGGATTTTGTATCGAGCCTAACTCTAGGGGAGAAAAAATAAAAAATAAAAAAAGTAAATCATAAATAATAATACAAAATAAAAAGGAAAATAGAGATGCAAATTCATAGATCAACGATGACTTAAAAGGGCTAGACTTGTTGGAAAATATTGGCAACGACCAGAGTTCGATATTTCCAGGAAGAAACTGAAGTTAGAAATGTTTGTTAAAAATTGGACAAACAATTTTTTTTGTTAAATTTACTAAAGGCTATTGGTATTTCTATATTAAATTTTTTATTTCACAAAAATAACTAAACTCTTTTTTTCCAAAAAAAAACGCAGCAGACTTTTTTTGCCGACTGCTATTGAAGTGTCACTAGAGTTTTATCATGTCATGCCACATCAAATAACATGTAAACACATATACTAATTTTGATTGTCATATCAGATATCCACATAATAGTATCATGTTAAAGATGTTAATTTCATTTGTGGTTACTGAATTTATACATTAATTTTATTTCAATTATAAAAATAAAGTTCATTTTTTAATTTATCTTCAATTTACTCAAAATATATTCAAGTATTTTTACATTCAATATTTATTTGAAAATGAATTAAAAAAATATTTCAAAGTTTCGAGTACAATGAAAATGAATTGAAAATATAATTTTTTTTGCCAAAAGACATATTCATCCATTTTAGCTATTTTGCCCCTTGATTGGTTTTTTGTTCAAATTATCCCTTATATTTCGTATTCAGTTCATTATGCCCCTTAAAAATTCAAATTTTCATCATAATATATTCTTTGTCATATCAAAGCATAGAGCATGTATTTTCACAGGCCAATGAATTTTTACGACATGTCACGTTATTTAATTGTGGTTAGAAAAAAATAGTTTAGTTATTTTTGTAAGACAAAAATTTAATAATTACTTTGTGTTAAATGATAAAAAATTGAGTGACCGACAATAAAAAATAGTTTAAGTATTTTTTTATTTTTATATTTTTAAAAAATGATTTATATAATATGGAAAATCCTATAAATTTTAGATTCCGTTTGTTTTAAGAAAATATTTTCTTACTTTTCAATATTTAATTTATTTCCGAAAAATAAATTAAAAAAATATTTTTTAAATCAATAAAAATATTTCAAAAATAAAAAAAATATTTTTTCATTTTAAAATTCAAATTTTATTTTCTAATATTTATCATATATAATAAAAAGAATGAATCACTTTACTTTTTTATTTTTTTAATATTGTAGTAAAATATAAGAGAATATTATATTTTTTATAATATTTTCTAAAGTGAAAGCAAGCCGAGGCGATAATGATATAGTACGTATTCAATACATATTTGCAAGAGGCGGCTCAATGGAACTCGTCAACCTTTATTTTTTTTGAATAGTCAGTTCATTTTAGTCTCATATCTGTTCTTCCCCGTGTTTTTTGTTTGGTTTCCTCACCAAGATTTATGACAGTTGATATTAATTAATTTTATTCAATTAGTGAGTTGGAGAAATTTCACTCTCTTGGATTTCAATTTCAGTTTATTATTGGTATATATAATTTAATAAAATCATTCAATTTTGACTTTTTGATCGAATGAGACTATTGTCCACGTAATTCAATAGATTTTGATGTTTTTTTTCCCTTCTATATGTATATAAATAAATAAATAATATTAATTGTCTGCGTTTTGTACTACAAAACTGAAATATTTAGAATACTGGATAATCTAAAAATGAAAAAGTCAATGCAATTTGTACAGCCTGTAACCCACAATCCCAACACATTTATTAACGCTAAATAAAAACAAATGGACAATAAACAAAGTTAACATATTAGGCTTGTGCAACTGAATAATTTTTGATAACTGTACCGAAAAAATTCAGTACTGATAGTAATAAGATTTTAATTTTTTCAACTATTCAGTAATTTATTACCATAATTATTAAATTACAAAAAGAAAATCATTTTGAATATATATATATATATATATATATATAACATTTGATCCGCCTAGTTTGTAGCTTTTTATCCATTTTATTATTATTTTTTATAACGAGGTATTCTAAATGAATTCTAATTATGAACGTTACTTTTAAGTTATATCTACATTCACACATTATTCTTTTACCTATTTGTCGACTGTCGTTGAGCCTCCACATCCTAGTCACTCAACCTTTCAACTATCAAGTTGATTATTCCGATTGATTTTTAGTTATAGTGATAATGAATTTTTATTATATGGCGTAATGGTAAATTTTATTATGATATTTATATTTATTAAAAATGTACTATTTTATGGTATTTTAATTTATATAATATTTTATATATATGATATTTTATTATAATTAAATAAATTATGAAATTTGATAAATTTAAGTAAATTTTAAAAATTTTGGAAAAAATTTAGGTTATTCGAGAATTACTAAATTTTTGAATTTGGTAATCGGTAAAAACTTTTTTTAATAATTCGGTTATTGAAATTTTTTTATTTAGTAATCGAATTACTGAATGCTTACCTTGCCATATATGCATTTGCATCACAAAACATGATTAGGCGCTCATAGGAAATAATATTATTTGAATTAAGAATATGGGTTACACTCGTATGGTAGCAATTAATTTTTAAACAAGTATAAGATCAAATTTTCGAAAGAAAATCTCAATATGATTCTATCACAATAGCGACGGCTTTCTTTTTTTAATAAAAAAAGAAAATAAATTTTAACCAATTAGTACAATGTTTAAACATAATAAGAATCAAAATTACTCATAAAGGTTATATAATTAGACTCTCAGCAAGTATAGAAATTAAAAACTGTTTACATGGAGAATAGAATGTTGTAGAAATTTAGAGATAATATGGTTAATAAATTTTAATTATCGAGTCCAGTCATACAATTAGAGATAATAATATAATAGACTGTGTAAAAGAAAGAAAGAAAGAAAGAAAATTGGTGGGTTGTTGACCACTAGCTTCTCAGTACCTTCCGAGAATTGGAAGTTGGTGGGTCCGCAAACTGGGCGCAAAAAGATATAATATTTCCAACAATTACACTTTTGTGCTGTCAGCTGTGAGTTAGGGATGGTTGGCAAGTTCACGGGCTCACTCCCGAGTATGGTCCGACCGACCCTATCCAGTAATAATGACGTAAATGCGTTATACTTCGTGTCACGATAGTATTTTTTTAATTAAATATTTTTTATATTTTTTATTATTCTGCTTTTTTTTGTTATAAAAATAAAAAAATAATATTTTAAATATATTTTTAGATATAATTTTTTAATTTGCATATTCAATTTTATTTTTAATATTTTAAAATATTGTAATAATTGTTATTATTGTTTGGTATAAAAATATTAAATTTATTTTTTTAGTAAAAAAATATTGAAAATAAAAATATTTGAACTAAAAATTAATAATATAAATAATACAAATCATACTGCTAGAGGTTGAAAATAATATATTTAATAATAAATATATAAGTGATAAATCTGTAAATTGTAGATCATAAATTTGTAAGTGATGAATATGCAAGTTTTAAACGATTAATATATAATTTTTATATGATCAATTTGTAAGTTATAAACGATTAATCCGTAATTTCAAAATAATGAATATGCGAAGTTTAAAATGATGAACTTTTAAGTTGTAAATTATGAATATGTAAATAATGAACTAACAATTTGTAAACGATAAACATATAAATTCTAAATAATGAACTTGTAACTTTTAAACGATAAATCTACAAGTTTAAAACAATAAATCTGTAAATTGTAAATGATGAATTTTGTAACTTATAAACGATAAATATTAACTTATAACCAATAAATTTCTAAATTAAAAACAATTAATTTATAAGTTTAAAATGATAAATTTATAAGTTATACCTGATAAATCTATAAGTTCAAAAATATTGAAATATGTAAGTTATAATTAATTTATTTATAAATTTAAAAAAATGAACATATAATTTATAACTGATGAACATATTTTATATTTATAGATTTACCAAAATTTAATTCTGAAAAAAAATATATTTTTTTTAAGAAATGAGTTATATAATACAATATAGACTTGAATCTTCAATATAACAATTGAGCACTTGCAGCTTGATGAAATTCTTTAGCCTTGAATTGAATAGAAATAATCTAGGCAGATTATTTGCTATTTTGTAGAAGCCATAAAGTGAGAAAAATAACAAAATTTTAGATTTTTTGAGGATTCAATTGATTCACCCCTCTCTCTATAATTAAGGATGACCGTATTTTGGTACCATATCATAATTTTAGACATTTTAGCAGTATCTACAAATTTTAAAAAATAAGAATTCGAACTTTCGAACTTCTAAATATTTATTTGTGTTAGACATTCCAAAAACATTAACGACAATAACAAATCTATAAAATTAATTATTACAAATATTAATAAAAAAATTTGCACTCCACAAAAATATTATCACCAATATTACTACTATAACTAGTTTAATACGATGAATCAAATATTATATTAAAAATAAAAGTTGAATTTAAGTCATTTTAAAAAATTAATTAAAAATAAATTCAAATTATTATAAAAATCACTTACATATTATAATTATCTTAACATAGCTCACTTAGATGATGATTACGAAATCAGTTAATTTGGTAATGATTTTTAATGCGGATGTGTTCCATTTAGGATTTCTAATTAATATTAAAAGTAAGTGAATAAATAAATAAATAAATAAGAACCTGAGCAACGGCAGGACCATGCAGGAGGATGAGCTGGCTAAATAAGGTATGCGTCGGACGTCAGGACTCAGAAGTGGGACTAAGACAGGTCAACCACCTAGATAGTCAAGACGAACAAATCCATTTGTATTATAGAAAAAAAATTCAACGCTCACACGGAGGTCATTTTACTCAAATGCCCATTTTCTTTTTTCTTTTTTCCCCTTTTTTAGATCTTCCTCGAAAGCTGGTTATTATTCCATCAAATTTGACGATAATATTACCGTACAGAGAATGACAACTTGATCTATAATTATTTTAATTATAGAGTAAATATCTAAAGAAAAATGTTAGATACCATTTCTCTCTTATATAATCAGTGTCGAATTTTAACTTAAAAATTTTGAAATATCAAACTAAAAATATATAAATTACTGTAGAAAAATACAAATTTGACTACGCAATTTTAAATTATGCTCTAAATATCTGATATCAATTTGTTTAACTTCTACCATTTAAAACTTAAAAATATATTATTTTAGGTTTGGAACCCTTATTTTTTATATTTCAAGTAGTGTTCATTTTTATTTAAAAAATCATAAATTTATATTGGGGATGATGGTACTGAAATTTTAGGATCATCAATATTCTTTTATTTTGAAAAATGCATCAATAGTTTTTTTATTTAAATATGACAAAACAAACCTAAAACATTTAAAAAATAATAAGGATATCACTTAACCTCAAAAGTAAAATTAAAAAAAAAAACATTAAAGAAGAAGAAAAATAAGTTGAATTTCATGTTAAAATTGATCAAAATCAATAAAAGAATAAAATTATGTAAACCTTTATCTAAATTAAATAAACAAACAATTAACAATTAATCAAATTCAATTGAAAAAAAGAAGAACAAAAATAATAATTTAACTTGAACTTAATTACCTTAAATAAAAAATTAGATTAAAGAAAATTAGAAGAGTCATTCCCATTTGCAAATTTTTTGGATTACTTTGCACTGGTAATGAAAATTTTTGGGGTTGGGAGATACTGTTTTTTGTTTTTCTATTGGAAATATAGTTAATAAATTTTAGATAATTCTGAAAGCTTAAAATACATAATTTATTAACAACTTTAATATATATATATATATTGTAATTTAATGTAAATAATTTAATATAAATTAGATAACTATATGTCACTTTAACATTGATATTTATCTACTTTATATTTTTTATAACTTTTAATTATATTATATATATATATATAATATAATATAATATAATATCATGTGATTAATCCTTTTTAATCTATCCATAATCTAACATACATAATCCCCAAGCCAGTGATGAACTCAGACTTCGAGATTTAAGGGGACGAATTAAAAAATTAGGATTATAAAATAAACAATTTTATTATGAGGGAACAAAAAATAAGTATATAGTTATAATATATATATATATATATATACATATAAAAGGAACTAAATAAATTAATCTTTTTTTCTTTGAGAGGCATTTACTCCACCAGCATCTTCTTTGGTCTGCCAATACCCTAACCATTAAAGATGGTGGAGACTGGAGACTTCAAACTTGTTGCCCTTTTTCTTGGCTTGAATTTGATTACCGCTATGTTAAACTGTTAAAAAGCACCTTAGACTTAAAATGCGTTTCAAATGTGTATTCCAATTGATTCTAATCAAATTCAAAAGGACTGTTCTGATAACACAGTTCCCAATTCGTTAAAAATACTACTATATGTTTAATTAATGGGAGTAAAATTTTAATATATTCCCTAACTCGCAATATATATATAGATATAGTCCCACTTTTCTCGTCTGTTCCAAAAATAGTTTTACTTACCATTTTTATACTATAGTTTATTTATGAGTTGTTTTTTCATATTTTTATTTAATTGTTGTATAATCAAAAATATTTTATTTAATTTTTTCAAGTGAAATTTGTTTTAACTCAAGTGATTTTTCTATCTTTCATTTTCCTATTATAATTTACATAATAATAAAAAAATTATCATGCAGCAACTAACTTAATTCAATCCGCTTCAAAAAAGGAAGTCGAACTATAATTTTTTTAGGGACAGAGAATTTTCTTTAGAGAAAAAAAAAATAGTTTAATAGTATATGATGTTAATATTGATCCTAAAATTACTTGTATGGTTTGAATTTGTAGAAAGCAAGATAGATAATTGTTGAGGAAAAAAGAAGTGGCTAAGGGTTGGAATATGGAAATACCCACTGGCCATACAAAAATTGGCGTCTAAGAGAAACGAGTCTGTTCGTATTACGCAATCATATTAAATAATTAATTGATTACATTATAAAAGAGACGGCTATACAAGTTTGTTGACCTATGCTATAGAAGTGTTCAAAGTTTAAATAGCTCCCAATAAACGTTTTTCATAATATTAATTTAGATTATAATATAATATAATTTGATTAATAATTTATATTTAATAAAGTAATTTATTTTTTAAAAAATATTATAAATTTTAAAATAAAAAGATAGTAAAATAAATTTTTTATTATAATTTATTTATTTTATAATAATAATATAAATGTTAAATTATATATAATATAATTATAAAATTATTTAATATGTACATTTATTATTATTATTATTATAAAATATTATATGATAAAAGTAGATGTATTTATTATATTGAAATTAAATATTTAACATAATTTTTATATTATTTAATATACATATGTATCGTATAATTCATTTGTATTATATATTTAAATAAATTTTATATAATATTTTTAAATAATACAAACATATCATTTTATATTTTTCAATTTTCTTTTCAGTTATTTTTACCATATACTTTTAATTGATTAAGATAAATTATCAGCTACTATATTATTAGATACAATTAGATTATCAGTTAGTTTTACTAAATAAAATCATAATCACCGTATAATTAATAAAAATTAGTATTTTAAGATTAGTTGAGTATAGTTTCTTAAAAAAAGAAAAAAAAAGATTAGTTGAGTATAGTTTAATATTAAATTCTTATTTCTCCTAACATTCCCGCAATTAACGAGCTAAATGCTCACAATGGCATATTATCCAACTTTGTCCTTATTTTTTTTAAAAAAAATTGTCTATTAAATGATATTCATATACTTATTTTCATATAGTAGGAAATAAATATAAATTTTTAGAGGATATTGAACTCATAATCTTCAATTCATAAATATATCATAATAGATATATTCTAATTAAGTCTAAATCGAGTTAACTTCAATTAACAGCATTACCTTTAAATTTTGATAACATTTTGAATCATAAAATTTAGTTATTTTTGTTACAGTGGGAGCCAATTTTATTTTTTTCACTATTTGTTGGATTGCAACTTTGAAAAAATATAAATTTAGTGTCTGGTTGGATTTATAAACAAAGATTTTGACCAAAATTTGGAAACAATTTTCCTTTTAGGCTTTAGCCAGAATATAAAAGGGATCAGCATGAAAAAAGGGGTAGAATGAATAATATTCAAAAACTTCATTAAATTTGAGAATTTAATTGTGGGGAAGATATGCTGTTTTAATTTGGTCTTGATCAACTTCAAGATGGTCTAAATTTTGACCAGTCTCAGTTGATTTTGACCCACGTAGTTCTAGTCATGACATATTAATTTCTTTCTTCCACCCACATGATCGTGCATTTTTGCATTTAATTTTATTTTTGAAGATTCCATTTTGCATTTAATGTTTTTTTTTTTCAAAAATAAAATTTACTCTTATGCATTTATCTTCCCGCTCCCCCTAAAAGTTCACCTTTTGCCGAAAGGTACTCCAGCATAAATGTTAACTTGGAATAGCCTATTTCTTTTCTGAAAATTATGATCAAAGATGGCACAGGGTGGGGCAAGTTTCGATATATTTTATATTTGGAGAAAAAAAAAATTTAGCAGTTTCAACTTTAAATATTTTCGTCAATAAGCCCTCATACTTCAATCGAATTATAATGAATACTTGAAGTGCTTCATTTTTGTGCGGTCCTTTGAATATTTTTAATTTTTAATTTATTCAAACTTTTGGTTAAACATATATAATGGTCAAGGATGAAACGTCCGTTAAAAAAAAAATTAAATTCTCTTATTATACCTTAAATTGCAGCTGCCCTATTCTTTATCTATATACCCTTTTATTTTCCCAAATTTAAGTTACAAGCAAATTACATTATATATATATATATATAGAGAGAGAGAGAGAGAGAGAGAGAGAGGCTGCTTGCCCTCAAAATGAGGGATGTGCTCCTGTCTCTACCCTAGGAGGGAAGAAAATGGGAAATTTCCATTAGGCAGGCATGGAAAATTCTCCTCTTAATTAACTGTCATCTCTATTTATAAAAATATGATTAATAATTTTTTTTTTAAAGATATGGATAGTGGATTAATTAAATTCAAAAGCAGCTGGGGAAGAAAAATAAATGATGTATCAGACTCAGAAACAGCGACGATGGCAAGCCATGAAGTCTTCGTAATACGTGTAGAAGAAGTGGCTCACGACAAAAAAACAATGGTTGACTGTTAAAAAACACAAAAAAAAAAAAAAAATCTCAGTACTTCCTCTGATTTTTATTAGCAAACCGTACAGAGCTTCATTTCTTTGACCGCCCTTCTCTCTCTATTTCTCTCTTTCTAAATTCCAACTCTCCATTAATTAATTTTCTGTTTTTTATTTTTTTTATAGAAAAATCCCACTAGTGGAGATAGAAAACAGAAGAACCCATATCTGCCTTCACATTCGAAACTGAGTATTCAAATATTCAAGCTTTGAATTCATCAAATAACTCGTGGTTTTGAACCCAGAAAAAGAAAGGAATTATCCTTTGAAATATCATCCCATCGCCTTTCCTTTAAATTTCCATTCAAAGCTAGCTATATATTTAGCTATATTTTGTTACCTGTTTGATTTTCATATATAGAATTCCACGACTGCTCGGATTTGTATAGTCAGTCTTCCTTCTTTTCGGCCACGTCTTTGAAGGTTTAAAGTGGACCCTTTTTCTTTCTTTTGCTTATATATATAAGGAGAGGTAGATAGGAGTCAAGAGTCAGACTCACATCCTATTCATTGTTGGAACCCATTTAATCCTTTTGTTTTCTTTGACAAACACTTTGTGCCTTTGAGAAAGCTCTCATTCTTGATTTCAGGTAATGACAAGATTATAAGAAAATATGGGAAATGATTGTTTGGTTTTGATCATTTTGTTTCATGTTTATTGTGATATGTTTTTATTTCCTTCTTTTGTGATGGCTTCGCTTTTTCACTTTTGACCCTTGTCATATGGTTGAAGATGTGGGTTTTCTCTTATTTTGGGCTAAAGGGAATGAATGTTTACTATATTTTTCTCGTTTAGATTCAAAGTTTGATTTCTTTTACCATTAATGACTCTGAAGTCAATTATCTTTTTTTCTCCATACAGAGTCGATGTATTCAACCAACCCAATTGAATTGCATATCAAAGGATATCATTTTGTTTGCCATCTCAATTTAATTATGACATCTTCTCATCATTTTCTGTGATCAGGTAGTGCTTGCAGTGAAGGATTAGACTTCATTGGTGATCGAAAATCTTATATGGGTATATCGCTATCCTTGCTCTACTCAGCCTGGAAAGAAATCGTACGGCACAGCTTCTTTGATTTAGCATACAACATTAGTTTCAGTCCTAAACGTATTAATCCTTTGAGATCAGATAGCTTCAAGAAAATTACAGATACAGAAATCATGACAAACCCAAGGAAGTTTAATACTACAACAAGAAGCAAAAATTCTATAAACACCAAGAATTGCAAACCTGAAAATGTAATGCTGGTCAGGAATTTGTCGTTCAAGGATCTAGTTCTGGATAAAAGCAACTCATTCAAGAATATGGATAGCTCAATAAATAGCCCATTAAAGCCAGCAGTCTCTCTTCCTGAACCGGCAATCTGGTTTTCGCCTAGACCCGTTAGTGAGCTTGATGCTGCTGCAGTTAAAGTTCAAAAGGTTTATAAGAGTTACCGGACAAGAAGAAATCTTGCAGATTGTGCAGTTGTTGTTGAAGAACTCTGGTTAGTATTTTTATTTTCTGATTTTGAACTGTTAATTAATGGAGTCTTGGTTTTCTTGATTTTGACTTTTTACTGTTAAATTTCAGGTGGAAAGCATTGGACTTTGCAGCTTTGAATCGAAGTTCTGTGTCGTTCTTTAATCTTGATAAACCTGAAACTGCTGTTTCAAGATGGGCAAGGGCAAGTAGAAGAGCAGCTAAGGTTGGTAAAGGTTTATCCAAAGATGAGAAGGCCCAAAAATTAGCTTTACAGCACTGGCTTGAAGCTGTAAGTGTTTTCCTTTTATCTAACATTTTCATCTCTTACAAAAGATTACTAAATCCATGATCTCATGTTCCTCTTTAATTTTTTTCTTATGTACAGATTGATCCACGGCATCGGTATGGTCATAATTTACACTTGTATTATGATGTCTGGTTCAAATGCGAAAGCACCCAACCTTTCTTCTTCTGGTAATTAACTACCTCGACAATTTTTTGTTTGGTTGCTGAGAAACTGCTCCAAGGCTTAATTTTTCCATTTTTCCCCCTGCAACTAATTAGCTATCATGAAAATGCAGGTTGGACGTGGGAGATGGGAAAGAAGTAAATCTTGAGAAATGCCCAAGAACTGTTCTACAACGCCAGTGCATCAAATATCTCGGACCAGTAAGTTCAATAGCTTACTTTTATTTATTCCTTTTGGGTTCATAATACCTTGTCATGGGAATGATTTTTGTTTTATGACTGTTGCAGAAAGAAAGGGAAACATATGAAGTAATAGTTGAAAATGGCCAGCTTGCTTATAAACAAAGTGGAAATCTGGTGGATACAATTGAAGGATCTAAATGGATATTTGTGCTTAGCACCACAAGGGCATTGTATGTAGGGCAAAAGAAGAAGGGTATGTTTCAGCATTCAAGTTTTCTATCTGGCGGTGCCACCACAGCAGCTGGAAGATTAGTTGCTAAAAATGGTATTCTTGAGGCTATATGGCCTTACAGTGGTCATTATCACCCAACAGAAGAAAACTTCAGGGAATTCATCAGCTTTCTTGAAGAAAACAATGTAGATCTCACCAATGTCAAGGTATATATATAATATATGTTCCTATAAACTAACCTATATATGCTTTGGTAGTCTTTACAAAGTAGTTGATGGCTGATGTTTGTTTTTTTCATTATTTTCTATACAGAGATGCGCAATTGATGATGATAGTCCATCAGGTGCTGTCCTTGAAGAGGGACAAAAACCAGAAGCAATTGCGGGTTCTCTTGATAATTCTCAATCCACTAATGCACACAAGGCAGATATGGATATGCCCACTAAGAAGACTACAATTACTAAGGCTTCTAAACAAGAAGAAGAGAGAGAGGCTAACAAGGGCAATGCATTTGAGTGGCCTGAACGTTTATCATGCAAGTGGAGCACAGGGGCTGGACCCAGAATTGGGTGTGTGCGTGACTACCCAACAGAGCTACAATCAAGAGCATTGGAACAGGTCAATCTATCTCCAAGGGTACCCCCTACACCATTTGGAAACTATGGACCTATCCCATCACCACGGCCCAGTCCAAGGGTTAGAGTATCCCCTAGACTTCAATATATGGGGCTCCCTAGTCCTAGGACCCCTCCCCCAATTCCTGTTTCCAACTAAGGAGTAGTAGCAGGTGAAAATTGGAAGCAGATGGTGCACTACTTGTGCTCATATTCATAGGTTTCTTTAGATCAATAAGGGTGGATCAAAGGGACTAACCCAAATTTCTTTTATTTTTTATTTTTTGATTTTTTTTCTCATTTTTCATTTGCTTATTTTATTGCTTCATTCTTTTTAATTTGGCTTGACTAAGCCAACCCTTTTTCGATTTCTTTCACCCAATTCCGGGCCTTGCTTTTTAGTGATGGTTTTTGTATTTCTTTCTTCTATACACAAAATTGAGAAAGTATCCATCTTCAATGAAGCATAGTTAATTATACTCCGTCGATTTATAACCTCCTTATATGGAGATACAAAAAAATTGTGTTAGTAAAATTCTTTCACTTTCTATATCTGAATTAATTCAAATTTTGGGATCATCAAGAAAAAAAAGGGAGAGTCATATCTTAATTCATTAATGATTCACCTGTTTGGTTTAGTATTTCCTTAAAACAACTTATGGGCTTGGTCTTTACTGTTTCAATTAGTAATTTAATATCCTAATTGCATAGCTTGGGCAACTAAGTAAGATGCCATTATTAGGAATACTAGCTAAATCACTAAGCCTACAGTCCACAGATATGCTAAAGGAAAACTAGCTAAAACTTTAATAATAAGATGCTAATAATACTCTTTTTAAATATTTGTGGCAATAAATAATGGAAAAAATTTATTCAAATAATATTAACAATTTTAACTAAAATTTTCTCAAAAAAATAAAAAAATAAAATTTGTAGTGTAAGCATTCAAATTCCAGAAATAACAAAATTTATTTCTCTAATACTCAAAGATGTATGACGCTTAAAAAACAATCATAAAATAAGCAAGTTAAAATAAACATATTGCAAATAATAGTAGAATTATAACACCAGATTAACAGATGCATTTTCCCTTCTCATATAACTATATAACTGAGAATCATAATATATTATTTCAAAAAAAAAATAATAATTAACACATGAGTCAGTTATACTTGATAATTTTTGTATCTTCTTATTTGGGAGAAAAGAAAATGGAGATGTGAAATCATACCACGAGAAACAAATATCTAGAGTTTGATTGCCCAATTTCCTCTCGTCCTCATTTTCCTACCATTTTCAAAACAAAACACATAAGAGGTGCTAAAACTAAAATATAATATACTTAGTAAGAAGTATGAAAAGACACTTAATTGTTGGTTTTCCAAATGTGCTGTTTTTGGTTAACTTTGGAAGTGAAGTATGACTCTTGTTCTTGTTATTAAGTTGCTGATTTTAAGATACGTAGTCTAAGTTGAGAAACTAAGAAGAATTACACTCATGCATGCTAAAGGAATTAGAGTAGAGGTGAAGAAAGGCCAGAGGTGGAGAATGAATTATTGACAAGTACGAATGTATTTGGGCTCTGATATCCCACATCTGACAAACAGGAATAAGTGATCAACGCGTGGCCTATAAAATAGAAAGTGAATGAGCTGATTGACCACGCAGCCGCGCAGTGTGCACAGAGCGAACTATTCTTTCGCCTTTTACTAAAGAATACCGTGTGCTCGCTGCAAATAGCGGCATATGCCTATTTTTGGAGGGCTGCACTTTTAGTGTGGCTCGCAACACTTTCAGTTGAAATTTTGCGTTACGTTTTAGAACTGTTGCTGCTGCTAGAGTGAGTTCTATTTAATTACTGGAGTATATGGAAGTTAAAGAGATTATAAATTATGTTTCATTGGTTTCTTTCATATCTATTAAGGTAATTCGTATAGTTTATTTCCTCTCTATTAAGATAATTAGTCTATCTTTTTGTTTGTTTATTAATTTTCTATTTTACATTCTTGTTTTGTTACAGTTATTTTTCTTTAATAGTTGCCTGAATTAATAAAATGGTATATTAAATAAAAATATATAATTTAGTATTTATTAATAACAGTGCAAGTAAAAGGATAAAACATGTTAGAGAATTAAAAATAATAATTATATTATTGAAAAGGGAAAATGTAATATGAAAAATAAAGCATGATATAATTTAGTTAAATCAAAAGAAAATTGGAAAAAAATACTATCATTTATGATAGATCAAAAAATAAAGTTATCTTGACATTTTTCTTTTTGAAAATAGCAATTACATTAAGCCAAAACACATGACAAGAAAGCTAACCAAGAGAGAAAAACTAACCTGAGCCATCATGTCCCTCAGTACACCCATCTTACCATCTCTATGCAAAGCTTCGGCAAGGGCGACCTCAGAATCAGAAAGCAAAATTGTACAACTAGACCAATAATAGATAGCAAGTATGGCGGACAGCCGCTCTGACCAAAAATTATTATTATTAAGCCGAGAATAATTATTTTGGGCATTGGGGCCTGGGTTTGGGTTAGTTGGGCCTGGAGATTATAGGGTCAGTAACATAGGTTAGGATTAATATCATTTTTTCAATATTAAATTGGGCCCTGCTGAAAATGTCCTTATTGAGGGTGTTTAGCTTTTTATAATTTTTTTTTCCAAAATCTGCTTACAATAAAAACAGTTTTCAAAATTTTTAAAAAATAAAAATAAATTTTTTTCTTTCCAAAAAGTGTTTTTTTCAATGCAATATCAAACAAAACCAAAAGATAAAAGAATTTTTTCCTTGTCCAATGATTTTACTAAAAAAAAGTAAATAGAATTTATTTGGCTTAAAATCAAGTTGTAATGCCAGTTCAAATTATAGGGAAATACAAAAAGAAGAAAAATTATGAGCTTTAATGCATTCGCGGCAAAATAAGATATAATTTTAAGAGAAGCAAACTTTTTAATCGTTGATAATGTACATTCAAGCCGGTTATAATACACTAATTTTAAAAAAGTATATTAACCTTTAATTCATGTACTAAATTTGCAACCTTGTGGCTCTTTCTTTCATTGTGTTTAGAAGAATGAAAATTATGGGAGATATATCAATATGGATGCCTATTTATGTGAATCAGGTTGGTCTTGATATTGCCAAACATTTAAACAAAATAATAATTTTCAATATTAGGTTTTGTCATTATCATAATTAGTTGAAAGTAAATATAAAATCTAGCAGTTTATTAGTATAAAATCTGAATAAATATTCATATAAATTAAGTTTACATTCACGGACCAACTAAGAAAGCAAAAATAAAAATAATAAAATAATAAAAGTATAGTAATCAAATATTTGACCAAGATGAAATGAGATTATAAATTTTTTTTATTTTTTAATTAGAGATATCAAATTCTAATTTTAAATATAAAACACTTTTGAAACTTAGAAAGTAATTACGTATAAATTCAGAGTGTTGAATAATTGAAAAAAAATCCTAAAACCAAATTACACTCAAACTCCATATACTGAAAAAAGTCATCTGTTTTGGATTCTAAGCCAAAAAAATTTTGCATTGAAAGGTTTTTAGCGAAGACTTTTTTGTGAACTTCATGAGAAATCTACATGTATGACAAATCATCACAAGAAGAAAACTTTAGCTGAAGCCTACTGCAAAAACTATAAATAATTATTTGGGATCTCGTCCTCATTTTCCTACCTTTTCAGTTTTCAAAGCAAAAAGGTGCATGCAAAACAATGCCAAAAATCATCAAATTTTCACATTTTCCACATAAAATCAAAAGGGCAAAGAAGATATATTCATGGTTGATCGAATTTCCATGAAAATATGAAGATGATGCAGTTCACAGTAACAAAACCAATCTCGATACAGATGAAGCTCACTCAGAAACGAATGCATATTGATTCTGTTTCATCAAATCAGTCATTCATCAGCCAGTCATATTGGGGACATTTCCCAAAATTTATAATAAAAATCAAACTAACAGCTTTTAGCAACCCTTTTCCAGGCGAACAGTATTTATCATATAATCACCTAAGAAAAATCTCACCTACAGTCCACAGTAAAAGTATGCCAATATCAGAATATCCGATGGCTATTTTAAGATTTTCCTGCTGTGACCCTTTGTATATATATTTAACAGGCTATTTTTCAGTATCTAGGCTTGGCTTTTTAGGTTACACATTTTCTGTTCCATCCTTATCTTCCTTTTTGCCTGATGACTTATGTCCTTCATTTTCTTTTCTCCCAAACAAAATCTTTGCATCTTCTATCTTAGAAATGAGTCCAAAGTTGCAGGAAGCCTCGAATTTGATAGAGTAAGATCTATTAACATGGTCTAAAGCAACTTTATCTGCATTTAAATCAAAATGGTAGGGCTTGATTTCTGAATTTTGGCTTCCATAATACAGGCCAACAACACACATAAGTTTGGTGATAAGACCATGATGTGAGTCATTAATGATAGGTCAATTTACTCAATTTACCTACTCTGCCTGCCTATATTGTCCCAGTATAATCACAATCCTTAATCACTATTCTTTGATATAAAAGGGTCGGCTCAGATTTAAGTTTTTGAGGGTTTAAATACTCTTCAACTCCTTGGGATAGTTTTCTTGGAACCAGCGGATTATCAGAGGAAGAGCCTCTGCACTCTAAGCAAATGGCTAAAAACCCTACAGCCATTCTTACAGCTTATTTACAATATATTGGTGGTTTGTTGTGTTGTTGTGAGTTATAAAGAGCCTTGAAAGCTGAAGCTTACGTAATCTTCTTGTTTTTTCTTATGAATTTGTAAAACTTTGTTTTTCCTTTTTTTTTTTTTTGTCTATTCTACGAAGTTATTTCTCTGTAAGTTGTCGATTACAAGATATAAACTTCATCTGGCTTGAAAAGAGGCAGAATCCCTTGTCTGATAAGTAATATCTCTATAGTACAACCCAACAAAAAGACGGAGAAAAGAAGGTGCATTATGTAAATCTTAACAATTTTTTCAAATATTAATTTATTTTGGTTTTGCTGTCTGGATTATTTTTATTTATTTTTTCCTCTTTCCAGAAATTTTCATATTTCAGTAGGATTCTCTACTTGTCATTTGTAAGTGATTGTGAGCCCAATTAAGCTCTGCCTCTCTTTTCTCTATCCTCACTCTCATATACAAAAAAAGATCATAATCATCATTATTCATTAGGGATTATATCACATGTAATATACAACACACATATAATATAACATATTTTCGAATTACATAGTTGGGATCCCATTAAGTTAAGGAGGTCTTCATCCCAAAGCATACTTAACTCGCGAAGAGGCAGTGGAAGAAAAATAAAATAAAAAACGTAGAAAAAGTCGAGAATTAATTTAAAAGTAAAAAAAATGATTAGTTAACCCATTAATATCACGCGCGCGATTATATCACATGTCAAGGACGCTGACGGATAATGTCGCGTGATAACGAAAAGAGAAAACCCCCACCCCCACCGCCTCGGCTTTCACCTGACACTGACACCGTCTACTCCGCCCCACCACCACTTTCCGCTTCTTTCTTCTCACTGAACTTTCGGCCACGCCTGACCATCACGCGCCTCCAAAGCATCTCTCTGATTGGGAAAAAAAGTATTTATGTAAAATAATTAAAAACAATTAAAGAAAAAGAGACACGCACGCACCCACACACTTGCACTCAACAAAGACTTTTTCTTCGATTCGATCACCTTAACAATGCGTTTAACGGAGGAGAGAGAAATGATGCTTTTTTTGGAGAGAGAAACGGCCAGATGATAATTCCAGGAGTCCGGAGCGGTCTTCTCCTCATTGATTTTTATTTATTTTTTTCCTAAAAATTTATCTGTAATTAACTCTAGATTAGGGATTTGTTTTTTCTTTTTGTTTCTCAATTCTCTTATCTTCAAAGCGCCACGAAATCCTAGATCTCCAATTTCATCTTTTCATTTCTTTTTCCCATTTTCCGTGCGACTTTTTCGATTTGTCGGTGCGGTTGATTAGGTGTACAGTGTCGTATTTTTTTTTTCTCGGCAGTAGTTTTTTTTTTCAAATTTTCTCGTAATATTTTTGGTTTTTTTGGGGGTTTGGATTAGGGTTTGTAGGTAGAGGGTTTCGATTTTTGAGTTTTTGTATATTTGTGTTGATGGAGCCGCGTGTTGGTAATAAGTTTCGGCTCGGTCGAAAGATCGGCAGCGGGTCGTTTGGAGAGATCTATCTTGGTTTGTTAATTGTCTTTATGTTATTATTTTTCTACGATTTGTGTGGTGATATTCGGTGTAATTGGTGATTGAATATTCTTGTTTAGGAACTAATATCCAGACAAATGAAGAGGTTGCCATTAAGCTTGTAAGTTCTCCTTTTTACCGTTATTGTACCTATTTTCTAGTTTCTGTTTGGATCTTATATTGTTCAGGTCGGCTGGTTTAAATTATTTTGTTGTGGCATAACTGTGTGAAATTTTAGATGTTTACTTTTATCTTATTTACTTCCCATGAATATCTGGAGAGAAGAAACAAGTTAATTATGATATCGGGATCTGGTTCCATGGCACAGCAATTATCTGACTAATTTTAATTCTTGCTTCTCTGATAAAGCACATCAATTAAAGGAAAAACCACCATTGAAACAGTCCCTGACTTCCAACTTATAACTCCATGAATGATGATAGTGAATGTGAGTTCATTTGTTTGCAACCTGAACCCTTGTCTTAAACATCAAAACCTGGATTTAATGCAATGCCACGAGTCCTTTTCATATTTTATGTCATCAAAGTGTTTTGCTATTGCTCTTTTAGGCTGCAGGGGAACTATTCCGACTCTACGAGATGTTAAAATAAAATTATAATCAATCGCTGTTTCTCTATCAAACGGATATTAGACCTGAGATAGAAATTGTCACATGGAGTTGTGTTTTACTTTTGAATTTCATAGCAATATGCCAGTACCATCAAATTTTCGTGTTTTGACTTAACAAGGACAAGGATACCAACTGAGATCTTTGAACTCTCCAGTTCTTTGCAGCTGCTTTGACATTATTTGATATAAGATCATTTTAAGCGTTATAGAAAAATCTGTTTAATTTGAAATTGTTTAGGATGGTTATCAACAATGCACCATGTAATAATGTGTAGATGACGGCTTCCCTTGAAACTTCTAGCTTAGTATTATATGACATTGGAAATATCATGTTTTAATTAATAATTTAGATGTCATAAAAATTTTTGAGCTTATGTATTGCTGCTTCTGTGATATTTCAGTAATTAGTAACTACTACATGTGCATGAACTTTATCATGCTACTTAGATTTGATATGATACTACTAATGATTTGGTGGGAAGCATTGTCAAATAGAGTTAGATTCAGACTTCTGTGGTTTTATAATCTTACATTGGTATTGGGGGGGTGGTTGGGATTGTTGTTGGATGTCAAAAAAAAAGATTTAAAATTTTTACGATTTAATTGACTAATTTTTTAAATTTTTCTATAAACCGTTTTTTTTAAAACTGTTTTTGGCAAAAACATATATTTATCTGTTTATCTCCAAAAACAGTTTTCGAAACTTGAAAAAATTAAAAATAATTCTTTTTCCTGAAAAGCGCTTTTCCTAATTGCAATGCCACCAAACGTAGCCTAAGTGATTGAATTTGGATTTCTCCATGAGCATATTACTTAGATATGTAAGCATTTTTTGTTTTTGTAATCTTAAACTTTGTGGCTTATTGCTGAATTTTGTTTTCTTTCTTCCCTTTTTAAAGTTTTTGTTTAGCCTTTTTCTTTGGTTTTTCACGCTGTAAAATAACAATTTGAATTAAATTTAAATATGCAGGAAAATGTGAAGACAAAGCATCCTCAATTGCTTTATGAATCAAAGTTGTACAGAATCCTCCAAGGAGGAAGTAATGAGAAATTTTGAGATTTATTGATTTACTACTTTTGTTTTCAGATTTTTTTTGGGGTTAATTCTGGTACTTGTTCTTGTTAGCTGTATCTTTTATTTGTTTATGTTATCAATTTTTGTAGCTGGAATTCCAAATGTGAGATGGTTCGGAGTTGAGGGAGACTATAATGTTCTAGTGATGGATTTGCTTGGACCTAGTCTGGAAGATCTGTTTAACTTCTGCAGTAGGAAACTCTCTTTGAAGTCAGTCCTTATGCTTGCTGATCAGATGGTAGGTTTTGTTAAGCTTATGCATTAGCTTTAGGTTGCATACTTTCTCAAAATTGTTGTGTTAACCTTTTTCTTTCTCTTTCTTTCTTTTTTTTTTCCAGATCAATCGTGTTGAATTTGTACATTCGAAATCATTTCTGCATCGAGATATCAAGCCAGACAATTTTCTCATGGGCTTGGGAAGGCGTGCCAATCAGGTTTGGTTTATACCTTTTCGTTAACTACATTTTTAATTTTCTATTTCCAGGAGATCCATATAAACATATTTACTACCTGTTTACTGTTGTGCAGGTTTACATGATTGACTTTGGTTTGGCAAAGAAATATAGAGATAGTTCAACCCATCAACACATTCCCTACAGGTCAGAAGACTGAAAGCATGTGATTTAGCCCCCCAGATTGTGTTTACATTTCCACTTGGGAGTTGGGATATATGCAACAGGATTACATATGCAATTTTATATTGTTCGGAATATGGTGAACAGTTGTGGAGGTGGTTGTCATTGTGTGGCTATTTACTTAGTAGCATCTTTGATATACACTGCAAAGCATGTAGCTATCTCATAATTTTCTATGGTTTTTACTGTCTTTCATTTTTTTCCCATCACTGTCTTAGCTGTGTCAATCAAGTGCTGACTTCATATGGTAATAAATGCTGCAGGGAAAATAAAAATCTGACTGGTACAGCCAGATATGCAAGTATGAACACTCACCTGGGAATTGGTATGTGCTTTATCATTTTGCACTCAGCATTCTTGTCAATCTACTTGCTCTTGGGTCTGGCATTGTTTTCTGGTTCTGTGATTCCACTTAAATCATTTTTGACTTACTGGTGTTGTAGAACAAAGTCGGAGGGATGATTTAGAATCACTGGGTTATGTTCTTATGTATTTCCTAAGAGGAAGGTAATTTTTACTGCCTGCTTACATCTTGTTGTGTTTCTCTCTATTGGTGCTTTGTTGACTGATGTCCCCTCCTATGCAGTCTTCCTTGGCAAGGACTGAAAGCGGGAACTAAGAAGCAGAAGTATGAGAAAATTAGTGAAAAGAAGGTCTCCACATCAATTGAGGTAAGCTGTTCCTGATCCTCTGGTTCTATTCTCTTGGTCTCTTTAGTATATGATGCTGACCAAGGATTTACTACCTATTCAGGCCTTATGTAGGGGCTATCCCACTGAATTTGCATCCTACTTCCATTATTGCCGTTCTTTGCGGTTTGATGATAAGCCTGATTATGCCTACCTAAAAAGAATATTTCGTGATCTCTTTATTCGTGAGGGTAGGAATATACAAGTAGTTGAATGGCTGCAAATTCTTAATGCCTATTTTGTGTCTGTGTAGAAGTGCAATCTAATGTTGCCATCTTATATATTGCTGTCACAGGGTTCCAGTTTGATTATGTATTTGACTGGACAATATTGAAGTATCAGCAATCACAGCTGGCGAATCCTCCAGCTCGTGCCCTTGTAAGTGTCACCACATTATTTCTGTTGGTCACTGGAGTGGCATGCATTTGAGTAGTTCTTCTTTCTGTTAGGGTGCTGGAATTGGAACTAGTTCTGGGATGCCTCCTGCTATTGGCAGTGCAGATAGACAGACAGGTATTTTTTTTTTGTTCCGTCGTCCTTTTACAGAACGTTCAAGAGGGTCTGTTAGAAGTATTACTTTGCTTTGCATTCATGGAGATGTTTTAGTATATTTCTTCTCAGTTCTGCAGTTTTTATTCTTTCTTTCTATATTGTTGTTACTCGTTTTTCTCCTATTTATATTCCACATTAATTTGCTCAGTAACAATTGAATTCAGAGTCCAGCTGAAATTAAGCCTACTTGTTTGCCACTTGGGTAGTAACGAAGATATGCAATTGATAGAGAACAAATAGTATGTCTCTTCCATTTTATAAAGAGAAAGTGATTGTTATCTAAACATGTTTTATGTGGTTTGTGCTTTTATCAACCCCTTGTTGCAGGTGGTGAAGAAACTCGGCCAGCTGGTCAGTCAACGGATAATGCTCGGCGCAGACTATCAGGGCAATTCCTTAATTCTGGAAGTTATGGAAAGCAAAAGGGTCCAGTGGCCAATGATTCTACAGCTAGTAAGGATCCTGTGGTAAGTTGTTGATTTTTTCCCTATTTTGGAGTTGAAACTCTATTGTGGTCTTGTGATGCGCGATATTTATCATATGATGAATGTGAAACTTTGATCCTATTTGTATGTTTTCTTTGGGGATCCCATTTGACAACTTGCATGAAAATTGAGTTTGTTTGTTAATGTATTCATAGAAAGTTGTTATCATGGTACTACTCCATGATGGAGCTAATAGCAAGTGACTTGAATGCTGCTCTTTACTTTCACTAGCCTGACTGTTTTTTTGCATTATATAAATGCCATAATTTAATCTCTTAGCATCAATGTGCTAGTTGATTTATGCCTGACTTGTCCTCTCTGGCTGGCTAAACTTTAGATGTGATGTAGATAGAACACTGAGGTGTTCTGTGTTGTATTTTAGACGTAACCTGCATTATGAAATGATGACGCAGCTACCAAGCTCTGCTTTCATGGGGAGAACTAGTCGACCCTCAAGACAAGCTGCTGTTTCTACTAGCCGGGATGTATTTGTTGGAAGTGATGCAGATCCCCAACACTCTCGCACAACAGATGCAAGCCCAGCAGCAATTCATAAAGTTTCAAGTGGGCAAAGGAGCCCTCCCCTGGGATCTTCAGACCCCAGGCGCTCATCGTCAGCTAGAAATGCAACACACATGAAGACTTATGAATCTGCCCTCAAGGGAATTGAGGGTCTGAATTTCGACAGTGATGAGAAAGTTCATTTCTAGGTACTCAGCCCTATGCATTGTTGTAAATCATGGATTTGTTGGTGTGCTGTTACACTTGATGTGTGGGTTACTTTTATTCTCACGGAGTTTGAGTTCTGGAAATGGTGCTTAGAGCCCTTTAATTCTGGATATCAATTTGCACACGCAAGAACATCAGCTGATTACACACCGAAAACAGGCTCTATTAGCCAACTTCCTCAAAATTTAGAAGGCTTCTTCTACAGATGCCGGATGTGTTAACGCCATACTCTTTTTTCAGATATTCCAAATAGTTTAACCTACTCCTGTTGTTTCTGTCCATTTGGAGATGTCTTTTATTTTTTTTGGAAGTTCTTCGAATCAAAATTTCAAACCTGAAGCCAATGTAAATTGGGCGTTGTATTCATGTTCTTAGTTTTCAAAGTTTAGCAATAACTCCGGCTGATGCACAAAAATCAGCGCCGGTAGGTTTAGATGAATATTATACTGTGGGGCTTTGCCAGCTTCAATGATATAATTTTAAGCGGGAAAATATCAAAAGATTATAAAATGGCTCTATCAATAATTAATGCAGAAAGGATGCATCTCTTTTTTTCTTAAAAAACATTAATTTTCATTTTAAAAAATATTAATTTTTATTATGAAAATTAATGGCATTTTATAAGTAAAAAGTTATTTTTTTTGCGCGGAAATTGTACGGTAGAAAATATATAAGAAAATAAAAATATTTGTAGCATTTTTCAATGGTTTAATGGTTCAAACTAGAAACTCCTAAGATTGTGGTTGAATTTCTGTTCGCGCGGTGTCCACGTTCAAAGCTGGTTGTGTGGTTTCATAACGTTAATTATGAAATAGTAGTTCTATTGATATATCAAGTAACTTCGAGTACAAGTTCTCGAACATAAATTACAACATGGAATTGTTGGAGCATATCGAATTTGTTTAAAAGTTTTCAGGATTTGTGTTAATGTTATCTATAAATAAAATATTTGATCTTGTATTTTATATAAATTTTTGCACTTGTTTTCTTAATTTTGAATGTGAAAGTGATTCTTCGAATATTGGTTTTGTTATTCTTAAAACCGTACAATCTCTGGTTAATAAATGAGTGCAAGTACTAATATAATATGCATCTATTTGAAATGGTAAAATTTTATCACGCAACATACTTTTTCTCCGATCTTTTTATATCTTTGATAACTTTATGATAATTTTATCCAGGATTTGATTAAATAGTTGTTTTCGAGAATGAAATTAATTAATAATAGACATTTTTCTTTTTTTTTTTTTGCTTTTTCAATGTGTTTTTTAAAGAATAAAATGGTCAAAGCCGAAGAATTTGAACAAAATGACAGATGTGAAAGAAAAAAATTGAAACTGAATATTTTCGGATATTCGGTGTTCATAATATTACACGGAGTCCGGGAAAAAAATTAGTCTTTTCCTCACGTTGCCAGTTTTAAGGGTCGTAGGATCACCTTATGTTTCTAAATGCTAGTCCGGTACTCTTTAAAGGGCGCAGCTTAAGACTCCCATGTCACTGGGAATAAAGAATCACTGATATTGCTTTCTCATGGCCAGCAAAGTGTAACTAAAAGCAAGACTAAGATCATAAAACCAACAACTAGTTACACCGAATAATTTTCTACATAAGGCCTATTAGACTAGGTGCGCTTGAATTTAAATTTACAACCTCTAATAGTTTTGAGCCTTTAGCTTTAGCTTTGGGAGTAAAAGAAACTTTGAATTCCAGTAGGATTGGAGAGGAGGCTACTAGTTTACCATTCAATGCTCATGGCACAGAGCAAGCCTCAAGAGACTGAAGCCCAAATTTCTGGGATCAACCGAGTATAACTTCAAGTCCCAAAAACCATTATACGGAAGGAACGCCTTCAAAGAAGCACTCTATTTTATGTAATCTATCAGTAAAAAATTGCATCGCAGGATTCCTAGATCAAATGCATACGCAGTGGCATAATTTGGAATCCTGATATCTAGCTGCTAGCATAATTCTAGGACATTTCCTGCCTAATGCAACCAAATTTTGATATGACAACCCTTAGAACTTCACATTCACTATCAGAAACAGAAGATGTTTCAATTTCCACAAAATGAAGAGAGTAAATTCATGCAACAACTAGAAGGCATTATTGTATTATTCATCCTCTAGCCCTGAGAAATTAAAGAGGCCCAATCATCCAGTTTCTCCAAAATGAAAACCAGTGTCCCCAGTGTTCCAATGAGGCTATGCTAATGATGCGGTGACTTCTTTTGATTAGGGAAGCCATGATAAACCTCCTCGAATACAGGAAGCTATCAACTTTAAGGAGCAAATACAAAAGAACGCCAAAAGCTTTTTATCTTGAGTAGGAAGCAGAGATCAAAAGCATAAGTACATTACATAAGATCTTTAAATGCATTAATTCAACCAACTCCTCAATAACATTCATAGGCAGCGTAAGCCACATATATTTTTAACCAAAGTAGACAAGAGAAAACACTTGCTATATAGAAACAATCCGAAACCCAATTGCTAAAAAAAGTTTAAAACTTTAAACAAATATGATTGTCAAAAACATAAATGTGGGGACAATTCTATAATCTCACTTTCAAAGATAACTTATGTCGGTTCTATCAAATCTTTAAATCTGTGAATGTTCCTATCGCAATCTACTCTTCTAAATACATATCAAACACAATCATCCTAAGATCAATAAATTAATCGAGTCCCCAAATAGATGCAAAAACTAGAGCAAGGAATTATTCATTATCACGACCAATTTCAGAACTTTCATACTATATAATTAACATACACTTGAAACAGAAACAAATTAGAACACTTAGAAGCATTAAAACATAAAAAGAAAATTTTACCGAAACAAGTCAACAATCAGAAATTCATCACCAGCCATAAACCACTCTAGTATACCTGTTCTTGAGCCACCGAAAACTCTTCTTTAAAGAGCCTTTAACTTTGCCTTCCACAGCGTAAACCTTATAGCTAGCTACTCTCTTCTTCCGCTGCAACTCCGGATCATTGAAACTCCAGCTCTTTGAAACCGACCCGTTTGTGGACTTGCCCTTTTTGAACTTGACATCGTTATGAATTCCCACCTGGGTTTGTGTTGGGTACACAGAAGAAGCATAAGATGCACTGTAGCACCTGAGATCTTGCATGTTACTGACACCTGATGATGATGATGATGTGGGTCCCAAAGCTCCATGTCCATAATAGCTTTGTATTTGCATTCTTCCATCGCCACATGACTTGGATCTGAAATCTTCCATTAAAGGTGTTGGGGCTTATTCAATCTCTTTCCCCTCGTCAACAGAGCTTTTAGTTTCTGTTAAAATGGAGCCTTTTTGGGTTGCTTTCAATCTGCCGTTTTTAAGGCGCTGACCGTAGAAATTAGAAAAGGTACGGTGTCGATGGTATACAGTAAAATAAAGTTGTTTATTAGGTGCGCATATTAGCAGCATAAATTTTTGACTTTGTTACTTGTTCTGTTCCCAAGCTTAGTCACCCTTTCTTCCTTTCAAGGAGCCACATTATATGTTATTGTTAATTCCTCTCTCTCTCTTTTTCTTTTTTTGATGTGTGTGCGTGGGGCCTGTTAATCTAATTTAAACACTAAAAAGACATTTTCTTTTTCAACCTTTTTATTTAGGGGTTATTAAACAAGCGGTGACCAAACTTTCTAACATTTATTTCAAAATTTAGAAATGTTTTTTTAACACTAAAATCACTAAATTTTTCTACAAAAAATTATTTTAGACCATTTTGGGAGGGTTGAAAACCAGAATACTGATATTGCACGTGATATATCAATCACTGGATATATATCATGTGAGTTATCACATTACATTATTTTTAATTTTATAGTGATAAATGAATTTGGTTTTTTCATTTACTATAAAGTTACCGAGCTTTTTTTCGTAAAAAAAATCCTTTTTACTTAAATAATTCTCAACCAGTTGAAAATCTAATTTTATAAAAAAAAACGAGTTGAGTATACACAATCCAATAATCATTTTACTAGCACTATCAGGAGAAAAATTAATTTCAAATTTAGATATATTAGAAAAATTCAATTACTAAAACCATTGTGAATCGTGATTTTTGAAAAATATGACAATAGATTCAAATTTTTGACAAAAAATCAGTGCTACATCAACTCCTAATTAGGATTTTTAGTTATTTATTTATCAAATTTAGTTGAAAGTTATTTAAGTAAAAGAAAAACAATTATTTTTAGAAATTTTTTTTAGTTAATTTATGGCAAATGAAATAAAGTTCAGTGACTGCTAATAAAATTAATTATGACATGTTATCATTTTCCAATTAAGTCTATCATATAACGGTTTATGTGATATTTTTTTGAAGTTAATGACATATTATCTATATAACATCTGATGTGATATATATTTAATGATGTGACAAAAACTGGTTGACATGTTATGTTCGACGTTAGCATTTCAATTGTTAATTCATCCAAAATGTTTGAAGATAATCTTTGTATAATTAATTATAAAGTTTAGTAATTTTAGCGTTATTAAAAATTTTCTAATTTTGAGACAAATAATAAAAATAATTAATCCTTTTTATATGCAGAGAACCACTCTCCAAGTGACCTCGGATGTTTCTAATTTTTATTCAGAAGTCCAATATGCATGAAACTTAATTCTTTCAAGTAAACTAAAAATGGATTTAAATATCATGTGTTTAATATCACGATGATGATGCAAAAGGAGCAAATTTTAAGTTATTGCACAATTCCAATGACAGTGATTCAAAGCATCCATCTCCTATGGCCGGAACAGCAACAATTTAAACCATATAAATTCGTTCTCCATTCCATAAAACTAAACTAATTTTTTTCTGATTTACTCTAAATCAGTTATGAATTTTTTTTGTTTGAAAAATATAATTAATTTATTAATTCTCTGTTATTTAAAATGTGTTATTATAATATAAATTACAATTAAAAAATACATAATTTTAGCCATATTAATTAAAATTTCCAATTATGTGTAAAACAAAAGGGAGTCTATATTCTATGCAATTTAAATACAAAGATACAAACTACTCGATCGATCACCAATAAATAACAAATAATAAATAATAAAAGGAATTTATTGAAAAACTGATGCGAACCGGATACTTTAACCTGAAAAGTCGAAACTATGAATGTGAACAGCAGGTTCAAATTTCAGTCAAAATCACCCACAACCCGGAAAAATAAACAAACAAATAATTTCATCGAAAATGTTCATTTTTGTGGGCAATATTTCTATACTTTCCAGCAAAAAGATAAAGACTGCATAGACAACATCCAAAGTTCAAGCAGCAACTTTCACTGAAAACAGAAGATGGGCACAATGTACCAGGCCTGTATGATCACGCATCAGTTTTTTCTGCACTCCAACCATCTAGTTCTTAATACAGTACATCATAATAAATAATTACTATCAAAACCAGAAGCTAAATAATGCAACTCAAATTATCATAATTTAAAAGCCAAGTCTAAAATTAATAATGTCTTCCAACACTAGGAACAATTAACAGAGTTTTTCAGCTCAAAATTAAAAATAAATCATACACAACGATTGAACATTATACACTTTAAATTTTCTACTATTAATTAACAGAGCCCGTTAACTAGTTCTACAACATGTCATTGGAACTTGCCATTGATTATACTTCCAAAATTGCTTGTACAATAACTGAATTGAAGGTGTCCACTAGCTCAGATGCATCATGATAAAAACATGTATTGCAGTATCAGTGTGACATACAAGAAAAACAATCAGTGTCATGCACAATTAAGAGTAACCCATTTCTGATGATTCTCCATCTTGAATAACCTCTATCGCCCACCATGTGTTAGTTCTGCAGTTAATTTTTACCTACCACTCCTGAACTTTGCACTTGGTTACAGTAAATATCTCTTAACTTCAATTTCTAACAGAAAAATTCCCTGCACTTTAATTTTTATAAGACAAACAATTCTAGTGTAGATTTCCCATCCAAATACCATGTGGAAGAGAAGAGGGAGGGGGGGGGGGGGGATATTTTTTTGAATTAACAAATTCAGGCTGATAAGCCACTTCATTTAACTATTGGTATTTGGATGAAAAATTAACACTAGAAGGTTTTACTGTCGCAGAAATTAAAGTTGAGGGAATTTTTTGTTAAAAATGAAGTTCAGGGGGCATTGATAGTACTGAGTGCATAGTTTAAGGACAAAAATTACCCTTGATTTCAACCTGATTCAGTTAGCCCTTTTCGATTCATCACGTCATGGTAATACAACAGCACACTCATAGGTTGACCAAGAATGCAGAAAATGAACCAGAAAATCATGTTTCCCACCTGTCAAACAAAAAGATAGTGTCACGTAATGCCCACTGAATACTTCTGACAAAGATCAGACATGAACAATTTTTTAATGCTGGAATAGCAGGCTCGAAAATCCCACCCCTTTTTTACTAAGAATTCCCAGTATACTCATTAGGTTAGTTCAGATCTTACATATATTTAATTTTAACACAGTTTATTCAATTTATCCTCCATGACATCTGATTATGGTACATTTTTGTTATTGCATTCATGCTCACAATATAATAGTCTAAAATAAGCTAGCAAATAATAAATTAAAAAAAAAAACATACCATTGAGCTTTTGAACTTCTTCTGAAGAAAATTTGTAATCACAACCAAAGGAATCTGAATCAAACAGGAAAAGCAACAAATTTCATTTACATCATGTCTTGCAATATAATAATTTACTCTAGCGAATAATGTTTTTTACTTTTTCCATTACTAAATCCACCAGCTGAGATACTAGCCCAGGGATATGCAATACGTATCCTGATCTTTAGATTCCCATGCTAGAACCCAAGTCTAAAACAAATAAACTTCTTATAATGGAATTGGTTTTACCTGGAACATTATTCCAATAAAAGCCCAGAGCTTGAATATATGGCAAGGAACCGCAATACACAACTGTAAATAAATAAACAATATTGCAGAACAATGAAACTAAGAACTGATTATATCAAGGAACTTAAAAAGGCTTGTTATTATATGATGATAGTGTAAGTAGGTAGAAACATCAAGTATCAGTCATTGTATCAACATGATGCATTTTGATGAAAGTGGGTGCCCATGTTGATTCAAGAAAGGACAATGCAGAATGAGTTCAGTTGAACCCATGTCAACTAACTCCTAATTATAATCTATTTGAGAAAATTGATGTAATGCTTTTTCCTCCACTGCCTTGTCTTTGAGCCATAATTTCCATCAGATGTTGAGAAAGTCTGTACATTTGGAAGCAGCAATGATAGTGTATGAAAGTCACCTTTTTCCTTTTTTAATCTCGAAGATGCTTTTCATTTGGATCTTTTGTTGCAAAGGTTGTCATACTACCTAACATGAAAGGAATTTTTCAATTCCTGTCAGATGCACCGATTTTGAGATAAAATAACCTAGGTAATATATATATATCCATTATATTGTACGATCTTTATCTTCTCTAATTACCTATCTGTTTCTAATTGTCTTCTGCTTTCTTTTACTTCTACTTATTTCTAATACACAAGATTCCTGCCAACCATGCCAGTTGAGCATTTTTTCTCATGCTCATCTTCTCTTTATTTTCACTATGTATCTGCTTCACTGATGGGATTAAATGGCAGCATTTCTACCATTGAACTAACTCATGAGCCTTTAGTTAGTGACTGTAAATTTTTTCCAGAGGAAGGTTGATTGCTCTTGCCAAATCATAATACCTGTGCAATTTTCATGTATAATTTTGCTCAAAACCATCATTTTAATATTTGAAATTGCTTACCTACTAAATTCAAAACACAGCATGCCCTAAAGAAAACTATAATCTAATTTTATTGTCTCATCCCAATGAAAAAGCTCCATGTAAACAAGGTGTCAATTGTAGAATATGGTCGCCAATTCCAAATAAAAATGCTGCAGTATTGACATTTTTAACACCCATTATCATACTGAAACCACATAGTATGTCTGTAAGATCGTAAATTAGATCATGGAAATTTGTCAAAAAGAAAGAAGCCCGCTAATACCTCATGAAATACAGCTGAAACAAAGAAAGCAACAAGTAATGCTATCCCCTGCATCATTGCAAAAGATTGAAAAACTGTAAGCTGACAGTGAACAATGGGATATTACTGTTGACTTTATATAACAACGTGAATTCACAAGAGCATGCTTGATCATCATGACAAGCAACCATCAAAATTCTGAAGGCATAAGCATGTCATTTAAGTTAAAAGAATATATAGTCCCAGCGTTTATGTAGATTGTTCACTGATGAATCTAATGCAGTTCCTAGAACCAAGAATATTATTAAAAGCCACCATAGAAACTGTTATACCATTGTACTTCCACAAAATTCTGGGAGTGCAATACTGTGCATTGTTTTAATTTAATTACAGCACAAGTACCACACAAGATTATGTCATGAAAACCTGACAGGAGAGATCTACAGGTAGACCATTAAAGTCAACACCAAGGTGCTTTTCTAACAGATATATTGGAGGAACTGTTGTTGTCAAGATCAATGCAAAAGCAGCTATTATAATTATCATTTCAAGGTATTATCCAAAGACATAGCTCCAATATTTAGTTGTACTGACATTCACAGCTGCAAAAACAAGCATTACTTATGGGTAACCTTGAAATGCTTAAGTTTTTCACTTCAATCCTCATCACACTTAGACAGTCCCTATGTTAACACATATTGTTCCTATTGCTAACCATACTTCTCGAGAACTTGGAGCCTTGAAAGAACCCTTTAAACAATTAAAATGAACAAACAACTTCTCACACATGATCTTTATTCTCCAAAGTTGTAGTCAACGAATGAAACAATTGAGTCACAAATCTCAAAAGAGTTCCTAATCATTAACCAATTACATAGTTTTATTATTTTTGGCAAGGAATGAATAGTTTTTTCTCCTTTCTTCAGAGGGTAAGAGAAAAACTTGAAGATTCCCCAAAACAACAAAAGATATTGATAAGCCAAATAGAAGTTACATCTTTTAATGTATATGGAACACAGTAAAGGCCACCACCATAGATTCCAGAAAGAACAAAAATAAAAAATAAAAAGAACAAGAGGACTATACACCAAAAGGAAACATCTGGTTACATTGAAAAAATCATGAAATCATTAGACTCTAAGGTGAGAAGCAAACCTTTGGGATCCCATGCCGTAAGCATGGAAAGTAGATATGGCGAACTATCCACTTATGAACTGGCTGTGAACAGTTAGAATTTCATCAGTAATGTGATCAATCAATCCTCTATCCATATGTGTGTGTCTGGGTATGTGCATGGTCAATATGCAAACATGTGTGCACATTTCTTTTTCGAACTGCAGCATATTTGGTGTTTATCGCCATAACTTCAAGAAAAAAAATATAATACAAAGACCAATATAATACAGGCACTTACAAACAATTGTTTGCCCATAGAGGTTCAACATATCCAATTATCAAAATTAACACTGTAAGTATAAGACAATTTAATCTAATATGTCTAACTTCAATGCACAAGTAATTAAACAATAGGTGAAAGCAACATATCAGCACCAGTGATATGCATATACTTCAGAGGCAAAACATCGCTACATGGGCCAGATTTCAACAGACTATCAGATTTGTTTCAATTTCACGCATGTATCTTATATCAAACAATATTATCATGTGTAACTTAATGCATAGATAAGTGATATATTATCATGCCTTATTAGAAAGACATCCTCAACTAATAATTGAACAAGAAAGAAGCCAAAGATATGACCAACGAAATCACCTACATATAGTGAAGGCTAAAAATAAGTATTATGACTTTGGATAGAGAAACATACCATATTCCACATTCTCCAGTACTGACGAAAGCCCGAATCCAAACATGTGAATGTCAAAATTCACAATTCAAATAAGAAAAACATTTTTCAACAATATAACCAAAAGGCAACCTTACCAAGAAATGAAACTCATACCTCGTCTACTGTTCTTGCATTCCACCAATCTTTGTAGAACTCTCTATCACCAAATCGAAGAAGCTCAGCTAGTATATTTAACCTGTATCACAAATGTAAGGATATTGTATCAAAAATTGTCTTTGATAAGGGAACATAAAATAGTATAGAAGATACTAAGAAGGCCAAATATCATTGCATTCTTTCACTCTGCAGGAGAAAAAAAAATGATTGTCTCCACACTACAAATATACCAAATTAACTTATTGTCAACATACTTTGTTGCAATCAGAGTTGTACTCTACAGATATACTAGAAAATTGATTTTGGTGTTGAGTATGAGTCAAGTACATCATTCAACATAAATTGAAGAACTTATTTACATTCATCAATCACTATTACCAAAATGCATAGAACAAGAAATCAGACAAATACAAGTATACTGCTATGTTGATTTGAGAAATTTATCAAAATAACTAACTAGCAGACAAAATATATCAGGAAAACACAAGAAAGTGTCCTTAGTCTGCTACGATCTCTGTGATATTGATAGAAAGATAACAACTTCCATTAGAACTAGTAAAACCTTTCAAAAGAGAAAAATATAATAAAAAATTTGCATACTAAAGAAAAAAGAAGTAGACTCACCATAAATGAAAAAAGCAGTAGAACATGCAGAGCCACACATATAAATTTGGTACCGACAACTTCAAAACCCTCTCAATAGCATTTAAGAAATCCCCTTTCAAAGGGTGTTGTGAATTCTGGACAATAGGATTGATATACTGCAGATTATGCCCACAACATGTTAAGAATGCATGTACCACTTCCCCAAACATATGAAAGGATGTGGAGAGCTAGCTTTCAACGTAAAGTTCTTACTTGTTCTATGATAAATCCCATGAATCCTGTAAATATTATTAACTTGACAAATTGACGAAACACCCAACTTTTTCGAATGGATGCAGTGCGAGGATAACTTGGCTATAATGAGAACAAACAAAGAAGATTAGATAATTATAACATGCTCCATATATTATGAAACACAGAAGACATACTATTTTCAATCTATAAAACCTCATCTCTCTTACCAACCATGAAAACAGAATGCAACTATATTATTGTGCAAAGTTTGAGTAGGGGAGAAGTATAACATACTTGAACTGATAACAGCAAAATCAATGGTGAAAAAACAACTTAGCTAAAACTTTTCATGATACCAAACCAGAATGACTTGGAATGTATATATATCATATTGTAGAAAATATCAATGACTGTAAACATGGTATATTAGCAATTTATTGGGGATTCTATGCATTACTATTTGTTCTAAGCATTGTTATTTATACCATGACCACTAAAGCTTTATGGATGTCATTGCATGGTAGAAAATATTCTAGACATCCTCCCCTTCCTTCCCCTGTCAAAAGGAAAAAAAACTATCCCAAGACCAACCAAATCTAATGAGTTGAAACCAAGAGCTCCAAGTCATTGCCTTTCCTCTCAAGGCATGAATGTTGAAATTACACTCCAGCAATATGCAGACCAATGGTTTACATATTTGAACTACCAATTCTTGTTATGTCAGTTCTCCAAATGCATAGGCACTAATTAAATACAAATACAGAAATGCCAAAAAAAATTGAATAACAAAAACCTATTAACATATGGTTCAATATCTTAAGAACAGCTGAGAATTAGGCACCGATATGACCAATCCATATAACTAAAGGACCAAATATGCAAACCCAAATCCATAAAACACACAAACACAGAAAGCACAAGGACACATAGATTTGGATGATCTGTATATTTTCATTGCAACATGTACTCCAAAATGGTTAAGTTAAATCAAACATCAAAAAGAGTAATACCAGGATGAGCAAAATAAGACTATTATACTTAAATATCTGCATATGTAAAAATTTCTTTGATAATTACTAGAATAAATATGATAGGCTACCTGGTAACATAGGGTGGGAGCAACCATGAAGTACAACAAACTTTTGAAGCTCACATCATGAGAATACTCTGCACTTAGAGTATCACCTAGTGCATCTCCCTGGCATTAAGCAAAATCAGATTGATGGTCATTATGTTCATCAAGAGATTTTTCAGTTTCTTTATTATTTGTTTTTTTTTTCCATTGGAGTGGGAGGGTGCTGCAAGGGAAGATAATTAGCTACTTTTTTCTTAATTCTAATGATGAAAGATTTGGCAAAGCTGTGATGATAGGATAATCTATTAGTAGAAATCATATAGAATGAATGATACGAGATTCAGGCCCATAATTCTCATTTCACCACTTCACCATCAATCTACAGTTTTAGTCAGGAAACTGAAAAGTGACTTCTAGTACCTCAAAAAATTTTACAAGAAAATTACACTTTTACCTTATCAACAGAGTTGGCAATAGCTCTCATGTCATAGTTTGTATGTGCATATGATACCAGTTTCAACCACACAATGCAAGCAAAGAGCATTAGTGTCACACCAGATAAAACAGCAGACTCGCAACTGCAAAAAATTAGTCAAAAGAATAATTAAGCATCTTAACATTTGTGCATATCACTTGCAAGAACAATTCTCCACAGGATGCAGGACATTCACACACATGCAAACGCATAAACACTGCTCAAAGAAAAAAAATTTAACTACACAGAACAAATTGTATCACAATTGTGAACAAAATACCACAGATATTCACAAAATAAACACATGCAGATTGATATTCATCAAATACTGAAAGGAAAACCAAAAAAATTACAAATGTGAACACTGAATAACGACAGAAGCAGAAGAAATTGGGCAACATAGGCATCGCCTGCAAGCAAACCATAAATAATGCCAAGACTTTGAATTGTTGATCAAAATCATCAAGCCCAAAAATGTATTTCCAACAATGTCAATGTCCAAGATGACTTTCTTGCAACAAATAGTCTCCTTCTTCATAATCATAAAGATTACTTCCATTCATGAAGCCTTCAGATTCACAAAATTTCTCCTTCAATCTATATTTAAAATGCTTCTGTAGTTTTCAGCAGAAACTGAGAAGTGGAGCACAAGCATTCAATTTTCAATTTTCCTGAACATGAGAAGAAATTTAATCCTAGGGACCATGCATGTAATATTTTGAAATGATTATAAAAGACAAAGCTACAGGCAGCTAATTTTGCAACAGAAAAAAAAAAGAACCTGAGAATCACAGAAACTGGGTATAGAACTGCAGCTGAGGTGATGATTATATGAATGAAAATAACAACCTGCAACATTGAACTTAAAGTTATTTCAGACCAGTTCAATGATATTGATTCTACATATCATGTATATTACTTTGTTGGAAGAATTTTGGTGCACCAGCTTTGTTGTCTACAATATACAAAATAATCAGACTGAAGGCACTTACAGAATGAGATATGTATTTTCGATATGCCAACTTCTCAATGAGATAGGCAGCAAGAGACAATATTGGCAGAGTAAGACTGCAAAAGGGAAAAGAAAAAGCCATGATTTATTTTTATTTTTTCCCATTTGTTACAACAATGCAGAACAACTCTAAAAGCATTTGCACAAATAATTTCCTTCATCAAATTTAAATAGAATGAAAAGCCTTGAAAAATGTTACCCGCACATAAGGAGGGGCCAATCTCTCAATGATTTTGAACTAAACCAAAACCCCGTCTTAATTAACCAACCATACTGAAAATGAAACAACAAAACAATCATTTCATAACATAAATTGTAAGAGAATCACGTATCAAGATACCACCACAAAAAACCAAAAGAGGAAGAAGATAATTAGCGAGATGTAGGGGGAACAAAAAGACAAACCTTCATTATATTCTCAATGATAAGTCTGCTGTTCACGGCAACTAATACTACTATACAGAGGTTAAAGAGGCCTGCATGACTCTAACATAGAATGTAGAAATTAATACAGAAGTTAAAGAGACCTGCATGAATTTAAAATAAAATGTAGAAATTAATTAACTAAGCATCCAGAGTCCATGAAGGAAAGAAAAATATCAAACAAAAATGCAACTGTCAGCATTTGTGCATCCAAATTCCATGCTAGCTCAAAATCAATGAGTGGTCCCAGAACCGTAACTTATCCTACTCAGTAAAATAGTAATTTCTTTACCTGCTTCAAACGACCAACTCAATCGGACAGCAAAAATACAATCTTAATAAATACAAAAGAACTCTCATCAAGACGAAATTTATTCAAAGTGAAGCGTAAAAAAAAATAAAAGGGGGATAACAGAGTCCACTTAAAATTTAACGATGCACCAATAAACGGAAAATCGGCTTTCCAGATAAAGATCACCACAAAAAAAAAAAAAGAAAAAAAAAAGAACACTTTAAAATTAATAATTTATCAGTCAGAAAAGTGAGCAAATTAATTTGATAGCTATAGTTCAACAGTAAACAGAGTCCTTACTTGTTTAAATATAGCATCAGAGCTAAGTGGACTCTCCCTTAGAGTCCGATGAGCAGGCACGGATGGCCGATAAGTGAACTTAATATCCGATCGTCCAGGAGTTTCAATTTTATCCTTATCGCGTCGATGTTCTTCACAATTTCTTCTTGAGGTCTCCGATTCCGACAGCGATCCCGGATCGATCATTCTACCAGAATCTATATCGGCAACAGAGTTACCTTCGCTCCGTCTCCGTCGAAGTGAGAAATTAAGATCCGAGGAGGATTCAAAGACGCCAGCAACAGCAACGGAGGCGCTCTCAGGCGAGTCGAGAACAGCCATTGGAGAAGCAAAGAGGAAGAGCGAAATCCAGAAGAGAAAGAATCCAATGAAGCAGAGTAACTAGAAATCAGCACGTAGAAAAAAGCAAACAAGTATCTGATGAGGAGAGATTATATTTATATAAAAGGAATCAGGCCACGCAAAGAGAAACAGGGAGGGATAGACGAGATCGTGGGGGTGAAGGAGAGGCCGAGGATTTTGTAATATGAAAAAAGGAAGAAATTCAAGGGGATTGGTAAAGTAATGAATGCGTAACGGCTTTGACGTTTTCTGTTGAACGGACACAATTTGGAGGTAAAGGTGGCGTCTATCTGTGAGCTGTCAGCAAGCCAATAGAGTCAGCGAGTGTATATATACAAGTTCAAGCTTCTTTCCTTTTTTTTTAAGTTGATTACTTGATTTTCATTTTGATTTTCATTTTGGAGGAGTTAATTTTCTTATGGTTAATTTCTTTCGGTTTCCAAGGTTTTTTTTATAACAATTTCTCTGCTTCTTAATTTGTAAATTAAAATTATTTTATTTTATTTTTCAATGACAATATTTTATAATCTATTTAAAATTTGTGGACTTTTTTTAAATCCACTTAAATTTATGTACTATTGTTTTCATCATATGATAATTTTAGCTCGCCCTCTTTATTTGTCCCTTTTTTTTTGCTACTTTATTTTTTATATTTGTTTTCGTCCGCTTTGCCCTCATATCTCAATTTTTGTTCATTTTGTCTTTTAAAAAATTAAAATTAATCTATATTGGACTAACTATTAGACAAATAACGCAGAACACGTTAACGCATGCATTAACTCACAATAATGTGTATTTTTAGATGAATAAGCAATGAACACGTGGGATTAGTCGATTCATGTGAAATAATGTAACATTCTCTAAAATCGTATTTGTGATTGACTACCTATATGTTTATAGACATAAAACATATATAGATATACTTATAACTAAAATGAGAGTAAATAATTCTTATTAATATATGTGAGCTGTTGTTTTACAAATTATAAATTAGTACATTATTTTATTTATAGATATATATTTATTTTAAAATATAATATATCTAATGTATAAAAGAAAATTTTATTTATGAGCATTATATGACAATCACTCTAGTAGAATTATTAGATTTACAACTCTTTCGATTTATACATTATAATATGTTTACTGTATACTATATGCACACAAAAAAATTTACTCCGACGTTGAGTTTTAACTCAGTTATATAAATTTTATAGTAATAGTCATTTAAAATGTAACTTTTAAATTATAATTTATTTCAATAATAAAAATTTATTTTACATGTATAAAACATATAACATTTAAACCAAATCATAGAAAATATGCCTAAAAATCACATTCATTTACTTAGTAAATTGTGATAAATTTAATAAGACGATTATGATTCAAGGAATTTTATTTTTTCAAAACTCATTTCTAAAACAATCATCTCTTATTAAAATAATGAAAAGAAATCATCTCATAACAAATTACATCCATATATTAATTAAAATATCTTATTTCTTTGTCCATATAACACATCATATACTAGTAAAGTAATAGATTATATCATACGATGAGAATCTCGGAATCAAAGATAAACATATAACTCAAATAATAATATTATTTGATACAAGATGTCTATATGATAAAATTCGATCCAAAATAAACATATGACTGGTATATAAATAACATTTATGGTACAAGATAATCACAAGATTCATATAATATCTTTCATGACAAATATAATCACGTCAGATTTCCTACCATATTACTATGCCAACAATTTTTAGATCATTATTTGTATTCTTATATGAGCTAAAAAATCGTAAATTTCATAATAATATTTTCAATATCATTTTGTTCGATAAATCATTTCAAATGTATAAAATCATTTCATAATACTTTCTTTTATAACACAAATATATATAAACTTTAAAATTAAAATAAATATATGCAAAGCTATTTTATAAAATTTATCCAAACTTATTTTATATTATAATACAAAATATATTTAATATTATAAACAATTTAAATATATATTTAGTCGTCTTTACAAACCTGATCTAGTACTGGTGCGTGACTATTGGATCTTTTCTATGTCTTGCGTGGACTCTCGAGATGTTGAGGCGCCTGACAAAGATACACGCAAATTGATAAATATTCATTTAATAGACAGTTCTCTTAACTACATCAAAGATTGTCTCTCAAGCTACTAATATTGTCTCTCACATCCATTTTGTGGTTTCATGTCTTAATTTAACTCAAGGTCTACATGGATCTCTTCCCTCACATGGTTCAAGGTATAATTCTAGTTCATATTTGGGAGGTCGGTTCATTATTCAATGGTTATGGTTTAAGTCTAATTGTCTTAGACATTCCATTGTCTAATCATATTGGTTCAAGTTTGATATCTTATTTGGTACTTCATTAGTATCTTAGAACCCTCAATTGATTTTTAATCCTTCTCCTCCCATACATTTGGGCCTCAACAATGCCATAAATTCTCAATTGAATTTTTGTTAGTTTTAGCCGACATATTTTTATTCTAATTTTTATTTTTATCAACTTCCCAATGTACTTAATGGTTTCACAATTCCAATGCATCTTAAATTTTTATTTACACAACTCCTGTTTTTCTCCATAATGCTCTCTGTTCCTAATATAATGTCTCTACTATAATATTTGGCTCAACTCAAAATTCTAAAATATAATTCTCAAACTCCATATTTTCAGGCGAAATTCCAATTTCTTTAACTTAATTTTAATATTATCATCATTTAATGTAAATGTAGCCTAACTAAAATTTTGATCATAAAATTTTCTTATCTTAAATTACCTTACGTTTTTCTTTTATGGCTTCGGTTATGATAAGTTACTTGTCCAAAATTCACTTATTTTCAATTTAACTTCATTAACTTGATTTAATTAACTTCGCTTAAATTTAACTTCTCAATGGAAATTCATTTTAGGCCCAAACACTTCTTCCTAACTTTCTGTTTCTACATCTCCAACAAGTCCTCCTTTTAATCGATTAAAGAGATTCATCATTACCTCCTTCAAAGTCTCAGTCAACACCCATCAAAGATCTCTTTACTAAAATTCTCAACACATGCATGTCCCAAGTACTAAAATTGGGTCTAATTACACAACAACACCACTAACTCTTCCTTTGTATGATACGACCTAAATATCTCCTTCACAAGTTCCTCCTAGTTTCATATCACCAGAAAACGAGGAAAGAAGGGAAAAAAATTGGAACCCATTCACATCTCAAACTATGAAAAGCAAGAGAATGCAGAAGAAATTCATGTAATGGAAAATTTCAAGCTGCGGCTACATGAAAATTTAAAAGGAAGAATCATGGATTTTACTCACCTTTGAGCCTTAAAAGAGAAACAAACTTGTGGTCTATTTCTTAGTTTCTCCCTCGTCTTTGTCCAATTCTCTTACATGCAATACCATTTTCCATACCTCCAAGTCATGGTCGAACTACTAGCAATTTTTCTTTATACTTTGATTGTCCTGGCTTGGGTAGAAAATAAGTGACAAATCAATTTCTTCAAAGTCTTTGATCAACAATCAAAAACTAACAAGGTTGTAATCATTCTATGGATGCTTGATTTAAAAGAAAATGCTTAGAATGGCTTGACTATGGTAGGGAGAAAATGGACGGGTTGATGAAAAGATAAGGAAAAAGAATAAGATTTTTTAAAACATCTAATTGGTGTAAGAATGGGAAATGAGTCATGTGTGCCCATTTTTCTTCTTAATTAGTATGATTAGAAAAGATGGTTAAATACATGCAAGACACTTGGCGTGGTGCATGTCTCCCCATTATTATTATTATTATTATTATTATTATTATTATTATTATTATTATTATTATTATTATTATTGCTTTTCTGTAATTAACTTCATTTAAGTTAATAAATCTTCAAATTTCCTACTTAGTCCTTCACGTTTTCTTTTTTTTTTTTACCAAATTAAACAACACTCTAATTTTAATTTCTTTAATGTTGGCCTAAATTTTAGAGTTTTGACTTAAAATTATATGGCAAACTCATTTTAATATTCTCTATATCTTGATATTTTCAGTTCGCAACTCACTACAAAAATTATATATTTTTAGTTTAGTCTCGTTTTTCTCAATTTTCATACAAAATTTAACGTCACACATTTATTATTAGTTTTATCACTTGTACATGGTACAAATTTAAACTTTAATCATATCGTTTCTGTTTCAGCCACGAATGCACTCATCAATTTCTTATTTGTCCGCCATATCCGATTGGAAAATAATCGTATCGGTCATTGTCTAAACTGGCAGGTATGACAAATGATATATTTAATTTTTTTCACTATTCTCTCGTATAAATCCCCAAAATCAAATATTGTAGAAATCAAAGGCCGTTTGAACTGTCTGCCCTCTACTTGTGTTGGGGATATGATCATGGACACTGAAGAAAGGAAAGTATGATCTTATGAAAATTGGACAATTTGTTAGATGTTTATCTTATTCTCCCAGCTCTTGACATAAATGAGTCTCTAATTCTCTTATTGTCCTTTATCGCTATGTAATTTCACTATTTTTTTAGCACTATTCTCCTATATGCTGCCACCTTCATTTATTTCTCCTTCTCAAACCTATACAAATAATAATTGAACTTGTCATTAACTGCAAACATCAAATTGATACACAACATGAACAAGAATTATAAGTTTTTCTAATATAAATTACTTGATCTTGTAGGCGAATTTAGTTGATCACGTGGAGGAAAGGTTATTGTTGTTGTTTTTAGAATTTCGTAGTTTAATGTTGGAGGAAAGTCCGAGGAGAGGAGATGGGATCATAATGAGTCCTTACTGGATAATCAGTGGAGGCGTTTACAGGAAATGATGATACAAAATAAATCTTTATAGTTGAATGAGAGTTTTAGATTCAATATCTAGAATTTGCTTCCATAGCTCATATGATAAACTTGACATTTTTAATTTCACTCTCTTTCTCCTCTCATTTCTTAGATGTGTATCAATTTTTGCCGCTTTATTTCTAACGATGCTACCGATAACAAAGCTGTTAGCATCTCCTCAATTTTCAATTTTTCTTATCTATTTCAATCTTCTTATTTATCACTTAATTTTAGTAATTAATTAGTTATTACCATTATTTTCATATTAGATAATTAACAGGAATTGCTTTTAGGATGACAACAATGTTAAATGTTTTCATTATTAGTGCGGCGATTAGGCAGTTTGGATGAGAGTCATCACCCGGTTGTATCAAAAAATTAACTTAATTAACTAGACTAAAACATAGGAAGGGTTCAAAACCATTTTCTTATTAACACTTTATTTATACAATTATTGTTTTATTTTCATTATGATTTGCGTTTCATTAATCTACCATGCAATTTAATTTTGATACAAGCATATACTTTTATTCATTCAACATTAATTAAATAAAAAATATAATAAAATAAAGACATAAAATAAAATAAAAGAGATAGACAAGGAGAAAAAAAGATTACAACTAAAGAGAAATCTATCTGCTTCATTAAATTACAATGGGAAAATTGTAGAACATTAAACATTCAGATATAAAAATTAACATTAAATAAATATAAAAAAAATAAAAGGGATGAAAAAAGTTTTACTGATAGAAGAATTACATTCATGCAGATGTCCTCCATATCCGCACAGATGTTCCTCATATTTTCACGAATTTCTAATCAAAACAAAACAAACAGAAACAAAATTAAATTTACAAAATATAATCATTTAGAAAAAACAATTAAATGTAATGCAAAATAAAATGCTTAACATTACAAATCAGAAATAAAGTAAATTATTTTATCTCATTGTCTTATGAACCATGTCTATGCAGACATAGAGAATATTTTCACAAATATTCTTATTGTAAGCAAATCCTAGAAAATAGGTAAAAAATCCCAAACTGCATGAAAAGAAAATAAATAAATAAAATAGGAAGAAGAAGAAAAAGAAAAAGAAGAAGAAAAAGAAAGAGAAGAACAAATAGGGGTCCTTAAACTGTTTGATTCTTTGTTTGTTTTATCTTTTTCAAAGATCGGCTAATGAAAAATGACCAAATAATAATTTTTGGGGAGTGTTTAGTTTGACAAAGATTTAGTGCATATGAAAATTGTTGACCCATTTTTTATGGAAAAAGGGAGTATCTGTAAGTGAAAATAAATATATAAATATAAAAGGTCAACCATTTGACAGTTGCTATGGTAGGTGGGATATTCATGTGAATGTAGAAGATGTTTGCTTGAATGTTTGTAGTAAGTGGGATATATGTGCATATATAAACAATATCCGTGTGAACATTTGTGGCTTTAGAAAGATAATCGAATCTAGTGAGCGAAAAACAATTGTTAAGGGATTGGTGACAATGTCCGCACGGATATATGTTTAAAAATGAGAGGAGAAAAGAGTATAAAAAAAACAAATTCTCTAAAGATGCATCATTTTTTATATAACATATGCATAAATATATATAACATCCACACGTTGAAGGTTAATTTTGATTTTTTTTTTTTTGGATTTTTGGATCGTTTTGGTTGATCATTTGATCATTTTCTCCTTGAATAAGAGCATGTCTCTGGCTACCATTATTAGATCCATTTTTATGTACGAAAATCCAATGTCTACTGGGTATTGAGAATGTCATGCTAGTTAGTTTAGGCTCATTCTAGGATGACAATGGGGCGGGTTTGGAGCGGAGTTCTCCGTCCCCGACCTCGACTCCCACCCTCGAACCCTGACCCGGCCCCGTACTCTGATGGAATTTTTTTTTGAATTTCTATTTCCGCACCACACAGGGATGAAGATCCCTGATTCCGCCCCGATCTCCATAATTTTATTAAATTTTTTTATTTTTTTAATGTTAATTTTTTTTTTATTTTTTTTATTTTAATTAATTAGTTAATTATATAATTTTTTAAATAAAAAATATTTTTTACTTAAAATAAGTGTTATATTTTTATTTTATTATTATTTTTTAAATATTAATTATATTAAAATATAAATAATTATTATATATATAAATAATATAAATATATAATTATAGAAATATATTTTTCAGGGCGGAAGATATATATACCGTCCCCATTCTGTCCCCGGCAAAAAAAATTCGGAGTCGGGACAGAGTTGGGGTGGAGAGAAAAAAAAACTTCAAAAAACCGCCCCATTCGGGGTGGGGCACTGCAGGACGGGTGAAAATTGTCATCCCTAGCTCATTCGTCACGCGTATTTTGCTGCCGGATGCATTAAATGGATTAGGAGTTGAGCACGTTCGTTATCAAAATAAATATGATATAACTGGAGTCTAAATTTGGACTATATACAAATGAGAAAATTGATTTTGAACACAAGATATTAAATTTTGTATAAAAATTGAGAAAATAGACTTGACTAAAAACAATAAAAATTTTGAGTTATCAGCAAATCGCCAATTAAAAATACTGGGATGCAGAAAATATTAAAACGAACATGTCGATATAATTTTATATCAAAACTCTAACATTTAGGGTGTGGAATCAAATAAATAAAATTTAAGGTGTATTTTTACGAAAATACTGAGCTTCAATCGCAAAACTGAAAGTACGAGCATGTAGAATAAATTATTTTGTAAATTTTGATATATTTAATTGTAAGAGGATAAATTAAATTAAAGAAACAAATATTCACGATGCGACTAAGTGTAAATAATCGGAAATTAGAGGATTAAATGAGAAGTTTGAAATTATTAATATTAACAAGAATTAATTAAAGTAAATAACAATAAACTAAGCCGAAAACACCCATGCACGGCACCACATGTCTACCATGCACACAAATCATATTTTAAATTTATTACAAAAAAATCAAATCTTATCATCTCTTTTTTTGTTCATCTTTGACCAAGAATATGAACGAAGAATTGGGTTTTTGTCATTTTTCCTTTTCCTTTCTCTTCTTCTTCTTCTTCTTTGAAAACCCGAGATCAGCCCTCCCCTCTTTCCTTCGTTTTTCTTCTCGTTTCTCTTGAATTTCTGTTACCCAAACATTGATCCTAGATAAGTAAATGAAACTATGGTTAGAGATGAAGAATTGAGCTCCACCTAGTTGAAGCCGAAACACTTCAAGCCATAAAGGGAGAGATTTTGCTTCGGCTATGACTTGGAGTTGATTAAGATAATCTTGCATGTGAGGAAGAGGACTTGTAGGTGTAAATTGAAGCAAGGAGAAGAGGTATCTAAGCTAGGGAGGCCAAGGTTTGAAGAAGGGGAAAATCAAAGGTATCATGTTATGTTACCGGAGACCCGCAAATTCCCCCATTTTTCTTGATTTTCCTTATTCTTGGTTTTAAATTTGCAAATCCTAATCCCTGCTTGCCCTTTCATCTTTGTTCATTCTTGTTGTGATAAATTGAAGCTTTTGGAGGTACAAAGAAAAATTGGGCGAGAGCTTGAACCTTCTTTTTCTAAGAATTCATTTGGCTATTACTTGTTCCTCTCATTTCCTTTTGTCATCTTTGATTAAATGAATTTAAATCTGAGCTTATCTTGTGGTATTGTGTTGTGATATGAGTTGAAGAAACCCGAAGGCATGCAAGGAGATTTTGACCCATCTTAAGTTAGGCTGAGATACTAGTGAACCAAAAGAGAGTTTTGGGTTAAAAAACCCCATGACCCGAGAGCTGGAATTGGAGAATAAATACTAGAATGGGTTATGGAACTTAAAATTGGGAAAAAGAAACCAAATGAGGAAGTGACCGAAAACTATTTTGGGAGAAGAAACTCAGAGTTGCTTGAATAGAAGACTAGGCCGAGAGGTATAAGGGATCTAAAAATAATTTTTAACATTTTGTTGGACTTAAAAAGGGAATGAACCAATTTGCAAGACCTAAAATAAATATTATGGATTGTCAATGGAAAGAAAGCCTTAAATTGAGAATAGTTGGGTTTGGCCGGAGAAAAGAATGAACCTAAAGTATAGTTTCAAATATTTTAGTTGTACTTTAAAGGAGAAAAAGGGAGAAGTAAGAGGTTAAATCTGTACAAGATGTAAATGACAATTTGAGTTAAATGGAAATTTGTACTCTGATAATGAGGTACCCGCTTACGTGGTAAACCATTGTTTAGAAACCAATACCTATTATATATTTGGACCTTTTAAATCTAAATAGATATAATTAAAAATGCCTGATTCAGAAATACAGATAAGAAATTAAGTCAGAGAGTAACTAAAAGAAATTAAGTTAGAGAGTTATTAAGACTGTTAATTTATGAAGAATAGATATACCTCAATAAATGTATATAAATAAAATGTTGGAAACCTATTTGAATTTATGTAAATATAATTTAAAAAAAAAAACAAAACAAACAACTAAAAAAATCCATTTAATTGTAACTCTCCTCTCTTCCTCTCAAAAAAAAAAAAAAAAAAACTCTTAACTGTCTCCTCCTTTCTTTTTTTCTTTCAAGGGCTGTTGTGGACTTTTAGCATTGAAGGTAGCCATCCTTTCTTTTTTTCTTCATTTTATGTAAAATAATATCAAATATGTCATTATTCGCCTAAGATTTGAGATTTATGTTGGTATTTTTTATTTTTTTCTCTTATTAAATTTTAGTTATCTTTTTTATAATGAATATTTGTGTCACTATCTACTGTGAAATTTGGTTTATCCTAATTTATTGTGATAAGTGACAACCTCCTATAGGTATCTTGGTGTGATTTTATATTTAGATGAAGATGTTTATGCCGATAGTTGTTAAACTTGATTTATTTAAAAATACAATAGTTTCACAACTCAATCCGTTAGAGACGATAACTACAATAATTATATTTTTTTGCTTTATCAACGCCAAATCCTCATTGCAATTATTATTGTTATTAAAATAGTTTGTCAATTCCAAATTGTTATTGGGTAAATCACTTATTTTTTATTATAGATCTCTACTGATTTATTTTTTATGAATAATTTCATACTATTATTAAAAAAAAAAAGAAAAAAAGAAAATCCATCTAATTATATGGTGGACAAGACTTGCACCTATTACCTACATGCATTTTGGCGATGAAGACACAAAGAGCTATTAATTATTATAATTAAATTAAATTAAATTAAACTAAATTATAACCCATAAAATTCAATTTAAATAATTCTACGTACGGATCCATCCCAAACAAGTAATTTCTTCGAGTGTCATATTTATCATTTACTTATCAATGAACTTCCTAATTTTATAAAAAAAAATTAACACATTTTGAACTTCCCTTTCCTTTCCTCAGTAGTCAGTACCCCATTAGTTAAATATCAAATAATTTTATTATGGCATATTTGATACACCAAAAAAATAAACAATGGAATCTTATTCCTAAATTGATGTTTTGATATTTTATTTTATTTTTTATTATGTTTATATAATATGAATTGAAATCCTAATTTTATATTAAATTTAATTTTATTGAGAGTATTTTTAGAAATATAAAATATTTTATTCAAAAAATACGGAAATGATTCTAAGAATATGTTTGGAATGAGAAATTTTAAAATCCATGAATTTTAAATCCATTGATTGTGAAATCTATGTATTGTAAAATTTATTGATTATAAGAATTCTATTTTTTTGTTTAAATATAAAATTTATAGATTGATAATATAATTTTTCTTACACTCATATTTTGTTCAATGACTTCAATGAATTTAACAATTAAATTTCAATTTTACCTTTATTAAATATTGATAGTTTATCATTAATTAAGCATTTTATAGTCATTTATATTAAATTGTGAAGTAATATAATTTAGAGTAAATTTCTAAAAAAATGCAATTGCTGAAATTATTATTATTATTAAATTTGAAATATGTCACAAATCTTCTGCTCAAAATTCTATATAAATTTATTATTTATACTATATTTATGAATAAATTAATCATTAATATTTTTTTATTTTTCAAAGGAATTCATTAATATTTTTTTAATTCATATTCAAATCAATATATATAAAATAAATAAAAATAAAATAAAATAATTGATAAATAATTTTTGTCGTATTTTTATGTTTAAAGATAGTTTTGAAATACTATTAATTTACTAGAAAAAATTTTAGAATAAAAAATCTTACAACAATCTCTCATAAATAAAAAATAATAGATTTTGGACTTTTACGATAGGAAATCAAATCATTTAAAAATAATAAATTTTTTTAAGTAATCAATCAATCAATTTAATATAAATTCATGAATTTTTCTAATTATTTCATTCAAAATCTCTCAATTCAAACATAACCTAAATATTAACAAATTTAAGATATTGTGAATTCTTATATATAAATTAGAATTTTATTCTCAAAATGTTTTAATTCAATATAGTGTAAAATTCGAATTTGGAATTATAAGACGAGAAATACTAAATGTGCCCTTAAGCATACTTCTACCCTTAAAAGTGGAAAATCTGGCAAAGTGAAATTGGGTCGATCCAGTTTTGAGTTATTTTTAGAATTGTTTTTCTGTCCATCAAAATATACAAAACTCGTGTAAATAATATTCCTCTACGTATCTATCAACCATTCTAATTTTAAAAGCATTTATTGAATTATTTCTATTAATTTTGTCTGATTCGATAGAAGTTACCTAAAAAGAACAAGAAAAGTTCTTGTGAACCGCTGCAAGTTGAGGCAGCCAAGAGAAGAAGAAAAGCAAATATTATCATAGTAAACAGGCCATCCCACGGAAAATAATAATTGATTTTACCAAAAATAAGCATATAAATAAATTAAAGTTTAAAGAACTCTTAGAATTAATATGGGAAAAGTTAGACATATTATTATTAATTACCTCCAGTTTGTATATTTTAATTCATTTACAAATACTGCAATGCATTTTTCAACAAAAATAAACAAAAATAAAAACAATAACTTTTTTCTAATATTGTTAAAAAAATGTTAGATTATTTACATAATTAAATATCGTAAAGTATGATAAATCAGCTAAAAAAATTTAATTTCTAAATAAAGATGATGATTTTTGCCAGAGGACGACAAAATGCTGACAGCAAAAATTTTATAGAGCACGTACATAGTCCTCTTAGTTACGAAAGAAAAGAGGAAAACATCAAGATCTAGTTTAATTTCTTTTTACTTCTTTTATTAAATGGAGCTTCAATGCAACTATATATCCACCATTATATCATTAATTTTCTACATATACTAATAAATATAATTAAAAATAATATGATTAGAATACATTAGAAATTGGATAATTATACTATTATTAAGTATTACTCATGTATAGCAAATTGTATGTCATGGTAAAAGACTAACTCAAGCTGCCATAGTTTAAATACAAACTATCTATTCATGTTTTATCAGCTTTCGTTTCATGTTTTAATGAGCAATATATATATATATATATATATATATATATATATATATATATATATATATATATATATATATATATATATATATATATATATATATAGCAGAAGTAAAAAAAAAAAAAAAGATAACTGGTTGAATTAATTTTAATTTCAAGCCCTACCAGTTGCAAGAAAGAATGAGAATTCAGATCCAAAATTGGTCCGTTTGTTTCCTGAGAAAATGTCCCATTATCTCCATGAATAAGTTGATAACTTATAATAGCAAGAACATATAATTCTTTTCAGCTAATTAGATAAAAAAAATATAAACTTTTGAAAATCACAACTTTGTCCATCAGATTGACGACAACTTCGTAAAAAGTGAAAAAGCACGAAACTTTAAAACTGTGACAAAAGTTCAGGACTCTTAATTAATTTTAAATAAAATACTAAATCAAAGAGGGGGAAATTTGTTAAAATTTTTATTATTTTTTTTGAATTCCATATGAAGAAAAGCATAAATATCAGGAAGAATAACACAAATCATGTTTACCATAAGCATAAATGCCCCTCAGGATATTCTCATTCAAACCCATAGAATCAAAGCTATCATGAACTTCATTATATTCAGTAAAGAAAACCACTCCTTCAGCTCCCAATCTGTAGTCATGAAAATTAAACAATGAGTAAAATGCCTAAAAATCCAATTTCAATAGAAGCTGCCGCGGGGTACTAAAAGAACTTACAATTGATTCATTTTGTTATCGAACTGTTTCCCATCAAATTGGGATCCTTCAGGAGCTAGTCCAACTATAATTAATTAACTGCATCAACAACAACAATTTTAAATGGTTTCCCCAAACATGCCTTAATAGCCAGAAATATTAATCTTCCGTGTGATTATGAAACAAAAATACGAGAAAAAAATCATGCCGTTGTATGTTTGAATCCTTGTATTGCTATGCTACATTCAACATACTAAAGACTCATCATCAACATAACAAACATCCAATGCAGAAGCGCCCAGGCTTCTACTGAAACCATAAATAAATAAAGTTTGTAACTTTAAATCATATCCTTCACAAGAATCATTCAATTGGGAAGCTAAGGGATGTCTAGAATTGCTGTTGAGTATTTAAAAAATAGATTTTGAATTTTTTTAATTTAATTTTTTAATTTTTTTAATTGTTTATTTTCATATATCTGTTTCTGAAAAAAAATATATTTATCAGTTTTTTTTCAAAAACAGTTTTCAAAAATCAATAAAATTAAAAATATTTTTTTCTTTAAAATCATTTTTTCAAAATGGAATACTGAACAAACCGTGTATATATATATATATATGGAAAAAAAGCCATGAAGATAAAATGTGAGAGAAAATCTGATGATGAACGGTAAATAGAAAATGAATTGAAAAACTCTGGCTTTGGCTTTCCCAAACTCCTCGGATCTAAACCGTGGAGTCGAGGAAAATAGTTGATAGAGCTGAAGAATTTGTCTGTGTTAATGTTTTGTTGAGAGAATGCGTGGTCTCCGTGAGAATATTGGAATATTTTTTAGTTTATAGTATATGGAAAAAAAATTTCTAATTTAGGTGGATTTTAAAAATCACGCCCAGTGACTTAACCCACAATCCCTTGACTATAAGTCAAACACTCTTTCCATTAGATTATGAGGAGATATACTTGTTCACATAAGTTGTGCACAGAGTACTGTGCACCGCCATTTTTATATAAAAAAACTACCCTAATTTATAAATTATTTTAGAAATTACTTTTTAAAGATTTACCGTAATTTTGTAAATAATTTTTTAATTTACAATAAATTAAGAAACATCCCGAGAATATTTTTACCCCTTCCATAATGGAATCGAACCTGTAATTAGTGGGCTCCACCGCTTGATTCTATGGGTCGGTTGCTTAAAGCTGAGGGCTGCCTTGCACGCCTACATTCCCAAGTAGAATAATTAATTAATTAATTATCATGGTTTTCCCCTGTCAGACCGTGCCATTGCCCGCCTAAGGAACCGGTTTATGAAGAGAATCAAGACTAATTACATATTAAATCAAGATTAAACTGGAGTTGAACCTACCCATCATGATCTTTTAGAATACTCACATCACATTTAATCACTTTTCGTGTAATAATTAATATATTTTTTTAATTTACATATGCTTGACTTTTAAATCACATTTAAAATATCAAAAATTTTTATATTCTAAAATAATTATGCATTCTTCTAATTAAAAGAATTATTTAAAACATTTTTCCATTAGCCAAAAATGCAATAAGTACAAATATTTTTTTTTTTGATAGATTGATGAAACGTAAAAGTATGTCTTTGTGGGTATAAAATAGTAAATTATAAACCCAATCTTAAATCCAATTAAAGGTGATATTTATGAAGTACAAATAATTATTTGGATTTGATAACAAATATAATTTTACATTCAAGTAAAACAAAAATGATTGACCCAATCATCCCAATCGGATCGATTATAATGATTAGATCACTAATTAAGTAAATCAAATTTTATTAAATTGAATTTTAAATATAAAATCGAATCGAATTGATGATTTTATTTTGAATTAAACTGGTTTAATTTGATAAGCTAATGTGGTTCTGTTTTCTGTTTTTCACAACCTTCATCATTATAAAAAGACATTCAATACTCAATACAAATAAATTAACCGTTATAATAATATTGACTTAAAATATTTAGCTAATTAAATTAAAAAATGACATTTCTTTTCATAGACCCTAAAAATTGCAATAGAGTTTAATTTTTTCCAAAGGGAACCCTTGAAATTGACTTATTGCTTAAATAACATAATTTGTTTTTTGAATTTTGAATTTTTTTGAAATAAATAAAAAAATTATTGCAATTGACACGATTGACATTTGATTTTTTAGGAAAGGAAACACTTAAAAATAACATAATTCAATATTTGAATTTGTGTTTCATATATATATATATATATATTAATTAAAAAATATAATTTTACATTATAATAGTAATAACTCAATTAATTTTACTAATTATTAATGTAAATCTACTCACTCTATTTGGTAGCTAAACTAAATAAAGTATATACCTTTAAAGGTGAATGCAATAGGAGTAATGACTTGTAAAAAGTGTCATTCTCGTTCTCAAACCATATTATATATATTTTTTCTAAATTTATTTTGAACTGTATAAAATTATAATATTAATATTTATATCCGAATTCATATAATTACTCATTTATTTTAAAATTCAAACTAATTGAATATTTAAAAATATAAAATAAATAAAAAAATAAAATAAATTCAATACATCCAAATTAAAATAATTTATCAAATTATTTAGAAATAAAAATAAAATATTTTTTATCATAATAAAAAAACTATATTTCAAATAATAATCCATTAATATACGAAAATACAAAAAAAAATAATTATATAATTACATTTAATAAATTACAATAAAATAAATTGTATAATAAAAAAATTAAACCATTATTAAATTTTGATACCAATATCCGAAATTTTTTTCCTAAATATTATTAGAGTATATGACAGATTTAAAATTTAAATAGAATTAACTATTAAAATTTAAATAGCCCGACTGAATCCGGATATTTAGAAAACCTTTGCCACCCCTGTGCCAAAGGAATGCAAGGGACGCCAAGGATATACTCCACAAACATCGCATAGTTTGCTAAAATATTGAGGAAAACTTGAGGGTCAGATTCGAACAATTCCGGCACCCCATCAAAGCAAAGAAAATAACCCACACTAAAATCAGCTTTCTCCGCTGCCTCCCAAGCTATTGGCAGCTTCAAAGCCCAGGATCTGATTGCTTTAGTCCACTCATCTCAAAACCATTGCCAAAACTTCGACCGTCTTCTGAGCTACACTTCGGCGAAGCTTCTCCTGTTTATCTGTGAGGTAATTTTCTGATTTTTGTTTCATAGATCTATAAGCGTTTTGGATATATGGGTCCAAGATGGGAATGTTTTTTTTAGTTGTAATTAGATTATGCAATAACAATGACAAAGGAACATAATTTGTAGTTTCATTAACTTTGTAATTTTTAGTCAATTTCGTTTGTGCATAGATTCTTCGTAGAATTTCTCTTTATTGTATTAGTTTGCTATATTTGCAAGATTAATGAGTGCTGTTTCATTCTATAGGGGATTGAGGTAATTTTGCTCGATATATAGTGGTTGAAATTGATTTTGTTGAGATGGGTGATACTGATGATAATTCCTCACCTGGGTCTCCTAAAGAAACTGCCAAGGATGAGAGCAACTTGGAAACCATTGTCCGAAGGATACAGGATGCGATGTCTGGAGGCAAGCAACACAAATTTTGGGAAACTCAACCCGTAGGCCAATTCAAAGATGTTGGTGACACAAATTTGCCTGAGGGCCCTATTGAGCCTCCGATCCCCTTATCTGAAGTGAAACAAGAACCTTATAATCTCCCCAGCCCATATGAATGGACTACTTGTGACATGGACTTGGAGAAGACTTGCACCGAGGTATATAATCTCTTGAAGAACAACTATGTTGAGGATGATGAGAATATGTTTAGGTTTAATTACTCGAAGGAGTTCCTTAGGTGGGCACTTCACCCTCCTGGCTATTATCGAAGCTGGCACATTGGTGTCCGTGCCAAAGCTTCGAAAAAGCTTGTTGCTTTTATAACTGGTGTACCTGCAAGGATTCGGGTGCATGATGAAGTTGTTAAAATGGCTGAGATTAATTTCTTATGTGTTCATAAGAAGCTCCGGTCTAAGAGACTAGCCCCTGTTCTGATTAAGGAGGTTACTAGGAGGGTTCATTTAGAGAATATTTGGCAAGCAGCTTATACTGCCGGAGTGGTTCTTCCAACACCAATATCAACTTGTCAGTATTGGCATAGATCTTTGAACCCCAAGAAGCTTATTGACGTTGGCTTCTCTAGGCTTGGGGCAAGAATGACAATGAGCCGAACTATTAAACTTTATAAGTTACCAGATTCACCAGCTACTCCTGGATTTAGAAAAATGGAGCTTCGTGATGTACCTGCTGTTGCACGATTGCTTAGAAAGTACTTGAGCCAGTTTGTTGTGGCTCCAGATTTCGATGAGAATGATGTTGAACATTGGCTAATTCCAACTGAGAATGTGGTTGACAGTTATTTGGTTGAGAGCCCAGAGACTCATGAGATCACTGACTTTTGCAGCTTCTATACTCTTCCATCATCAATCCTTGGCAACCAGAATTACTCGACTTTGAAAGCTGCTTATTCATATTATAATGTCTCCACTAGTACTCCATTGATTCAGTTGATGAATGATGCACTTATAGTTGCAAAGCAAAATGATTTTGATGTCTTTAATGCATTAGATGTCATGCACAACGAGTCTTTCCTGAAAGAGCTGAAATTTGGCCCAGGTGATGGGCAACTTCACTATTATCTTTATAATTACCGCATAAGAAATGCCTTGAAACCATCAGAACTTGGACTCGTACTCCTCTAGATTCATGCCTGAAGGTGCACACCATCGTGATTTCTTTAGATGACAAGGTATGCAGGTAACATATATATATATATATATATGTGTGTGTGTGTGTTTCATTATTTCTGCTGCTGCAGCAGCTGCAGGGAAGAATGAGACTTTGCGCTGTATGTGAGAGATTCTATGTTTATTTTGACAGCTTAAGCTGTGGACACAATTACATTCTTGTTGGCCTTTGAAATTATTAATCGAGCACACAAATAATGTTGAGAGTTTGTATGCCCCTTCGGTTCTTGACTTTTGTTCACATTTTGCGTTGTGCAATTCTGCAGGTCATCAGTGCAATGAAAGCATAACTGATTGCTTAATTGTTTCGAGTTGCTTCCATTAAAGATGCAGAAAGGTCAGGAATTTTTGTGTTCCATATATATATATAGAGAGAGAGAGAGAGAGAGAAGAGAGAGAGAGAGAGAGAGAGAGAGAGAGAGAGAGAGACTTAATTTTAATTTGGTAAGTTGCAACTTGCATATGATGATTATTGACGCGTGCAAGACCTGAATGTTGCTCTTTATTTATGGCGTGACAAGCAGAATTTTCTATGGTTTCAATTTGTTTGTCGAGGATAAGAGGCTCATAATCAATTGACTTCAAATTTTATTTCTGCTGTCAAAAGGCAGCTACTTCAGTTGGTAGGGGAACCAACATAACGAATATCTCAACAAAGTCCAGTTAGTAATTAAACGAATGATCAAAATCAACAGTCAAAAATTATAATGGCTTCTGGCTGATAATTTCCTTGCTTTTTTCTCCAGCGTTTCACGTCATGGAAGGCATCATGATTGTAAATGCGAGCCATAAGGGCTGTAAAACTGAATCCTTAAAAGAGTTTTTTTTTTAATTTATTTGGCCAAAATTGCACTTGGCATATGTAGATCCATCGTTTTCTTGTCAATAAAACCATTAACGAATTAAAATTGGGTCATTCACACCTCTTAACAGACTTGCCACGTCAGCATTAACAGATTTTAAAATTTTTTATTAGTATAAATGTGTCTAACTCAGCCATGCATCTTCTCTCTCCCTCTCCCACTTCTCTCTCTTCCACTCCTCCCTCTCCTCAGCCGCAACGCCGCCGTCTGCTACTGAGTCCCGTATCATCCACACTTACGAAAACGTTTTCCATAGTTCTCTGCTAAGCTCTTCCCCACTGAAGCACTAAAGGTTCAAAACTTTGCCCCATGTCATCGCTGTTATCCTTGAAAGAGTGCGCCACTTGCATGCCACTCGATTCCCTGAGTTTCTTGGCCTCAAGACTACTGGCAGTGCTGGTCTGTTTAGAGAATCCGACTTTGGGTCGGACCTTGTCATGGGGGTTGTCGACATCGGAATCTGGCGGTAGAGGGAGAGCTCAAATGACCACAGAAAGGCACAGCACACAACAATCAATTTACAAATCCAAATTGGTTAATGCACCAAAACAATGTTTATAAGTTTGAAAAAGTAGCTGAAAAGAGGAGAAAAGGCAAACACAACGAGAATAGCAGTTGAGACAATAACATGAAAAGGACAAATCTACTCGCAGATCCTACAAAAGAATTCTAATACATGAATTGAGTAAGCTCCCCAGATGATTCAGAAATAGCATCAGCAAGTTATGGGTTTTCAGACAGTGGATAAATGAAGCAACCTGTAACCCCAGGAGAGATGATCTCGGTGGTACAAATACTGATTAGCAAGTGGGATGGGTTAATCTCTATGCACTATTTGCAATTTTTTATGCTATCCATTACAGTGTCCGCTTTTTTAGTTTTGGATAGACATTAAAGAGTACGATACCTGTATATGCTTCTCTATATCCTAAGCTTGTTAAAGGCAACATTGTGCTCTGTGATAGGGGGGAATCAAAATTTTAAACATATTGAACTGCATAACATTAGATTTACTCGAGAGTATGCCATGTTTCTTCATCCAAATCCTCCATTTCCTTGGCTTTACGTCTTACTAATAAATTCCAATAAAAAAGTTAAGAAATTTCTCAAGTAACCTTAATTTTAACAAAATAAATGTTATTTACTCAAGAAGCATCCTGTGTGATTGAAAAGAGTCGCATATCCAAGTGCCAAATGGCTAAACTGCAACCAAAGTAGCTTGGAAACGAAGTCACCACAAAACGAATCACATAAAGTTCACTGCAAACAAACTGTTTACTCTATAAATTCTTGAAAAATTACATGACAATTTTTTACTAAAAAACAATCCTCTTCATTTAGCTTTGCTTAGGCCTGACAAAAATGTGTAAAGAAAAAGGCAATATTTACATGCATTCCAGTTGAAATTATTGCCTATCTCATTTGATAAGAAATTTATCTGTAGGTTATGCCATGAGCACTATCTCACATCGTGAACCTGTAGAATTGAGGGAAAAAAAAGAAATAAAATAAAACATCAATAGAAAGTGAAGAAACAATGCCAAAGGAGACAAGAATCTGACTTTACATTTCTCAAATATCTCATTGGCCAATTGTAGTAGTGAATCTGCGTCTTCAGCCATCTTTGACACCCTCTCTGCCTCCTTTACTGCTTCAGCTGCAACAAATGATTTATTTTCGGCTTCAGCAATCTTATAAGCCGCAGCCACTGATGCTTCTTCCATGGTGTCACCAGAATTAACGCAACCAATGCTCTGCAAAGGCCTAGGCCGGACATCTTTTTGTTTTGGAGTTGGTGTTTTTGTCCCAAATGAGGAACTGTTCTTTATTTTATAACAATTTTGGACCTGCAGTGCAAATATATTCTCATATGAAACGCGAAAACCATTCCCTTTTTTCTCTACAAAATCTTTCTCTTTGCTCACCTGTGCTATGTCTTTTCTCCCAATTAACGATTTTTCTTTTAATTTCATGAAAGAACAGAGGAACACATAAGAGATGGTTACAAAATTATTATGAAGCTATGGAACTAGAAATTTATCCCTATGATCGAAGTTATATACTCTTTAATATAGGTCTTATTCACACAAGTAATGGAGAACACACAAAAGCTTTGGAATATTATATTCGGGCACTAGAATGAAACCCCTTCTCACCACAAGCTTTAAAGAATATGGTCATGATCTGTCATTACGTGCGACTATCTCCACTATAGAAACAAAAACAAGAACAAAATTTACTAGAAATAGGCTTTCTGCATAAGGGGGAGGGGACAACTGGCCATTGCTCGATAGTTTTAACTTGCTACTGCATAAAACTGGATGCTCCATACGGTTGCTAGCTACACTTTTTTTCCAATTTTTTTTCTCTTCGGAAAAATCAAGTGCATATAGGAGAACAAAACAAATGCATTTGGAAATAATAAAGCAGAAATCTAATTTGGCATTTTTAGAAATGTGTTTAGCAGTTTAGCAAACAGGCATCAATATCAAGATATCGCAATCAAGGGGGATTTAGCATTGCAAAGGTTGAATTCATTCACCTTTTCAAGTTTTTCTTGAGTCACCAACCTTCTTAACCTTGAGCTTAATTGCCTTCTAAAATTTTGTGGTACCACTTCTCTTTGCTGCATGAATATCAAGGAAACAACAAAACTGTCATATTTCTCAAAACTGATAAAGCATGAAAAATGCGGTAACATTTCTGCTGAAAATGCAGCAGACTGCCAGCCATACTTCAGAATTATTAAGGGAAGCATTTATACATTCACCATTTGAAATTTCCAAGACAACTAAATCCAAAAAAAAAAATAACGCATACCACCAAGTCCTAAAAGGAGAACTGGATTGTGGTTATTTTCTTATAACTTCATGTATTAATGACCTTCAGTGATAAAAGAAATCTCCTCAAGTTTATCATGTTATTTATTTATACAGAGTTCTTTAGATTCAAGTGATTTTCTAGAAATAGAATTTTTTCATGTTTAGTTGCAGCACAGTTCTAGTCCAAACCTCAGAGAACCAGGAAGAAATATGAATAGCAGCATATATGCATTTTTTATCATCATCTGCCTGCATAAATTAATGAACTTGAAAAAATCATGCACCTTTTTTTTTTTCCTATGTAACCACAAATAAAACCCTCCTCCATGTGATAACATAAAGTTCCTTCATACCTCGATGTAGCTGACAATTCCACTGATGTCTACTCCACGTTGCTCATTCAAGGCTGAAATTGCTTCAAAAATCAATGCATTATACCTGGAAAATTAAATAATCTGACCAATTACAGTTAGCTAAAAAAAAATTATAAAAAAGTAAAAGGTAATCTAGCAGGCCTCTGCTGCATTGCTGTGTACTTGGGCACCAACAAAAACAAAACGTTTCTTTATCTTTAGGTCGAAATTTAACTCCATAACCAATGATGCGATGAATAAGCACATGATATTTCGAAAAGATTGAAAAAAACACACCAACACAGAGCAAAGGCAACAGAAAATTGAGCATACTTTGGAGCACTTTTCCCATCCGTTATGCTTTTAGAAGAATCATCAACGACAAGATCAGCCTTAACTAGAGCAGCAGAAGTAGAAGTTTGTAGATTTGAAACTGGAATTGGAGCAGCAGCGGTAGCAAGAGCAGCAGCATCAGAATCAGCTTTTGTTTTTGGGTTCCGTGATTTTTCCCCAGCACCGACGCTCATGTTCCGCCATTTATCCTACAAATAGCAAACCGCAAATATAGCACATACGATAACCAAAATCTCATTTTCACATTAGTTTCCATTCAACAAACATCTAAGAAAAAACCGGCGACCTTTTTCCACGTTATAATTTAATTGAAAGCAGCACTCACCTCTCTTTGCCAATTTTGGGATCCAACAGTCAATCATAAAGCTTAAGATAGCTCTTTGTCCATGAATAGTCAAAAAAATTTTACATCAAGTTTTGTTAACGTAGCTCGATTCTTGGAAACAGAATTACGTTAATAAGCTCAAGAACAACCAAGAACGCGTTGGTTCCCAACTTTCCAAATCAAAAGTCTATAAGAGAGGAAGAGAACCTTAAGATCGATGTTGGAGCGGGCGAAGAGGTACGGGTTGAACTCGGGGTCTTTCTGGATATTTTTCCACTTGCCGGTTCCGTGTTTGGCTACTCCTGCTCTAAGCGCGTCTTCTTCCTCCGCTGTCCATTTTTGCTTTGGATTCCCCATTTCTCTGCGGTAATTTCAACGTTCACTGATTAGCCAAGTCTATTCCTGCAAATTTCCCCTCTTCTTCGGGCTTCACTGCCACTAGACACACGCAACGGACGAAACCGTTGCAATGTCAGCCCTAAATTTTGCAATTGAAACGATGATCTTAACCGACGTCGTAAAAGTATCACCATTATTTGAACGACGCCGTGCTAGCTTTCCTCATTAGGAAATTGCTTTTAAAGTAATCTGCCAATCATACCAATCCACGTGGAAGCAGTAGGGATGACAGTTGTCCACCTCAGCATGGCTCCCTATCCCAAACTCACAAAGACTGAAAGAGAGGTAGAGGAAAGACTTCTCCTTGCAGGATCAGCAGCTACATTCTGGCCCATTCATGATCCTCATTTTATCCCTCTGAAATTACCAAATCATAGAAATGGCGTGAGGCCTAAGCTTTCTCATTTCTTTTTCCAAACAAAGAGTTTCCTTACAAATTTCTTGAAGAAAAAGTCCAATATGGAGTGTTTAGGAGCTCGAAACTTTGCAGCAATGGCGGTGTTTTCTTGTCCTCTGTTCAGATTGAGGAGAACACTGATAACATATAAACAAAGAGGTACTTCGGAGAAGCGATGTCGTTTGTTTCAAGTGAGAGCGAGCGGTACAGGAAGCGACAGTTGTGTGGCCGTTAAAGAAGAATATGCCGATGAGGAAGATTATATAAAGGCCGGTGGTTCCGAGCTTGTTTTTGTTCAAATGCAGCAGAACAAGGCCATGGAGGAACAGTCTAAACTCGCCGATAAGGTTTTATTCTTTTCTAACTGCAAGCTTACTTTTACTGTTCGCTTTAATTCTGAAAAAAATTGCAAATACTTCATTCTTTGGCTGCCGATGCTATGCAGTTGCCGTCTATACCGATAGGAGATGATGTGTTGGATTTGGTAGTGATTGGGTGTGGTCCTGCTGGTCTAGCGCTTGCTGCAGAATCAGCTAAACTGGGATTAAGTGTAGGACTTATTGGTCCTGATCTTCCTTTTACTAATAATTATGGTGTATGGGAGGATGAATTTAAAGGTAACAAGTTTGTTGTATATCAGGTAACACCTCTGAGCAAAACATTAAATACAAATTAAAAATGCAAAGTGAGTATCCTAATTTTTAATTACTTTTTTTATTTAATCTACTCCAATGTATGTTTGTCTTTTCTCTGCTTTAATGTCTAATTCCTTTGTTTTCTCATTTTTTTAATGACCGGAAAGTTTTCTATTATATTAAGAAAATCTTTTTACACCCTTGGCTTTACTGAATACAGTGCTTGCACTAACATACATCTAATTAGAATTTGATTTGTTTTTGTCCATTAAGATCTTGGACTTGAAAGATGTATCGAGCATGTATGGCGGGATACAATAGTATATCTTGATGATATTGATCCTGTTCTGATTGGGCGTGCCTATGGACGAGTTAGTCGACATTTACTCCATGAAGAGTTATTAAGGAGGTAAGAGTAGCTGGAATGTTTTTATTTTCAGTTACTTCATCTCATTTTATTTGGTGTTCATATTTGGCATCTTATTGTTATATAATCCGTATTAATTTCCTCTAGGTGTGTCGAGTCAAATGTTTTGTATCTTAGCTCAAAAGTGGAAAGAATTATTGAAGTTGCTGATGGTCACAGTGTTGTAGCTTGCGAACATGGTATTTTAGTTTCATGCAGGTAAAATGTGATGTCTACATGATAGCACACACGAATCTATCTCCAGTTTTCACTATATGCCAAGTTTCTAATGTTTGGCTATAGGCTTGCTACTGTTGCATCTGGAGCAGCTTCAGGGAAACTGTTGCAGTATGAAGTGGGTGGTCCACAGGTTTCTGTTCAAACAGCTTATGGTGTGGAGGTTGAGGTATGAGTTAATCTCACTTATTTCCATGTGTTCTTCATTTTCATGTTAACATCTTGGCACTCATTTTTATCCTTTCCCTCTCCTTATGCATTTTCTGAGGCATTTTTCTACTTTTATGCAAGAGGTTGCACCAGATTGTTTAGAACTTCCCATTTTGTAATCCTATTCTCAACATAGATTGAGAATTTTTAAAAAGTTCTCAGAGATGCAGCATTGATCAGTTATGATGCTATTTTTTTTTTATGTTCCCAGGTGGAAAACAATCCATATGATCCTAGTCTTATGGTCTTCATGGATTATAGAGACTATGTTAAACAAAAAGTTCCCTGTTTAGAAGCTCAATATCCAACATTTCTTTATGCTATGCCCATGTCATCAACAAGAGTTTTCTTTGAGGTCTGTTCGATTGATTTCTTTGGTTGTATGTGAATTTATTCCTTACAATTATGTGTGAAGTGCTTAAGGACAATTTACTTCAGGAAACTTGTTTGGCCTCCAAAGATGCTATGCCTTTTGAGTTGTTAAAAAGAAAACTCATGTCAAGATTGGAGACAATGGGCATTCAAATTTTAAAAACCTATGAAGAGGTAATCTTCGTAACCAAAGTGTGATGTCTTCCAGCCAGGCATTATTAACTTCTATATCAGAATGGGGCTTTATGTCTATACCACAGAATAAACCAGTCCTACCAGACTGTGGTTGGCATTTCCTCTCATTTTCAAACATAGCATGTTCATGCCTCAGTAATATTATACACTATAGAAACTTAATTGTTTTAGAGGCAGTCAGAATTTTGGTTACTTTTGGTGTTGCTAGTATTGAGATTGCCAATTTATTCTGTTATCTGTTATGGTATTATCATAATTGTATGTGAACTAATATATTTAAGAGGCTTTCTTCTGCCTTCACTTTTCTAAAATTTTATCTCACATATGAATCTTCGAAGATAACAATGGAAGCTTAAATTTAGTCTTATTTAAGCTTCAACCAACGGTTATTTAGTCTTATTTCACAGTTGTGGTTGCTAATTTTGGAGGAACAAAGAAATTTCTGAGGTGCTTATTGTGATATGGATTTTTTAGCTGTTGTGTCACCATTATCACTTGCGCACAATCTGAAATTCTACAAGTTCCTGTTGCCTACAAGAAGACAAAGGCTATTATTTTTGTGGCTATTTACACATGCACTGGACCCATTTTGTATCCTAGTGAATGATGCTTTTTTTATAAATTAATTTTTCTTATACTATGATTTATACTGATAATGTTACATTTCTATGGGCTCATAATAGAATAGATTCCCTATCCTTGATGCAGGAATGGTCTTATATTCCAGTTGGTGGTTCGTTGCCTAATACTGAGCAAAAAAACCTTGCATTTGGTGCTGCTGCTAGCATGGTGCATCCAGCTACAGGTAAGAACAGAATCAAAGAATAAGGATAATCTTGAAGAAACTCAAATTTGATGGAGACTTCATTTTTTGCTTTATCAAACAGGCTATTCTGTGGTGAGATCATTGTCAGAAGCTCCAAATTATGCTTCTGTAATTGCAAATATATTGAAACAGGATCGTTATAAGGACAAGATTGGTCATAAAAGAAGAAATGCAAATATCTCAATGCAAGGTATGTAAGTGTCAACATATGTGCATACGCACGCACCACTATTCCATTATCAACCCTCCCCGTAGACAAAATAGAATAATCTAATCTCAGCAATTAAAATGTGATATCACCAGTAAGGACACTTGTTTCTCGAGCGGTAGTCTGGGTATTACATAACTAATGCATAAGAAGAAAGCATTTTTAGATGAACTTTTAATCCATTTCTGCAAATATTAGCAAGGATAGGATTACCTAATGGCAATCTGGCTTCTTTCATGTAAATTATGAGTTTCTAGGTCTTTATTTCAGGTATTTAAAGTAAACAATCACGAATAAGCAAAAGAGGATAAGAGAGAAAATTATACTCAGGAAATTGTGGAAAATGCTCTAAAAGATTTTTCGATGGCACAACAGACCAACTTCTCTCTCTTTGCTGGTTTTGGAATTTTTGTACTTCCACGTGACATCTTTATATCTGTTGAGAAGTTAAGGAACTATTAGTTGACGCTTGTGTTGTTTGTGCTTGAGGATATTGTGCAGACAGCATGCTATATAAGCTATATGCCCTCAGCTTTCGCACTTGGGCCGATGGTGGACAAGAAATTTATATGTTTATTGTGCAATATGGCAACCATGATTGATTCATTTCAAGTTAAGAATAAGGAGCTAAACTGTACCTAAATTACTTTTTTATATGCTGCAAATGTAATAGTGCATCCAATAGTATTTCCAGTGCCCCTAGCCACTTAACAATATCTTTTTTCTTGTTTGAAGAGTGGACCCTAAATCCCTGGCAGTAGGAAAATAATTTCAATACATATGCATACCATTTAAAACTCATCAATATTGTATATTATTTTCATATCTACTCACAGAGATAAATCAATTTTTTGGATGTTTGAATTGGCATGGTTGTGAACATATAAAATATGTTCAAGAATTCTGGAATATTGTTGATCCAGGGCATAAAATTAATTAATAGTTGATTGTGATCATGTATGACAAGAAGACAATTTGCTTTATAGTTGGTTGCTACTTGATGTGCAAGGGTAGCAAGTCAAGAAAAAAATCAAGCGCCTTCAATATTTTGCCATGATTTAAGGATACCAATTTCATTAAAATGAACGCAAATGCAAGATTTAGTTTATGATGGATACATCACTTTTGGCAGCTTGGAGTACTCTTTGGCCAAAAGAAAGGAAACGTCAAAGGGCATTCTTTCTCTTTGGACTAGCACTTATACTGCAACTGGATATTGAGGGAATCAGGACATTCTTCCACACTTTCTTCCGTTTGCCCAGTTGGTAAAGTTTAAATTCCTTTCACCTTTATCCATATCTTGTTGTATCTGCAAGTACAAGTTATGCCTGCATTAGTTACCTGTATTTGAATATATAGGCTTCTATTCAAATTAAAAAGGAAGATTTTGATCGCACAATGTACAGAGTTATGCAATATTTTGGAAAACAAGTTTTTCCTTAATATGTAGTAGAAAATTAAATAATATATGTACGTTGCAGCAGTAAAACACATCTTGATTAGATAGTTATTCAGCATAATGTAAAGCTAGTGAAGTGGAGAGTGGTACCCAGATAATCATAGAAATGTGATGTTTAGCTGTAAACCAGAAGAAACTGTAAAGGAAGTGACAATGAAGCAACAGCTTGCATTAGTCCCTTGTTTACGTGATTAGCATTTCCTTGTTTTTTGCCTCCCTCCAATATAATCTCTGTTTTCATTTGCCATTCACACAAGTCTTATCTGTTTCTACATTAATGATACATGGCTGGGCTTGGAATGGAATTCAGCCATCTAATTTGATGCTCAAATCAATGGAAAAAACATTGTTGATTACAAATGCACAAATTTATGAAGAGTGCCAACTCATATGATGCAATTGGCCAAGCTGTTTTCTTGAATCAGGCTACCGAAATTGCTTTCAGGAACTCTATTAATAGAGGTGGAAAGTTGTATTAGTGTAGTAGCTAATGGCAACTAAACAGCAGAAAGAATAGGGAGCTTTATTTAAGTGTTAGTAGTGGCGGTTGTAGTAATACTGGTCAATGTTGTCAGGTTATATATTTAAGAACAAGGAGTTCCTAATTAACCTAATAGCTGAAGGTGTCATAGAATGTCTTTTTGGACTCAATGGGTGATATATGAATGTAAATTCAAATTTGATGTTATGACAGTTGAACTTGTCTGAACTAAGCTATGTGAATAAATATTCAACTACTTGCTTTCCACCTTTTGAATAACTTATGCATTGTCTTTATGCAGGATGTGGCAAGGATTTCTTGGTTCTAATCTGTCTTCAGCTGATCTCATACTATTTTCCTTCTATATGTTTGTTATTGCACCAAATGATATGAGAATGTGCCTTGTTAGGCATCTACTTTCTGATCCAACTGGAGCAACTATGATAAGAACTTACCTCACAATATAGGTCCCATCTCTTCCACTTCTTCCCTTGTTTAGTTCTGTTTTCGATTTGCCACTCTAGAAACGTGAAGAGCCCACCTTCGTCTAAGATACTAGGTTCATGTATATGCACATTTTGTTTGCATATTTTTCCTTCTAGTGTTAAAATGAAAAACTGCTATTCCTATTCTATAGTTAAAGTGGGGATGAATATATGCGTAAACCCCACCGAAACTGATGTTCTATCAGTTTTCATTTCATAACTGTTTCATCGTATAAGTCCTCTTGAGAATGAATTACAGCCACCAGCAACATGTGCATAGATGTTTGATCCTCATGGACAATTAGTTTAGAATCAGCTAAAGAAATCATGGATAGTAGCCCATAAGATTTCTCTCGACCAAGTTTCTTTCTGGAATATAGGCCAATGCTTCTGTGGGGTTCACGCTGTTGGACTGCTTCCCGGCCTCAACAAGGTGATGCAACAAAAGATTGAAAAGCATTTTCAAACCTCAGAGCATTATCCATCTGAGACTTCTTTAAGCTGAAGAGTAAGGGATTTTCCTCTTCGGAAAGAATTGCTTTGATTACTTCCCAAGGCTGAAAAAGTTACCATCAGGACTCGTAAGTTCTTGATGTCGCCAGCGGTATATGGGAGCAAAATGTAAAATTAAGAAGATCGTTGAAATGTAATTAAAAAAAAAAAATTGCAGCTGAGCTGCTGCAGAAAATAGGGTAGTAAATGGAAAGTGAGGAGACAAAATAAAACTCTAGATTTGGATAGGAGAGAGAAAATAAACTTAAATGTTCAAGTGCAAATAGAAGTGAATAAGAGGAAATTCATTTAAACATAAACATCATCAGAACATAGAGATGATAAATATATAAAATACAAATTTTTTTCTTCTTTTCTTTCATCTAAGCATAAATTACTCTCCAAACTGACTCAATTTCTCACCAAATCAGCTCACAGACATTCTACACTCCCTCACTTTTAGGCTGCTTACATAGCAGTAAAATAGCCATGCTTTTCTATTCTTCGCATGTGAGAGTTGACCAACATATCCAAAGATGCAATAAACTCATTTGCCCATTCTATTTTGCCCTACTTCCTTCACATATGGCTGTACCAAATTCAATCCAACTAAAGCAATATTTTTCAATTTCAAAAAATCTTACATGGAATTCTAAAATCTCAGCAACTCCGACACTCTTCGTTGATGAGATTTTTGCTAAACTTAAAGACTTAAATAATAATTTTTTCAAGCAGATATAAATAAATATTCTTCTTCAAAATTTTCATAATTTATGGACATGCTTGATCCCTTGAAAATGGGTGTGCCGTTTAAGGCAGAATTTTTGGATAATCCATCTCTGGAGCTGCTTTCCTTCCAGAGTTCATATCAAATTTGGTGAACAGAGTTGTGGTTTTCGGCTTATTTCAACTTGTTGGAATATGGGCTGCCTAAGCTAATTCATACTCATTAAAAGACCCAATAAAAGAGAGAGAGAAGTCCGTTGTTTTCTCTCCCCATTAACTTTCAAAATGTAGAAAGTTATTAACGTGGATTTACAAGATACAAAAGAGGATAAGAAACATACTGACCAAGAGAATATAATCAATTAAAGTGTAAAGATTATTAACTTGGATTAAGGGTGTAGTTGCTGCGGATAATTCACAACATCTTATTGGTGATTTTGTGAAAAACCGCAAAGAGAATCAAACGGTAGCAAATTTTAATTCCATCAAAATCTATAAGCTCTACATTTGACTCATCTAAAAGAGCTATGTTCTTTGCTATTGATGGCATCGAATTTCGCATAAAGAAAAGATGAATACGGAGCCTGATAATGCAAAATTATACCTGTGGCTTGCTGACCCTAATGAACAGAAAAAAAGGTGTATTTTTTTTTCCAAAAGGAAAAGACAAGGGAGTTGCAGAAGATTGATGGTTAACAGAACATTTTCTTACTTCCTCTGTAGCAATTGGGAGTTGTTAGTTTTCAATTTTTCCCCACCAGCCCCGTAATAATGGCAAAGCTACACAGTAAAGTGATAGAAGGAAAGGCTGAGGAACTTGCAAACGAGGATGTTATTTTTGTGTTAGCAGTAGGTATGGTTAAAAGAACATTTTTTAATTTCTCTAATTCTACTTCGTTCAATTAATAGGTCAGTCAAATTCCTATTTTTCCACAAAGGCAGCCATTACAGATTTACTTTTAGCATTAAGATTTTTGGTGATAAATCAATTTCTGTTGATTAGTCAGTTTCCAACACATATCAGGGTTGATAACCCATAAAGAATAGTGTCTTGGAATTGTTCTTCTTAGACTCTAATCTAAATATTCACAAATGCAAGGGAAATAAGCAGCTATTTGGGTCATCTTCTTTACTCAATCTCCTCTTCCCTTGCTTAACCAAGAGGAGAGACTTCATCCATGGATTTTGTGTGTCCTCTGATGGGCACAATCTGCAGCTGTGTCTACAATTCTATTGCTTCAAGGGTCGATTACGTAGTTAATGCGGACCAAAAGGTTCAATTTAGCAAGTGCACCAAAGGAATTGATAGACGGAACATATAACTTGAAGACACAGATTGGTCATATTGAGATGAAGGAGTTTACCTGCACAAGCCAAGTCAAAGGGTGGCTACAAAGAGTAGAAGTTATTGAAATCAAAGCAAATTTGTTCGCAGAATATGCTGAGCAAAAAATCGTTGCTTCGGACACCCCATAGCAAACTATTATTCAGCTTACAATATGAGCAAGAAAGTTTCGAAGTTGCTAAAGGAAATAAATGAATTGCTAGCCAAAGGAGAATTTGATGTTGTAGCAGATAGGCAGGTTTCTAAAGCAGTGCAGGAAAGGCCTAGCAGGCCTGCAGTTGGCTTGAATGTGATGCTTGAAAGGGTTTGGCAATTTCTTGCTGAAGATGAAACTGGGATCATTGAAATTTATGGAATGGGAGGCGTAGGAAAGACTACCCTCTTGAAGATTATTAACAATGAATTTCTTTCTCAATCTCACCTTTATGACGTGGCGATTTGGGTAGTTGTGTCGAAGGATTTTTGCTCCTGATAAGATTCAACAGGCAGTAGGTGCCAGGTTAGGCTTGAATTGGGAAGAATGTGAAAGCCAGGAACAGCGAGCAGTGAAAATATATGGCGTTATGAGGAAGAAAAAGTTTCTTCTCTTGCTGGATGATGTTTGGGAAGGAATTGATCTTCAACAGATTGGAATTTCTTTTCCAGACAAGGAAAACAAATGCAAGATAATATTTGCAACTCGTTCGATGGATGTATATATGCAGCGATATGGATTCTCATCGAAAGCTGAAGGTTGAATTCTTGGCAGAGAGGGACTCGAGGCAAATTTTCTGCGAAAAGGTTGGAGAAAGGAAAATTTCGGAATGGCAATCTGTTCACCCTTATGCCGAGACCACTGTCAGGAAATGTGGTGGCCTACCGCTTGCCTTAAATCACCGTAGGAATAGCCATGGCCAATAAAGAGATTGATGAAGAATGGAAGTATGCAATAAATTCTGAACTTTGAAAGATGTATTTACTCTTCTTAAATTCAACTATGACAATTTGGAGATAAATAGATACAGGTCTTGCTTCTTATACTGTTCTTTATATCCTGACTATTCTATTGATAAAGAGAAACATATAGAGTACTGGATAGGGGAAGGATTTCTAGATAGCGGTCATGACAGTAATTTTCATCATAAAGGACATGATATAATTGGAAATCTGAAAGCTGTATGCCTGTTAGAAACTGGTGTTAAACCAAGCCAAGTTAAAATGCATGATGTTTTCAGAAGTTTTGCCTTGTGGGTAGCAACTGAAAGTGGAGCAAAAAAGGGTCTGTTTCTAGTTGAGGCCAGTATGGATCTGACTGCAGCACCCAGAGCTGAAAGATGGAAGGGAGCACAGAGAATTTCACTCATGGACAATGGAATCACAACACTAGCAGAGGCACCTGACAGCCCTGATTTATTAACCTTGCTGCTTCAATATAACAGCGGTTTGAGCAAAATTCCAAATGGGGGTTTTTCCAATTTATGCCTCGTCCTCCTAAAAAAAAAAAAAAATCATATGCCACCCGCCATGTCCGACACCATCCAATTAACTAAGGTTTCTTAATTTCCTCGTCGAAACAAAAAACACAGATTACAACAACAGAGCCTATATAGATAAATATGCTGAAGTTGTTAATTGTAAGTGAGGTTTGTAGTATATGGAGGGTGAAAGAAGAGAGTGAGCACATGGTTTTCTTGCATGTATACTTCATGCCTGAACCTCTGCGTGCTCACCCTCTATCTGTCACGCACTCCCCCCTCTCTTTCTCTCTAATTTTTAAGTTTAATCATATGCAACTATGTCATGTTACGTATAATTAATCCATCTTCAACTAGGTTATACTTTCTATGTTGATCTTGAATTTAAGGTTGCATGTTCGATCTTGATTCCTGAAAATTATAAAAGCTGAAGATACATCTATTGGAATTCTTCACAAAGTACCAACTGGTCCAACCATGAAGTTCATGCAATTTGTTATTTCCTTATTCTTGGGTAGACTCTGCTATTTAAGGTGAAGTTCCTTTTATGATTCTTTTTTCCAATATATATATATATATATATATATATATAGTGGCTCTTGTTTTTTCAGCTTCTCGTTTAGCTGCAGCTGGAAGTTGCTGTTGAAATTATAGCATCTAGGTGGAAAAAAATTCAAAGACAATTTTTAATTTTAGTTTTTATTTGAATGAGTAGAAATTTAAATGAATTTACGTTTATTTTTTTATTTTGAATTTAAGTTTTAATTATTGTAATTATCCTTGATTGATAAGATATTTTGTTTTTTTTTTCTTTTAAATAAAGAGTTTCAATCTTCCCTCAAAATTTCTATTATGCTTAAATTTTTCCCACAGGTGCTGCTGGCCCTCTTTGGATGTGTCTTTGTTGGGCAGACTGGTTTTTTTGGCAGACGCCTACTGGTGGAGTGGTGATGAGTTTCCAACATATGATCGCACCTAAGAAGAATATGAGGCAAGCAGCATGTTAGAATTTTTATTTGGTTCTTGATTTAGCTTTCAATATTTTTAATTCATATAGTTTCCAGCATATATTTCATAAATTTAATTAGATTCTTAACTATATATGTGGAAGCCTTGACCATACCTAGGCATGCATCGAAATATACCCACATATCTATTATTAATTTGTAAATATGCAGATATATATATATATATATATATATATATATATATATATATATAATTAATTAATTCACTTCCAAATTTTCTAAATGTTTATTATTTTTGCATATTACTTGGTATTTATATATTACAAATTTGGTAGGAGTTAAATGTATGCTAATGACACAGAACTGAAATCTCATGTGGCTACAAACAACAAACTTTTCTAATCCTTTGACAGCATACGTCTAACTTGGCACGTAGTAGATGTATTGGTAACCTATTAACCCTAAATCTAGCCCTACTTTTATTGCCGGAACTCCTTGATTGTCCTGAGGTTTCATCATGCACTTGTCTTCCTGCCCTCTATATATTATCATCATTTATGAAGCAAGCGTAATTTTTTTTAAAAAAAAATAAAGAAGAATCAAACAGATTTTTAGTAATTGTTCCAATATTTACAAGTAATTTCCATCAAAGGAAGAATGGAGATAAGATGGAGTCACTAGTTTGCCTAATGGAATATAGCTCCGAAAGATAAAAACAATTAAAGGCTTTAATTATAGGAATCTTTCTATATTATCATCTCCACACTCATTAATTATTTTTTCATGATATAAGTTTTATTAGGATTCTATTTCTTACATATATAGGCTAAATAAAAGAATGGACTTAATTTCATTCTATTAATCTAGGCATATGTAATGCTTTGTTTTGGTTGCTCTTTGTAGCTCTGTAATTCAATAAATATTTTTTATTTCTTGTTTTTTCTTACTTACAGATGTTAGAATTTGTAGGTCTAAATAGTTAAATTTAATAATTATAAATTTACCATTACATCAAATTATTTAGTTAAACCACTTTGGGTCTTAAATTTTCCCTCATAGTGTCCATCTTATTATGATTACGATATTATATTATAATTAGTGAGTCTAAACAGTCGGATTTAATAATTGTAGATTCACTGTTTACTTCAAAATAATTTAAATTAATATAAAATTTATTTTACTATAATTATAAACTCTTATTTTATATACTAAAACTTACAATGTATGATTGTAATTAACACTATCAGCCCATCATTTGAAAAAACAAAAAGAAGGAAAAACTCAGTTAGCTTAATGGAAAGAAAAAATTGTATACTATGGCAATGCTATATAAAGTATAAACAATAATTGGAATATATATTATATAATTTATTTTTATTTTTTATATTATAATTTCAATATATTAATTTATGCATTTTATTTATTAGAAATATATTAAAATGAATTATCAAACTAAAAATTAAGAATAATATACATATGTATATGTCTATTAAATGTATTAAAAGATCAAAGTGCTTATGATTTAATAGGAGCAATAACTGATAGCTTCTCAAAATTTGAACAAATATACAATTGTGAAATTATATATATATTGATTAGCATTTAATTGCTATATTTTATTACTATTAATTTTTATTTATTTATTTAAGCATTAGATAAAAAATATATATATAAAAAATTATATCCATAATTACACATCATACCAGGAAGAGATTAATATAATTTTAAAGACGGGCTTAAGAATTTGGACCTTAAATTTAAAGCCCAAAAATAAACGTGGAAAGCGTCAATTAAAGTACACGTTGAAGCATAATACAAGTCAAAGTCTACTTCTCTCACTCCAATTTTTTTTTATTTATCTCCCTCCGCATCCGGCGAGAAATGAATTCTCAACTTCAGAGATGACATCAGTTGCGGTAGCCGTGAATGGTGGAGACTGCGTCGGAGGAAAGGGAAGCCGACGAGCCGTTCGATGGGCGGTCGAGAATTTGTTGCCTGAGGCCCAGCGTTTCATCTTAGTCCACGTTATCCCCTCCATCACTACTGTTCCAACTCCATGTACCTCTCTCTCTCTCTCTCTCTCTCAGTTCTTCTCTTTGGGGAATTTGATTTTAAAAAATTGATGAGAAAAACGGGAAAAGGATAAAAAATAAAGTGTAAATGTTTGATAGCTAGAGGTTAATTTTGATAGCCTTTCTTTGCATACGAAATGTTGGAAGAGAAATTTGAAAATCTTGATTTTCTTTGTCGAAAGTTATGAACTTTAATTTCTTGTTAAAAAATACAGGGAAAACTAAATTTCTCTCCTAAAGAATACAGAATATTAAATTTCTCTTATTTACTCTCTTTTTCACCAATTTAAAGAAATAATTACAACCTCACAAGACTAACTTGAGAAACTTAATTTCTCCTTTTTTCTTTTTATTTACCTCCTTACTTTATTATCTAAACAATGAAAAGAGGAAAAATTCTATTTATTCCCTTCAATTCTCTTCCATTTCATCCGTGCAAACAAAGGCTGATTGTACTTTTTTGTTTTGTTCTCTCTCTGAAGCCGGAGCTCGTATCCCCGTTGAAGAACTGGATGAGAATGTGGTGGCTCTGTACGTGCAGGAAGTGAAAGTGAAGTATGAAGAAATCTTTATACCCTTCAAAAAGCTGTGCAGGACACGAAAGGTTTGCTTTTCAACTCGTTCTGTCTTTGAAGCTTAGATTTGGTTTCAATTTTGAATTGTAGGAAGAAAGTTTGAAACTTTAAACCAATTATATTTTTGTAGATGGAAACCATGGTGCTAGAGGATGACAATCCAGCAAACGCGCTTTTAGAATATGTATCGAAATCGGGGATTAATAGTTTAGTTTTGGGTTCTTGGTCTCCCAATTGTTTAATCAGGTATGCTGGTCACTTGTCTAATGTCATTTTTCCATTGTGTGTTTAATAATAGAAATTCATGGTTTTAAATTATCTAGCGCCTAATGTGAAGTCAAGCTAGGATGGTGTGACAATTTTTGACCTCTGCCTCAGTATCATCATCTAGAGGCACATCTTTTACATGCCACAGACCTAGGTGCTTTTATGCTACTTGAAATGCATTATTTTGGTAGTTGTTTTATGTAGCTTTTTATTGTGATAGTGGCAGTTGTTAAACTTGCCTATAGTTTGCCAGTTTTGCTGCATGTGTAGACCATCTGCGAACATTGAGCATCAGAGATGATATTTTTCAGTGCAACACAACCTTCCTCCTCCATCTCTGCCTCTACCTTAACTAACAATTGATTATTAACTAATGTTTGTGCCTTTGTTTCATTGATGATTTGTTTGCTAAATTTCATCATATTTTTCTTTAGGAAGCTCAGAGGACCAGGGATACCGGCAACTGTACTGAATCATGCTCCAGGGACATGCAATATTTTTGTCATATCTAAAATAAAAATCATCACAAAGTCAGTGGATTGCTCTTCCATTAGTGGTATGTCAGAAGCACTTACTTTAAAGGACAAACAGGTGTTATGTCTCTTATTTCTTTCTTTTTGTATTTTCCTCCGTAGTGATGAGGTCTAGGCACTGGATGCTTCAGAAAGGAGATAATAAGAAAATTTCCAGCAGTACCAATGGAAAACTTTATGAAACTGATTTTTATGCTTCCACTATAGAATCCAAAGTTCTGAATTCGTTTGAAGCATCATCAGTGTTTGATGGTACTCCCTTGAGCTCTCAGGCTTTGGACTCCTCTACTAATGCTAGTATAAGTGTTAGTACAAAGGGATGTGATTACACAGTTTCCACAAATACTGACCAGCACCAGCAAGAAGTAATTTTTTCTTCTTGACTTAATATCAATACTCACCAAGACTGAAGTGATGTTTGAGGAAGTTTTAATATTATGTTTTTACCCCTTCTACAGTTGTATGTTCAGGATGAGATTGAACAGCTACGCCAAGAGTTACAAAATACCCTTACCATGTACAAAAGAGCTTGCAAGGAGCTGGTTCATACTCAAAGCCAGGTTTTGCTGTGGACTTAACAATTCAAGAATTCAGTACTAAAATAAATGGGATCAAACAGGCATTCTATATGTCTCATATGTTAATTCTACTTCATTTAATTTTCTATAAAATTAAATTGGAGAATGTATGATGTTTTCCATGGCCCGAGGAAGATGGTTGTCTTGTATCTCATATCCTACAGCTTATTGTTGTTCTTTTAATTTTGTAGGTAGAATTACTTTCTTCTGAGTGTGTCGATGAAGCAAAAAGAGTGAATGCTGCTCTAGAAAGAGAAGAAACTTTGAGGAAAATTGCTGCTGAAGAGAAAGCAAGATATTTGCAAGCCAGGATGGAGGTAGAGGAGGCAAAAACACTGCTTGCTAAAGAACTTTATGGAAGGCAGATGGCTGAGCATAGGGCCTATAAAGAGTCCTCTGAGAAGCAGAGAATTGTTGATGCACTTTTCCTGAGTGATAAGAGGTACAGAAGGTACACTAAAAATGAGATAGAGTTGGCTACGGATTTCTTCTTGGAGAGTAATGTCATTGGAGAAGGTGGATATGGGAAAGTCTACAAATGCAATCTTCATCATACCCCAGTTGCTGTTAAGGTTCTCAGTTCAGATTCAGTTCAAAGGAAAGAGGAGTTCTTGAGGGAGGTAATTTATAGCTGTCTCCAATTGCTATTGTGACTAATGCAGTGAACTGCATTCTTTCTATCTTTTATTTTGTTCTAAAAAAAAATTAAGACTTTAAAATATTTATCATCTCATGATTGTTGATTGCACATTTTGAAGATTGACAAAAAGTTTACGAATGAATTTTGCGATAGGAACCACTTTTGCTATAGAACTTCCTAAAATTGATTCCCTTATCTATTAGTGAGAACTTCTAACCCCATTACCATGACTCAAAATCACTCCTTGAAATGTTTCAATTCTTAACAATGTCTCTATGGAATTCTTAACAATGTCTTCCTTACTATTACTATATAATTATTTATTGGACTGAAATATTTTAAGAAGTCCCAAATCCATGGCTTCAATCATGATATTCTACACTGGTTCTCTGCAGGTGGAAATTCTAAGCCAGTTACGCCATCCACACTTGGTTTTGCTGCTTGGAGCTTGTCCTGAGAATGGCTGTCTGGTTTATGAGTACTTGGAAAATGGAAGCCTGGAGGAGTGTATCTTTTACCAAAATGGGAAACCACCTCTTCCTTGGTTTGTTCGCTTCCGGATAGCTTTTGAAGTGGCTTCTGGGCTTGCATTTTTGCACAACTCAAAACCAGAGCCTGTTGTTCATCGAGATCTTAAACCGGGTAATATATTGTTAGACAGGAATTATGTTAGTAAAATTGGAGATGTTGGACTTGCCAAACTTATGGCAGATATAGTACCTGACAACATCACAGAGTATAAAGAATCTATAATTGCTGGTACACTATGCTACATGGATCCTGAGTACCAGAGAACTGGAACCATCCGACCAAAGTCAGATCTATATGCTTTTGGAGTTATAGTTCTCCAATTGTTAACAGCTCAGCGTCCAAATGGACTTATATTCACTGCTGAAAATGCCATAACAAATGGCTGCTTTGCTGACATTCTAGATAAATCAGTTACAGATTGGCCGCTTGCTGAAACGCAGCAATTAGCTCAAATTGCATTGAAATGCTCAAAACTTCGATGCAGGGACAGACCAGATCTTGATACTGAAGTTTTGCCAGTTCTTAGAAGATTGGTAGATGTTGCAGCTACTAGTGTAAAGGTTGAAAGAAGCAGTACTTATGCACCAAGCCACTACTTCTGTCCAATTCTTCAGGTGAGGAATGATGCTTCATAAGATAAATAATTGGCGTAAAATCTCATCTCTATTCCGGCATGTGTCTCATGTACTGCTTCTTTGCACATATAAATGTTGATGAATGCAGGAAATAATGGATGATCCATACATAGCTGCGGATGGTTTTACATATGAGCATAGAGCAATCAAGGTGTGGCTTGACAGACACAATGTATCACCAGTAACAAAGCTTAGGCTTCAACATTCAACATTAACTCCAAACCATACATTGCGTTCAGCCATACAAGAGTGGAGGTCACGAGTGCATTTTCAACTGCTTTGAAGATTTGACCACAAAAATTATGTGAAAATGTTCGTCTTTGTCCAAGCCTTCCCTTCCAATTTAGTGGTTGAAATGCCAACAAAAATGTATAGTAGTATAAAGTGAAGAGCATTGAATTAGGCATGACAGATTAAATGGCAATTGATTGTGCTTTGAACAATTCATAAGGTGTATATTTTGCATCAACGTAGAAGAGCTTGTCTGAAATGTATAGTTGTTCGAGTAATGAAAAATTATTTCTCTATCATTTGAATGATTGGAATTGCTCCTGTTGTTCAAACAAGTAAAAATAACTGAACTTTTTCTTGTTTTGCATTGGTACGAGCTTCTGTAAGCAAATCCTTTCTTTACTATGACTTGCCACTAATTCTTTGATTTGCAGATAGGTGGAGATCATTAGCTGCCGCTGTTTCTTGGACGCGCTAATGCCATTAAAGGAAAAAGATCATCAGAAAGCTACTTCCTTGGTCATGAATAAATCAGTGGATGAGACCTTCAGGATGGTGATTTCAATGGAAGAGCGCTCACATGAACACAGTAAGCTAGTATTCTGCTGTGCTGTAAGACATTGTTCTTTCCTACTTTTACATTGATTTGATCACAATGCAAAAGCGCTCACAAAAATCAGCCATCAATGCTTTTGTTTCTTATCCTATATGTCAAGTATGGTACATAAATCGCATTTTTGTTGGCATCCGGGTGAGCCCGTGCAAAAATTCTTGAAGAGAAAAGAGACCAAACCAAACATCTATACATGGCTGTGATCATGATTTGAAATATCAGCCGCTGGTGGCATGCTGTGAGGACACTGCCACAGCTTGAACCGTGCTGTAGAACATGGCCACCGTGAAGGCTGGGCAAGATTGTTGAAAATTTCAAATTTTTTGAATTTCTGTTTTTAATTCGAATTCCAAGAAATGTGAATATTTTAGATTGCAGTAGCTGTGTTTTTTTAATTTCAAATTGTAGTTCTAACCATCCATGAAAGATAGGATTCTCTTGTTAGGTATACTCTGTATATTGTTAAAGATGAATTAGATCATTATTTCTCCTCAGAATTTTTTCCTCTTCATTTTGAGGTCTGAACCCAGAGCGTCGAAAGCTAAGCCATTTTCATCTCTAAAACAAAGAATCTTCCTGTAGTTCTTTGTCAGCGACCACTTTATTATATCAAAATAATTCCAATCATAATCACTGTTCTCAACTGCTCATTCTGTTCATTAAGTTGGTAAGTGAATCCAGGTTCCTGCACATCTGACATTTGCAATATGTAGTATTCATTATTTTGTTTGCTGTCGGGGAGATACAAATAGGTCATTCATATAATAATAATTTTCTATTTTATATCTAAGTTGAACATCAGTTATCCACTTGTGTGAATTCCAGAGCATTTGCATCTGGATCTCGTGTAAAGATTGCAGGCCGCCCAGACCGGCTGAGTGTATAAGGAATACCTGCAGAATAGAACAATGCTATAAGATTAAATACGTTACACAGCTAATTGCAAAATATATCCTTTAATATCCCGACTTCAATGGTTCAAATAGAGATCTATGATGGTTTATCATTTTCAGGCGAAAAATGACAACAGGGAATCGGCAGAGAAAAATGTACCAGCTTTATCGAGGATTACTTTCAGCTTATATACGTCTCGAATGGCGATGCAAGTGTGTCGATCTCGCCCACCATGTTCAGGTCGTCCTGTTAAGGGGTCGGGATTCGGAAGCTCCATCAAATGGATCATTTCAGAACCCACCCACAACCAAGCACCCCTATATGGAAGCTTATCATTTGGCCTTGCCTCATTTATTTCAAGACCTAAGATTAAATTTAAAAAAAAAAAGTTATTCGCTCTTTTTGAGCTTTCTTAGCTCTCGTGTATCTGGAAACAAGAAAGAAAAAGGCAAGATATATTTAAAATTAGCATGAGCAACGGCCTACCTAAAATACCCTGATAAAATTCCAGTGACCTTTCGAGGTTTTCACAAAGCACTCCAACATGATGAACACTAACCACTCCATAATCTGCAGCAATACCAGAAGACTAAGAGATGAAACTTTATGTCAAAAATGATGTGCTAATTTACTTTTTTTTTGAAGCCTAGATTACATTGCTTGCAAGCCAAAGGAACCATTAACAAAGATGTCCACATGTATGAAATCGCAAACAGAAAAGAAGGTGGAGATGCCTCCACCTTCTTTAATTTGAATTTAGCTATTCAGATCCGTGTGCTTTTAATCAGATGACAATGCAGTACCTTCACTGCAGAAAGATAAAATGCAAACCACTAAACAGATTATGATTAAATGATGTTCATATGCAGTTCTTGTAACATTTAAGTGAAACATTAGTTTCATTTCTGAAGTAATAGTGTAACACATAAACAAGCATTAACCCAAAGGGAAGCAATATGAAGAAATTGTTGTTTCAATATTTAACATAATACAGTATTAGGAGCGAACAAGCATTGACCAAAAGGAGGCTATATTATCAGAAGCATTGTCCTGAATTTGAACAAGTTATAGTGTATCCAAATTACCTCCAAATTGTGCAAGGCCACAATACTTGCTCTCGTCAATCCATTAATGCCTAGACATAACTAGGTTCTATCTTGGAAAGTGGAAAACAAGACGAACAATTACCTAGTTTCTCACTGACACCGGTCGATTCTTTCTCAGCAACATTTGCTTCAGCAGACAGATTGGCATTTGTCTTAAAAGAAAGCCCATGACATCTATCACTACCAACAACAATCTGGTGAAAATGAGAGAGTGAGTTTGCAGATAAAGGTCTGGCACTGAGACGATTCACCTGCAACACAGACAACGGGTCATAAAAAACATCAAGAGCAACGAGACAGATTAGTTGCTGAATTATTTCGAGCAGCCCTCCAAATTTATCTGCAGGAAGCATAGCTGAAGAACAAGGACAAACTGTAATGAGACAGATAAGCTGTCATATTAGGACCTTTTTTCTTGCCTGTGCACAACATCAGACATGGAGTCTACAACCCCCAATCTCTGTGATCCAATATTTTATTCTCTCCTTGTTTCCAGATTTTCTCTTGAACCAAACAGATAAGTATGATTGAATTTTAGAGAATTGAACCAAAAAAAAGGACTGCTAAGCACTGTCATATCAAGCATTAAATGCTTAAAAAAAACAATTACTTTTTTAATCATTTCTTAATCGAAAGTGAAAAATATTCTACTTTTGAAGAATATTATGTATCAAAATTCAAAGGATATACACTAAAACAGAGTTATGAAAATTGATGGTATACTACCTTATGTTGTACAGAGAAAGCGGCAGATGGACTGATAAGAGAAGCCATGGAACAGAGTAGCGATCTGGGTTTCCTTAATTTCTCGTATATTTTTGTGAGCTAAAAGTCCCAAATGCCAGCAACTGTTCTAACCACTAATTGTTGCTTGGAACTTTTGGGCCACAAATATGGCAAAAATATAAAGGCCACCACTTTGAGTTCAGGTTGTTTCTGTAAACTGTAATAAAATTTCTGTGAAATATGTAAAGAAATTGGATTTGATATTTATGAAAGTGAAATGATAAATAAAAAGAAAAAAATAATTTTTATTTTAAAAGTTTTATTTATATATTTGAAAATTATTTTAAGTGACAGTTAAAATGATGGTTAATTGCAAAACTCGTTTTACCAATCACTTTTAAAACCCTAACAAATATAACTTTCTGTATTATTCAAAAACAAATACAACTTTCTGATTATTCTTTCAAGCAAAAAATTCCATCTTTCAATGGCGGAGAGAGGTGAAGTGAAAGTGATAACCGTAGGAGGCAAGGGTGCTTCTCTCTCTTCCTCTTCCGTCTACGCCGTCGCCAATGGCCATGCTCAGTTGCGTATCGACTCCTCTGCAAATGATAGACTAATCTCCGATCAAAACCCTCCAAAGATTCTCAAGCCATCTCAAATTCTCTTTCCCAAAACTTTAACCTTTCTCGAGATTCGTGCCTCTCTCACTGTTCTCCTCAACAAGCTTCTTCTCTTCTCCAATGCCACCAACATCCGTGCATTTCTTCCCAATCTTATTTCCTATGCCCTAAATTCAAAATCTGAGACTCTGAGTTTCGACTCCCTTGATGTTACTGAAGAGGAACTCTTCGTGATTGAAAAATCATCTTCTCATGTGTATGGCATTTGTTCCATTTTGGACCATGAATCCACGGCTTTGGCTTCAGTTGTGGATGCAGTGGCCGCTCTCTCTTGTGAGGCGGCCAAGGGTAATGTGGCGGCATTTAGTTCCATGGACACTGGAGATGGATGCGTTGATAAAGAGGGGATTGGGGTTGCCGGTGATATGAAGGTATTGCTTAATGGGTCTAAGCTGGTGGGAAAGGTAGAGAATGAAGCATTTTCTAAGATTCCCAAAATTAATGGGAGATTGAGGGAAATGGTGAAATCAGTGCATTCTATGTCACGTGTTGCATTGAATTCCCGCGAGGAAGTCAATGAGGGCGATGCCGTGCCGGCGGTGTTAGCATTGGCTGCAGCTATCCGGAAGCTAGGTAAGAGTAGTTTGTGTCGACTGAAAATGAATTTAGATGCTGTGGGAATTGAAAGTTTGAAAACCAGTTTATTGAGTATGTTTGAGGATAAGTGTCCCAATGAAGATGCACTGAGGAATGCTTATAAGCTGGTTTTAGATTCTCATTACGAGGAGGATAGTGGGAAATTTGTGCACAAAGTGAATGTTTTTTTGGGGATTGTCTGGAGGATTGTTGCCTGGGAGGGAATAACAGCGTTTGTTGCACTTGAAGGTGAGGAACTGATAAGGGCAAAGGGTGTTGAAGGAAATGAAGTGAATGGAATTGATGAGAAGGGGGTAAAGAAGAGTGAGAAGAAGAAGAAAAAGGCAGTCTTAGGGAAAGGGACCCGTGTGGTTGTACAGTTAATTAAGGATAGGTTGCAGAACAAGGGAGGAGTTTCCAGTGATTGTTTGCAGGTATTAGAACAGTGGGTTGGGGATCTTTTGTTGTTTTTTGATCCAAAACAGTCAGATTTTGATGAAACTGTGAAGAAAGTGAAAGAGATTGTGGAAAGCAATGAAAGTAGAAGACTTCCCAAACTTCCGAAGGTAACGAATTCTACTTGCAGTTTCTCATTTATTTTTCTGCTCTTGGTTGTCATGTTATTCTTGTTTTATTATTATTTCTTTTTGACTGAAAATTTAAAGTTAAAACCTTTTAAATTGAAGGGAATAATTGTACATAGATGCATGAACTTGCTAAGTATGGTTTGGCATCAGAATAAAAAGAAAATGACTTAGAGAGAGAATGCTGGGTCTAGGGATGGTGAATTATGCCATTTTATGGAAATGAGATTGAATGACTTATACAGCAAAGCTTGCGGATTGTTATTCTTGTTTTTTCCCCGATGTATGCATATAGAACACTGGAACAAAACATTTTTGTGAGAAATTTAAAACTTGTTCAATGGATCTGATTTTGTTCCTTGGAAATAAGAAAGGTCAAACAAATTGGAAAATGTGGATCATTTATTTATTTATTTATTTGTGAATTGTCAAATAGATGCTAACATGTAAATCGGGTATTCATTTCCAATATATGAAACAATGATAGAGGATAATTTTAAGAGGTTTCAAAGAAGGGCTTGAGCTATTATTATCCAAGTCAATGCTACCTATAATAGTTGATGAAAAATATTGTTCTAGAAACTATTACTGGAATAGTGGTCTGCCTTGACTTTCCTTGTTTTATTATGATTAGTTTTGGAAGGTCTGTATGCACTGATAGTTAACAAGATCTTTTATTCTTTGTTTCATAACCATATCATGTTTCGTGTTGGACTTGAACATATTCTGGCATTCTTATTTTATGAATATCATTTTAAATATCAGGGTACTCGTGATTTTGCTAAAGAACAAATGACAATAAGGGAGAGAGCATTTTCAATAATTACTGAAGTTTTCAAGAGGCATGGGGCAACAGCCCTAGACACTCCTGCATTTGAATTGAGAGAGACGCTTATGGGGAAATATGGCGAGGATTCAAAGTTGATTTATGATCTTGCTGACCAGGTATATATATTATTGTTTGGAATTAAGTGAGCTCAAGTATATATATTAGTGTTGCTGTTATATTTGTTACTTAATTAATATTACAACTGTTATCAACTTGTCATAATTGCTGCTGAGAATTGTTGGTTGTTTTGGCATTATCATTGTCGTTGCTATTTAATGTCAAAAAAAGAATATGGAAAGGCATTTGTGAGTTTTGGTTGTAAATTTAGGTTAGTTACAACACATGTTTGCCTTAGGCTCAGTGGTTTTTAGGCCAAAATTTGCATTTAAACTTTGGTTTTTCAGGATGGTGACTACAGTGTAGAAATGAATTTTTATTTAATCACAGTATCTCTCAGTTAATAAAATATCCTTTTGGATAAAAATTGATAACTTACATTTTTCATTGTTGGCTAAATCGCAATTGGCAGTGTTTTTATTACTCATTTGGACAATGGGTTTATTTCACGTTTCATTTCTTATTGAACTTGTTCTATAAATTTCATTTCTATCCTTCCTTTCCATGCATGGGCTGCTTGGTTTTTCTATGGTCTACTTTTTATTTAACTGATTTTGTTAATTCATAGCAATTATATAAGTTATAATTTTTGGTTCACATGTTGCTGGGTGGAGAGCTTTGTTCTTTGCAATATAATTTTTGATTCACATGTTGTTATACTTTTTATTTAACTGATTTTGTTAATTCATAGCAATTATATATGTTGGTATAATTTTTGATTCACATGTTGCAGGGTGGAGAGCTTTGTTCTTTGCGATATGATTTAACTGTGCCATTTGCTAGGTATGTGGCCATGAATGGCATCACATCATTCAAAAGATATCAAATAGCTAAAGTATACAGAAGAGATAATCCTTCTAAGGGAAGATACCGTGAATTCTATCAATGTGACTTTGACATAGCTGGCCAATATGAAGAAATGGGGCCAGACTTTGAGATTGTTAAGATTTTGACAGAATTGCTTGATGAGTTAGACATTGGAGATTATGAGGTAATTTTTGCCGACATAAAGTGTTTTTCCTCATCTTTATATTTTGCATTTTTTTTGGTATTTGATAATGCTGATCCTTTCAAATGTGTTGACTCATATTGCATATGATTTCTACCCTAGAGATGGGATGACACAATAACCCTTTAAAAATATGAATGTCATGGAATTCTAAAATTAAATCTACAGTTCTGGGTCAGAGAATTAAAAATTCCATGTTATTACTCAGACATAAAAAATATATATTGATAAATTGCATTGTGGCTGTTCTCTCATTTCTTCACTACATTCAGGACCTATGCCAATACCATTATAATCCTTGCATATTTGTGGTACAACTGGACTGCCTATAAGTTGATATTATGCTTTGCTTATAGTGGTTCTGAACTTCCTTAAAGTGTTGTCCTGTGGGGTTAATTGCAATTTTTTTTAATTGCTTTTTGGGTATAATTTTGAACAAGCAAAGTGTTTTAAGTGCTCATGATGAATTTTATTTACATTTAACAGGTTAAATTGAATCATCGGAAATTGTTGGATGGTATGTTAGAAATTTGTGGAGTGCCACCTGAAAAGTTCCGTACTATTTGCTCAAGTATTGACAAACTAGACAAGCAATCTTTTGAGCAAGTTAAAAAGGAAATGGTAAGAACATAGGCAATACGCAGCCAACCTTTGATTTACATTTTAAGTATTTTCCTGAGTTGCTTAAGTGAAATCCTTCTTTAGTACATTCGCTCTAAACATGCCTGATTGTGCAATTTGTGTAGTTCAAAATCATACCAAATTTCAGTTATATATTAGGCTGGTCAGTTTTGGCTGAATCTTATTTTTCATTTGTTTTGTTTAGAAACCCATTCCCTAGAGTATTAAAATCCAATATATTGTTACTGTTTTAAATTAATTAGAATTAATTGTGTATCCGTTAACATGGCCTGATATTTTAAAGGCTATAAAGCATACGTGAAATCTTACAAATTTCTGCATATAACCTGCATGATTTTGCAATATTGGTCTATGATTTACCTTCTTTTTGAGTCCTTGTTACAAACTTGCTGGGGCAGGTGGTAGATTTAATTCAAGCTGCATTGTGTCCTATATTTTATTGAATTGATAATTTTTATCTTGTTCAAATGTCATTGTTTTTTTTTTCTCTTGTCGAATTGATAATATTTTATCTTATTTTAAATGTTGCACCTTCTTTTTTACTTTTACTTTTGTAAATCAGCTTTTAAACTCTAATGAGTGGATTGAATGAGCAAAATATTAAATATAGTTGAAGTGGAGTTTTGTACCATGAGTGTCCATAGGGGTGAATCATGTTTTGTTATTTTTTGTACTAGTATTACCAGTTTCAACTTCCACAACGTTGATGCCGACAAGAAAACAGAACCTAGTTTAACCTGATGAATGTACCGATATTTCCTCCAATAATGGGATTTTAAAATATCTGCAGGTTGAGGAGAAGGGTTTAAGTGTTGAGACAGCAGACAGAATTGGCACTTTTGTGAAGGAAAGGGGACAACCTAAGGAATTATTGTCGAAGCTTAAACAGGAGGGCAGCAAGTTTTTGGAAAATGCTTCTTCTAAGCGTGCATTGGATGAATTGGAGATTTTATTTGATGCTCTGGACAAGTCAAAGTGCATTAACAAAGTGCTTTTTGATTTGAGCCTTGCTAGAGGACTCGATTATTATACTGGAGTAATATTTGAAGCTGTTTTTAAAGGAACTACACAGGTAAAATTTTCATTCCTCTGTATATGTATTTGGTAGTATGCTTTGCCATAGTTGTTCAAAATTGTCCATTTCGCATGATGCACGATGAAGATTATAGCATAATTTGCAGACTGGTAGTCTGTTAATGTTATTATTGGATTATTGTCACTCTAAAGCAGAACTTGTAGTTCATTGCTTCTTATTTTAACTGTTGATAGGAGAAGGATGATAATTGCAAGAAAAGACGGATTTTCTGTGGAGAAATTTTCATAAAATTGCTTCTAGAAGAGCAATAATGCATTAATGCTATAACATTGCTTCATTAAACTTCATTATTCCTTTTCCTAGTAAATAATGCTATAATGCGAGCATTTCTCTCGTGTAATTTCATTTTAAAATAATGTGATTGTCTTGCCGATCTTTAGGTTGGTTCAATTGCTGCTGGTGGAAGATATGACAACCTTATAGGAATGTTTGGTACAAAGCAAGTTCCAGCTGTTGGAGTCAGTCTTGGCATTGAGCGTGTATTTGCTATAATGGAGCAGCTTCAGAAGGACCGGAACCAGGTAATACTGACACTTCATATGACTACTGTACGTATATGAATGATTAGATAGTATTTTACTGTTGTTAACTGATAAATGCACCTGGATTCCATTTTCATGCAAAATTTTTTTATAAGACTAAGCTGATTTTCTCAACTGTTGGTAAATACTAAAGCACCCCTGTTATTATATAAGCTATTCATTTTTCTATGGAGACAAACGTTTTTCTATTTATTCTCTTGCACAATTGACTTGGATGAATGAACTCTTGTTCTTTTGTGTGTTGGCAGACGACCCGACCAACTGAAACTGAGGTTCTGCTGAGCATACTCGGGGATAAAAGTAAACTCTCTTTAGCTGCAGAGCTTGCTGGGGAGCTATGGAATGCCAAGATCAAAGCAGAGTACACTGTGAGTACAAGGTTTAGTAAGCACATTGATCGTGCAAAAGAATCAAGAATTCCTTGGATGGTACTTGTGGGTGATAAGGAGCTAGAGAAAGGGATAGTCAAAATAAAGAACCTTGAGACCACTGTGGAAGAAGAAGTTCCTAGAAGTACATTTGCTGATGAACTTAAGAGACGGGTGAGCGTGTGAAAAATCCTCATAATGTTACATTTTCGTATACGGTTCTTCCCCTTCTAATTCTTGACGGGATTTCTGTGCACTCTAGGATATGATTTGCGGAAGCATTCATAAATTGAGTTGGTATATTAGTGGATATTCAGTATCCTTTCCCTCCCTGCTGCTTTTTTTTATTCTTTTTCTTTTTTTCTTTTGAAGGGAGAGGATATACTATATATTGGTAATGCAAAAACAAAATTTAGACATTCGGCTTTAGTTTCAAAGGCTTTAAATGATTTTTTTTTTGAAACCGATCTTGTTTAATAGAGTTGATTTGTATCTGTCAGCTATTTTAAATGTTATAGTTGATTATAGTTGTTTGTGTTATCAATGGTTATCAATAGTGCTGTAAACAAACTGAATTTAGCTGAATATTGGTGAGTTCGAATTCGAATCATTTAAGTTTATTATAATTTTGAGCTCAATTCCAATTTTTATACTTGACTTCGAACTCAATCCGTTTGAAAATTATGAAGTTCGTCAACAACTCGATTTAGTTCGAAAAAAATTCATTTATTATACTTAACAAATTTAGTTCGAGTTCGGCTTGTTAACTAATAATAACAAAAATTCAAATTCGGTTCGTTAATTAATAATGACAAAAACTCGAGTTCAACTCATTAATTGATGATGACAAAAATTTGAATTCGGCTCGTTAATTAATATTGGTGAAATTTTAAATTTAACTCGTTAATTAATAATGACAAAAGTTTATTTCGATAACAAAATATAATATAAATGAGTCTTCGTAAGCTTTTAAATGAATACATTCATAAGTTTTTAAACGAATATAACTTACCTCGGGGGAGGAAACTCCCTTCATCCATGCTCTTAGCTAATTCATCTACGCTACGAGATTGATTCTCTTATTCTATTCTTATTTCTTATTAAATTGAATCTCTTTCGTTCTGGCAGGCCTTATGACTGCTACGCTTAGCTCTGCAACTCCTAGACTAGCCATCTCTCAATCAAAAGTAGTCGCCCCTCCTCCAACTACAGTTATTCCTCCAAGCCATTCAATGGCATCGCTTTTTCCTTCAACGGCAAGAGCAGCTAAGACCGGCTATTTGTTTCACATTCAACCATGAGTGACCCACGTTCGAGCTAGTCGAATCCGTACTGATTGTTATGTTATACCGCGAGTGTCCCATCAAACTCGGAGAATAAATTTGTGAACTTGTAAATAAATATTTTTGTGAACTTTTAAATAAATATGTTTGTGATTTCATAAACGAATATGTTCGTGAGTTGACGAACCAAACATCATTAAACTTGAGTTTGAATTTAATAAAGTTTTCAACCTCAGATTGTTAACAGTAATAAACAATTTCAAATGAATTTTTTTCCGAATCAATATTTAAATAGTTTATAAGCAGTTTGGTTTATTTACGGCCTAGCTTAAATTGTTATAACCAGAATACGTCTTTAAAACCCCTCTGCCTTGAAATCTTGGACCTGTGAGTTTTTTTTATTTATTTATTTTTGGAACAGATTAATATAGCTCAGTTTAAGTTAAATATGTTTGTATTTATATTGAGATTATGCAATCTAGTGTTTTCATTTAAGTGTACTGATTGGAACAATCATGAGTTCTAATTGATTCGCTGCCTCTTTGTTTTAGTTTTTGAGGATTTGATAAATTAATAAGTGCCTGGTAACTTCTTTTCTATTTCAATTTTTAAGGAAAAAATCGCAGCTAAATGATTGGTAAAATAAAAATAAACACAAATTTTTAGATATTTAATATTTAAAATTAATTTTTTTATTTATTACTTATATGAATTTATAATAATTTTTGCTATTGCTTGTCTTTAATAATTGTTGATGGTTTCAACTAAATTAAAATGTTCTGAATTATTGTTAGTTTTTATTCCTTAATAACTACAAATGCAATTATTCAAGTTTATTTAACAGCTAAATAAATGCATTTACATGCTTATTATACCTTGGTCGACATTGACTTATAATTCCCAAAGCCCAATTAATTATTTTTTTCTTTTTTTTTTTAATAAAGAAACTTCGAGATGATGTATTCGTTCTCGTATAGAAGAACTATGGTAGTATTAAAAAAAAATAAATCGTAGAAATAATCATAAGATTAAATAATTAGCATTCTAATAATTGGCTTCGCAGATTAGGTGATCTCCATGGTATACTGCTATGCTGATCCCTGTGTGCGAATACATTGGACCTGCAATACAAAATTAAATTAAATTAATTGGACACAAATTGTATATTAATTCCCAATTTAAAAAAAGAAAAAAATGTAGCACATGCATTATTAATTTTCCTTATCTTTTATTCCCTCATAGGCCAGATGATTTGCTTACATGGAATTTGGTATTTCCTGGAGTAATAATGATTACTAGGTATTCTAAAAATATAAAATAAAAATAAATTATTAGGTAAGCAATGACATTTGATTTTGATACTGACCGTTTTGACCATTTTTATTAATATTTATTAATTTATCAATATACATTCATTTTTTTGGGATAGATCTTGAAACCGATAATGTTTATAAGACCCACACAAAAAAATCATTTAAAAGAATGAAGAAAATAAGAAAATAAAAAATAAATATTTATCTACCATTATTTAACAATAATAACCACAGAATTGAATACAACCTCTTAATTTTGACATCCATACATAAATTGAAACCTCCTCAATGGAAATTTTCCTTTAAGCCAGTAAGGTCGTGTATATTTTTATGCTTATTTTATAAAATTATATTAAATTTTTTTTATAGAAAATAAATTGAGATTCGATATTGCATTTGAAAAAAATTGTTTTAATTTTTTAAAATTTTAAAAATTATTTTTAATGTGAAAAAGATAAATAAATATTTTTTTTAAAAGTATAAATTTATAAAAAATAATTTATAAAAATTTTAAAAAAATTATTTAATTAAATCAAATATGTGTTTTTTTACGTACAGTTGCAACAACTCCAATAAAACTTAGTATCCAAAATTTATTTATAAAATAATGAGAATTGACGGAATTAAATATTTAAAGATAATAAAAAAAAAAAACAAATTTAAACTCGGATATTCTACATGCCAATTGACTTTGATGGATTCTTGCATCGATTATTAGACCTATTTTTTGTAAAATTTATATGCTATAATATTATCAAGTATTAAACTCTCTTATTGTTTACCCTTTTTTTCTAAAAAATAGAATTATTTTCTTTTTGTATTTTTTCAAAAATATATTTCATATTTTCTTTATAAAACGATAATTATTGATTATATGTCTATTTTATGCATCCTTTTATTAATAAATGAGTTATCAATTATTAGTTTCCAGTAACGGTCTAATTAAGGTAGGGTCTATTTATCAGATAAGTTGTATAGTTTTAATTATATATACATATATTTAAATATATATATATATATATATATATGAAGATAAAAGTAAAATTTCGTAGCATTAGCAGTTAATTATTTGACATTTATTATATGACTCATGTTGATCAAATGGCATAGTATAATGTTTTTTTTTTCCTTATTGACTTGTTAGCGTTGTCCGAAATTAACTAAAAATTCAAATTGAAATTAAACCAAAAAAATAAGTTTTTTTTTTTGAGAAAATAGACCCAAAAAATAAGTTAATTGAACGGATGATTAGATTTAAAATATTCAAATATGAGTCATTGATAAGAGGAAAATGAAAAGGCTTTGAGAAGGGTCCAAGTCAGTCAACAATAACGTAGTCGCTTCGCTCAGCAACGCGTACGAAGGGGTTGCTTGTTTGTGTTGACAAATGGCAAATCATAAGACTGTGAGAAATAGGAGGCAACCAGAACTAAAAGCCTGTCTTGTATCGATGTGCTCCACTGCTCCTTCTTTTTCATCCTCTAAATTATGATTTCCGAGTAAAGCTTTTCTTTTTCTTTTTTCTTTTTCGTTATTTTTAACAAAAACATAAAATAAAAAAACATAACTAACATATTTACTCTTAACTAATATATATATATATATATATGTTACAGGTATAATTGCTTCTACCAACTTGTCTCGTTCGGATGATTGGATAGGACTCAACGACCCTAAATATTAATAAATTTACGATATATTTTATTAAAATGAATTTAATTAATACATGTGAATAAATATTAGCAAAATTGATAATATAATTTGTATTAGTAAAATACTTAAATTTTATTTATATATATATATATATATATTATACTCTATTAAATTATTAATACATTATAAAAATTAATATATATTTATAAAATTTTAATTATTTATAATTATATATACTTATAAATATATTAATTAAATAATTAGACAACACAAAACGACGGTACAAATCTCCAATTTTATATAATAATATATAAATTAGAATATATATTATAAAATATATTAATTTTTAATATTTTATAAATATTATAAAAGTAGAACACCCAATACTAAAACAATCTAATAAATTATGAAAGAATTATAAAAGCAAATCACCACAATAAGCTACAAAAGAAAACCATCAACACTTAAAATATAATCTAATATGTGATTAAAAAATTAATTGAATATAAAAATTAAATATTTTGGGCTTGGACGGATTAAAAATAACAAACCTAAATTCAGCTGAATAGTTTTATTTGATTTTTTTTTCAAGTTTAGACCAAAAATAATATTAAAAAAATTAAAAATTATGACAAATTCCTTTCCAAATGAAATAGTAAATACATCAATTAAGCTAAACAGAAAGTCAATAATACTCTATTCGTTTTCTTTGTTTTTTCAACAATGATATCAAATAGACAATCATTAGGAGTACCAAATAAAAATATTATGTAATCAGATTTAGCTCTTTCTTATAAACATCTATAAATATTCATCAAACGCTAAGCGAACCCAAAACCTAACATTGATTTTTTTCAAGTAATTCTTCCCTAGGTTATGTTTTTTATAATTTAGGTGATAATATCTCTAGATCCATATTATTTTTTTATTAATTTAATTCAAAAAAAAAGTTGTTGCCATCTATTAAATAATTTAGATATTTATAATTATATTTGACTTTAAGAAAATTGGAATTATTGAGGTATTTGAATGTAACATTGACTAGTTGAAACTGAGAAAAATATCTTGCTATAAATTAATATTAATATTTATATGTTCACACTTGCTCATGTGCAGTTGGAAATCCTAAGACTCAAAAAATAATAATACTAAAAAAAGATTTATAATAAAATTCTCAAAATAACAAAAATAATGTAATTACAATTCATTTGATCCTGTGATCCCAAAAATAAAAAAATTACAGTTATTAATAAGTTAGTTAAAAAAGTTAAAGAATAAAAAAAAAGATTAGAAATTATGATTGCTATATCTCAATTAGAATGGTGTTAAGAGTAATACTAATAATCAGTTTATTTTTAAAAAAATACAATAAAAAATGGAAAAATATTAGGACAGAAGAAGAATAAGATATTTAATTTTAACAGTCATACCCCTAATATTCAAATATTTTTACAGAGCTTCTGCCCGCCTTCGCTCCAAAAATTTGACGAAGCTTCCACGCAACACTTGTACTTTTTTAACTACGTGTGCCTTCTTAAACAACCCAAACCCAAAGCTGGTGAAAAAAGAAATTAAAAAATTAATGAAAAAGAAAATCCGTAGATAAAAACTTAACAAAAGCCCACACCCCCACGCCCCAACCGCGTAAATCCCCTTGATATAATAATCCAAACGAGAGTCCGACTCACCGTCCATGAGAGTTCCATCCACCGCGTTCACACTTCACGCGCTTCTCTCTCCTTCCTTAATTCCTTCCTATAATAGTATAATTCACCTTGTACCATATCTATATATATATATTATCATGTCCTAAATTCTCTCTTCAAATTCAATTCCACTAATCTGAAAACTGCGAGTTCACATCTCACATTTATTTCCTTTCAGGCATTTTCTCAAACACTTCTTTTCTTGGTTTCACTGAATGGAAATCTCGTCTTTCCCATTTGTTAATCAGGAGGAGATTTCACATTTCTATGCTCTTCTACAGGACATGGATGGTACTAATAATGCCGCTTTTGGGGTCAATAATGATTTAAAGAAGCGGAAGAGGAAGGATGAGGGTGAGGATGGAGATGGGGATGGGAACAAAGACCCTTTTCAACAAGCTAAGGAATCGGATTTGCAGAAAACTACTATGAGAGATATACTTGCTTCCCTTTTGATGTTGGATGAGGAGGAGAAGCAAGAAGAGCAGCAGTGGGTTGTCCAAACTCAGCAAGATAAAGACTTTTTCGATTCTAATTACAAGAGGAAAGTCCAAGTTATGAATGATTATAATTCTCATCTCCAGACCCATTACTCTGATTTGGATGAATTAGATCATTCTAGAACCAAGAGGGCACGTCGCTCCGCTTCTGTGGTTGCCACAGTGGTCAGTGAAAATGCGCCTGCTGGGGCTTCAGCTCAGAGTAGTGGCGGCGGAGCTGGTGGAGGCTCCGGTGGATCAGGTCACCACCGGCGGCTATGGGTGAAGGACAGGTCAAAGGACTGGTGGGAGCGGTGTAGCCACCCGGATTTCCCAGAAGATGAGTTCAAGAGAGCTTTTCGAATGAGTAAAGCGACCTTTGAATTTATCTGCGACGAGTTGGACTCTGCTGTCACTAAAAAGAACACAATGTTGCGCGACGCCATTCCTGTACGTCAACGCGTGGCGGTTTGTATATGGAGGTTAGCCACTGGCGAGCCTTTGCGACTTGTGTCGAAAAGGTTCGGATTGGGCATCTCCACTTGCCATAAGCTGGTCCTCGAGGTATGCTCAGCTATAAGGACTGTGTTAATGCCCAAGTTTCTTCAATGGCCAGACGGAGAAAAATTGAGGATGATTAAGAGCGAGTATCAATCAATGTCAGGAATCCAAAATGTTGGAGGTTCAATGTACACTACCCATGTCCCAATTATCGCACCAAAAATCAACGTGGCTGCTTATTTCAATAAGAGGCACACAGAGAGGAATCAAAAGACATCATATTCAATAACAGTTCAAGGAGTTGTTGACCCCAGAGGCGTTTTCACTGATGTCTGCATCGGGTGGCCTGGTTCAATGCCTGATGATCAGGTCTTAGAGAAATCTGCTTTGTGTCAGAGGGCTGCTAGGGGAGCTTTAAGGGATGTTTGGATTGTTGGGAATTCTGGGTATCCTTTAATGGACTGGGTTCTGGTTCCCTACACTCACCAAAATTTGACATGGACACAACATGCTTTCAATGAGAAGATTGGGGAGATTCAAAGTGTGGCTAAAGAGGCATTTGCCAGATGGAAAGGGAGGTGGGCTTGCCTGCAGAAGAGAACAGAAGTTAAACTACAGGATTTGCCTGTTGTTCTTGGTGCTTGTTGTGTATTGCACAACATTTGCGAGATGAGGAATGAGGATATTGATCCTGAGCTCAAGTTTGATATTTTTGACGATGAGATGTCTCCTGAAAATGGCCTAAGATCACTGGCAGCACTCCAGGCCAGAGATAATATTGCCTACAATCTGTTGCATCATGGCCTCGCTGGTACTTCTTTTCTATAGCTACTGCAGTGGCAAGTATTAATTACTGTATTAATTTCTTTTTTTTTCACTTTTTATTATATTTTTGTACTAGTAGAAACTAGAAACAACCATTTAATTTTTTTGATGGGTCCATGTAAAATATTATTTTGCCCGTCTAACAAATAAATTAATGTTTTTTATTACTTGAATACAATTTTGCATTTAAATTGTTTTGTTTCAGTTTATATAAAGCTCCTAAGCTTTGAATCTTTTGATTTGTACTAGCTGAAAAGAGGCCCCAGTCATTAAAATTTTGTCTGAATTGTGATGGATGCATATGTCCTTTACATACATTTTTTTTATAAAGTGCCAAATTCTAAATTTAAACTCTGTACCTCACAACTTGCATATCCTATCATCCCTCAACTGAAATTAAAAAATTTATATCTTATGGCCTTTGGGGAGAATATAATAATGATTGTAATGTTAAATTAGAAAGTACTATAAATGTTATTAAGAAATTGCAAAATATTAAAAGAAATAGAATTAAAGGACAATTTAAAAAGTTTTATGAAATCAACAATTAATATAAGTAAAAAATTAAACTTCTCTTCAAACCACCAATTTAATAGACTGGAACCCTTTTTTGAGGATGATAACCCCAGCTAGCTAGATCAACCATCTTTTCAAATTCTTTCCTTTCTCCAAATTTAATTCACATGATATGTTGTAGAATTTCTCTCAATAATTGTGTTTTATATATTCACGTTGTCTTATGTAAAGGATCCAAAATAATTTTATTTGAAACGGATTGAGTTTCTTCTTCTTGTTGTTGTTTCTGGGTTTATTCACCGAATTATTTACTTTAACTATGTATTTTATTAAATGAATAATAATAATGATGATGATGAAATAATAACTAACTTGTATTAGATTAACTATGGAAATTTTTAGATTAAATTATGTATTCTAACATGCCTTGTGGGTAAAGTAATAATAAGATAATAGACCCATTTGACATTGCTGGCAAAAGTAATTACAGACAAAAAAAAAATTATTTTTAAATTTTTTGTGTTTTAAAAATTGTTTTTAAAAATAAACAGATAAATAAATATTTTTTTCAAAAATATATTTAAAAAAATTAATTTATAAAAAATTAAAAAATTCGTCAATTAAATAAAAAAATTATAAATCTACTTCTAAATATATAACATCGATTACAAACACATACATTATCATTGATTTTACCGATTTTCATGGAACCTACCTTTATTAACACCTTATATCAATAGTTAATAATCAATATATATTTCAAAAATAATAAAAAAAACTTATATTCCCTATGCCCTGTGCACATATTAAGAAAATTAATTAGATTAGTTAAACTAATAATTTTTGTTTATTATTTTTTAAAAATGTCATCCATTTATTATTATTTTAAAATTAACTATTTGATATATTTTAATGAAAAATTCAAATTAATATCCATATAAATACCAGTCAATTTCAAAAGTTATTTAAAGTAAATGTTGAAAAAAAATGAATAGTGATTTAGATATATTTAATTATTCACCAAAATTTATTTTTAAATTTTTAATTAATTTTAACAAGAAATTTAAAATGATATGAATTTAAGAGCCAAAAGTAATAATGAAGCGATAGTTTATTTATTGATATAAATAATGGTGATATAATAATAATAAAATATAAAAATAAAAATATATTTATAGTTGAATACACTTGCATATAAATTTTGACGGTCAAAAATAAAACAAGGGTCTAATTTTTATGGGGGGAGAATATTAAATACTAATCAGCAAACAAAAAGTAAAGCGACTTCATGTTAAATGACTTGGATCATATTCGCGTAGGACTGTATAGAGTTTCATTTTTATAGGCTCCACGTCATTGACGTTACATTGGGTCCCACTCGGAACCGAGAATTGTAGACCGTTGGATTTCACTATCGAAGGCGTGGAAAGTTGCTCATTGTGACAACTGTATTGTCACTTCGGTGGGTCCAACAACGATCCTATGGGAGCCTGAATCCACATGTCACACAGGAAGGCCGATGCTGAACAGAAAGAGAGAGAAAGGATATGGGTTCTTTTTTTCCGGTCTTGTTTGGCTGTCGTCCCCTGAATGCCAGAAAAGTAGTGATCTGAGTCAGCTTGCTTCGTTGTCACCAATCATCAAAATTCCCACAACCTGAGGGAGAGAGGAGTAAAGGTTTGAATATAGACAGGGAGAGTGAGACAAAGAAGCGGAGAAGGAAGAAATGGAGAATAATCATAATAAGGAGGAACACGATCGAGGAAGAGGACGAGGTCGGGCCCATGGCGGGGGACGAGCAGGAAGGAGAGGTAGGGTCCAGTTTGACCCAACAGAGAGTTGCTGCTGCAAAGCTTTTCATTGAGAACCACTACAAAGCTCAGATGAAGCACATCCAACAACGGAATGAATGGTTCCCCTCTCCATCTCTCTCTCTCTCTCTCTCTCTCTCTCTCTCTCTCTCTCTATATATATATATATATATATATATATATATATATATATATATTCTTAATTTCATTGGATGAATCTTCTAAAGGATCTCGTATAGGGATTTCGCATGCATGTCACTGTTCCCATCGAAATCTCGAAGAACATAGCTAGAATACATTTTTATTTTTTTCAATTGAATTGGATCTTATGATCATTAATTACAAAGAGTGGGGCAATTTCTGGAACCGCCATTTTCTTTATATTTTGATGCTGCGATTGTGACAATCAATGTGTGTAGCATGTCGTGAGTTATATTATCACCTTATAAAATGGGATTTTATTTTATTGATCAGAAAAATGAACGCCTGGGGATTTTACGCAATTAACTGTTGATTTTGTTTTTATTGGGAGAATAATTCATTAACAGTAAAAGGTTTTTATTTCATATATGAAAATAATATTAATGATGAAAGCTGGCCCTTTATGTTTTACTGACAAAGTTCCGACGACAATTTTCCATATTTATTATGAAATTAAAAACGAAGAGCTGAACCTATGTAGTTTTACAGAAAATCCTGTTGTAATTTGGACAGTCTCTTAGGAATTTCAGTAGCTTAATAAACTGCTGACGGAAATTGGATGCTTGTTTTCCCTACAATAAGTTTTCTTTCTGCATTCACGAGTCACTGTTTTCTATGAATTTAAGACACCTGGAGCCTCTCACAGCTGCTTGGCACTCTAAAGCATGAGGATGTGCTTTATTATGCTCTTTCTTTTTTCCTGATAAGCCATATTATTTTGTTTCATTATGGATTCAGAATGTTTTTTTATGTTCATGATTCTTATGCATATTTTGAGACGATGCCTGCTATTACAGCAAAAAGAATTGCCTAAAGATGCATTTCATTCAACTGACATCAATCCAGATGCTCCCTATGTTTGAGCTACATACGCAATTTTTAGCCTTTCTTTCTATGTTGGCTATATTTTCTGTCTCCACTAATCAGTCTACCGTAGTTGTTTGACACTTCATTTGATTGCCATAATTGGCTTCATGTGAAATTAGTTTGTTTCAACAGTTTATTAATTGTTATAGAGGTGTGGTTAATTTAGTTATTTATCTTGGTATGTAATTTGATCAATCGCAGGCGCTCGGAGCTCAAAAAACAGTTGGCATCTTCTGATGTGTCTCAAGAGGAACAAATTAATCTACTGAAGGATTTAGAGCCCAAAGAAACAGAATACATCAGACTAAAAAGACACGAATTTTCTGTTGAGGATTTTGACCCCTTAACCGTAGGGAGAGGGGCTTTTGGAGAGGTTTGGCATATAATATGTAGATGATATACATGCATTCCTTTGATGATATCATTAGTGCATTTCTACGCTTTTCTAGTGTGAATTTTGTCCATGTATTCTGCAAGAGATCAGATCTATATATGTTAGGACATTTACTTTTAGTGGGAAAAGGAAAGTCGAAGTAGAGAAGTAGCTAGCAAAGACATTTTCCTTGTTGGGTGTGGAGAGCAACACTTGATTCTGATTATGAATCATGAAGCTTCGCAGAAAAAAAATTGTATCATCAAACTCCGTTCCAAGGTGCATCAAGCTTGCCCTTTTTTTTAATGGGGAAACACTTAGCTCCATCATTGTGTTCACCAAGCTTCAACAATTTTTATATCAAACTTGCACCATCACCATCACAAACCTAGCTAGGATATTAACCTCCTTTGGGTCTTTGGGCAAGGATGGGATTTTTCTGTTCCATAGTCATCTCATGTTCCTTCTTAATATAACATGAGGTTAAGAAGAAAAACAAGCCTTGTTGTAGCAAAAATCATTGCAGAGGTGCAAATTATTGGCAATATTTCTATATATTGATTTCTTTTTAATTCGACTCCATTTTTGTTTTTAAAATATACCGCACTTTTTGTGGGAAATGAGCGAAGATCTGGAGAAAGTGTATTTTGAATTTTTCTCATGAGGATCTTTATATTTTCATACATTCTTAATGGAACCATTAGCACTTTATGGTTTAATGTCTTTGCTGTGGTGGGAATAACTCATTGTTTGAACATTGAGGAGCATTTTTGCCAATTTAGATAGTCTGTTGGGATCAAGCCTTCTACAATTGTAATATAATTGTGAAAAAAAAATTCTCTGTTTGGGAAGAGCAGAAAGTGGGAGGAAACAAAACAAGGAGTGGAAAATTTCAAAGAGATTGCAATTTTCTCTTGTTTGGTAGAGCGGTGAAACTAGGGAGAGATTCCTCTCTTCGGGCCATAAACATTTGCTGAAAATTTTGGGAGGAAAGTAAGGTGAAAATGGGAAACATTACCCAATTTTTCCCTATTATATTTTTCATATGAAAATAATAAAGTTCCATTCGCAATTTTACTGTTAAAGAACAATACTTTCCTTTTTTTTCACTTCACTGCAAACAATATTAAGTGAAAACTTAACCTACAATTTCCTTCTCTCCACTTTCATTCTTCTCATATCTTTTGTTCCCAAAGGTGCAAGAAATTATGGCACTGTAGTTTATTTCTTGTCATAAATTCTGATATATTTACCTTCTTGCTGGTGGTCACTTGGTGCAATAATGTATGAGATGCTTGTTGGTTATCCTCCATTCTATTCTGATGATCCAGTAACAACCTGCAGAAAGTTTTGCTTGCTTTGCCCTTTATTTATTTATTATCATTCCATTGAATCATGGGATGCCTGATTAGCTTTAGTGTCATGAACTTCTACTATAAAATATTACATGTTCTACTATAAATATTCCATGCTTTTTATCAGTGTATCATTACTAAATTTGAGATATCTATTGTTCTGTTGCTTTAATTTAAGTGCATGTCAGTGTTGATCAAACCTGACATTTGTTTCTTTTGCATCTAATTTACTGAATTCAACACTAATTTGTTCTTGACGTGACTGAAAATGAAGTAATGAAGATCATCAGGAAACTAATTCCCTTGGCACATTAAATAATTTCTGAAATCATTTTTCCTAAAGCACTAATTGTAGTTGGTCTTTATTTCCTTTCATCAACTTAGGCTTTTCATAAATATCATACAGCAATTAAATCCTAAATATATGCAGCTATGAACACAATTTTCTGTTTAATGTCAATATCATTTCCTACCCACAAAAGTTTGTTTTCTTTCTTCACTCTTTCCCTAATTCCTAAATAAATACAGCCTTTGGTTTTTCTCATAGTTTTCTAAATTCATCACATTGTGCTACAATGTGCAGCATTATGGTTTTTACGTTACTTGTGCTGCTTGTATGTGTAGCCTGATGTTCGATATGTGCCAGATTGTTCACTGGAGAAATCACTTAAAATTTCCAGAGGAAGCTAGGCGGACACCTGAAGCGAAGGATCTGATCTGTAGGTTGATCTGTGATGTTGAACATAGATTTGGTACTCTTGGGCATACCAAATTAAAGTATTTTTTAAAACTAACTACAATATATACTTGTATTCACTTTTAATGTTGCTGTTCTTTAACAAATATTTTATCTTTGAATGTTATCAGCTCATCCTTGGTTCAGGGATATTATGTGGGACAAACTCTATGAAGTAGAGGCAGCATTTAAACCAGAGGTTAATGGGGAACTCGATACTCAAAACTTTATGAAATTTGATGAGGTATGGTTCCTACACATTTGTTCATTCCTTATTTTCTGAGAAGAACCGTCAGCTGTCATTTGTATTCAACATTTAACTGAAAGAGCACATTGTCATTATTTTATCAACTTGAAATAAATTTTCATTCTTATATCAACGTGAAAAGTGGGAAAAGTATGGTCTACCTCAGAGAAAATGGAAAGATTCTGAGGTGATAAAAATTAGTATTTTTCAGAACAAAGCCTGGCTACTCTAAGGATATCTTTTGAGCCTCATGATAAGTTGTGATAACTATAGTAAAGACAAAAGGTTTGTGTCCTATTATTATTGTTTGTCAGGAGACTGTAAAAAGAATGAAAAAATTTTATTCTTTTTGGGGGGATGCTGCCATGTCTCTGTTGTCAATTTAGTCACACCTATATAGTTAAATGCTATTTTACTCTTCCATTGATATGGACTTTCTAGAGACTCTATTTATCCTCAGTGTGAAGTTCCTGTGAAAAAAATTCTTGTAATGTAGGTGGAAATTATGCCAACCCAAAGCGATCAGGACCTGGGAGGAAGGTATGTAGTTCTTTTGCGCTGGTTAATTATGAAATCTAATATTCAAAGAACCTTATGATGAAAATTTGAAATTTCCACCCCAACTGGAACGTAAGCCCCTTGAAAACATTTGATCAATTGTGAGACCTTTAGCATCTGGAATATTCTCTTAAATTTCAAGTTAAATTTGATTATAGAATGGAGACCGGAGATGATGAAATCCCAATCATTATGTGATACATATTAGCTTACTGATTTAGATCTAAAGTTTCATATCTGAAACTTTCTCATTCCAAGTCGGTCTTTGTTCTTAAAAATTTTGAGATATATGCATAAAGAAACAGAGCGCACCGAAATTGTTGAAATGAAAGCAAACTGGGGATCTAATTTCTTATGACAACTTTGGACTTTTAAGATAGATTTGTGAAAAAACCAATTTAATGCTCATGCATTTGCCATTTTTAGGATCCAGCTTATTGATATTACAATTTAGAGACTGGGTTATGAGTATGATATTCTCTCATGATTCTCATCTCTCTCTCTCTCTCTCTCTCTCTCTCTCTCTCTCTCTCGGATGCTTGGCCTTACATTTTGAAGTTCTTGTACAGATTCCTATTTCATTACCATGTATAATCTTTTTAATTATTAAGCATATGAAATTACTTTTAGTTTAAATAAATTAGGATATTTTATATCATTTTGACAGTTTGTGTGTTAAAGTTCTGATGCAGATTCCTATATCCTCTTATTACAATCTCTCTCTCTCTCTCTCTCTCTCTCTCTCTCTCTGTGGGGGGGTGGGAGGGTAGCGTAGGAGGAGGGGGGAGATAGGCGTATATTACACTATTTCTTTTGTACTCAGTAAAAACGAACAATTTTTGCCTAGAAATTCAGGAAGGTTACAATCTATTGCTTCTGTTTCATAGACATTTAAAATCCTGCACATCCCTTTGGAGTTCTGGTGTCTCTTACTCTAGTCTTTACTTTCACTTGCCTTTTGCAATATAGAGTTACACTGAATTCAGTATGCTCTAACTAGTGATAGGATTCTCATTGTTACTTAATTACCTAGACTATATCTTCATCTTATCTGTTTACTGTGACTGTTTTGGCAGACACTGTTATCTCCTCAATATCTTAGTTTTGTTGGTTACACATACAATAATTTTGATGCAGAAAAACAATTGCATAATTCTTCGGGTATAAAATTCTTCTTTTCATTGATTTATCATACTTTTGGTATGAGAGTCCTGTTTCACTCAGCTTTTTTTAATCATCAATAGTTTATTTGATTTGCTTGTGCACATGTAGTTATGGTTATTGGATATCGTATGGATAAATAATCATCTGTTATAAATTGTAGTGAGACTCACATATGCATTGTACTGGATATTTCCTTATTGAAATTCTGTAAGAATGCTTACAAAATCATGTTTTTCCTAAAAATGCAGATAGTTATTTACTTGAACAAATACCATTTCACTGAGAATACTTTCTTGTCAGGATGCACAGAGAGTTAGTTAATTGGAACATTCTTTTTGAATAGGCGCATATAAAGCCTAGCGATATCAAATTAATTAGATCAAATAGTTGCATTTTTTGAATTTATGATGCCTATGTTTCTCTTGGCATTGCTGTGAATATAAATTATAAATTAGAGGCTTGTTACCATTGCATCTATTGCTTTGTGGGAAGTCCGGCTCTTTGCAACAGGCAGGTTAGACATTCAGGTGCGCCTTAGGGAAGATTGGTGATTGACTAAAGCTTAAGTGCAATAAGCCAAGGTTGAGGTGTGATCTGAGATGTAAATATGAAATGAGATTTTTGTCTTAAGATAGTAGTAAGAAATTACGAAGATAATTATGCATACTATGAAGCAATTTGCTAACTAATGTTACTTAAGTTTAAATTAACTACATTTTAATGTTTATGGTGCTTTAAAAAAAATTAAATCTTCAGTTTCAAATACAAGAGAGATCATAAATGAGTTTGGTCTATAATTATGTGCATCTAGTAGGCATCTAGTAGGATCTTACTTGCTTATAACATAAAAATTTTCGGCCTCAGAATTATTCGTTAGTGTTATGAAATTTGATATGATCATGGTTTAGTTTTTATTATGGCTCCATCTACTGTGCTGGAATTCTATCAGTTAGTTGTTAAATGCATCAAACTCTTCCTTTGTCACAAACGATTCCATTTACTAGATGGTTCTGTTGGGTGCTGTGACGTTGGTGATGAATGAAAGTAAATCAATTGAAAGTTGGCATTATTAAAAGTATGAAGATGATGAAGTATCAAGGCAATGGTCAGATCCAAAAAATTGTGTGTTGGAAGGATAAAGAGAGTGTTTCCTGAATTGATAAGAGGACATGGAAGGAAAGGGTATTCATAAGCATCAACTCAATTGAATTAACAAAACATATGTTACCTTTAGAATTTCGGGTTTCTTGAGTATTTGTTTCCTTGCCCTATAACTTCAATTCTTGCAAAAGCAATGACAGACCCAAAAGAAAAAAAAAAAAAAAAAACAAATAGAGAGATTATTGCAGCCTATAATTTTCTTCTGTTTCTAGTCTAGATGGTGCTTATTTGACATTCATGTGAAGGTCAACTAGGTTTCTCAATTTTATTCAACTTTTGCAGATTGAAGAAGGAGCACATCACGGTCATCAGCTGATTCGATAAACAGGAATCATATCCGTACCTAGGATTAAATGGTTCTGGTAATATATGCATCACAGTATTTCATGGATAGCAAAACTATGACATTCCTTGCAGGTGATTCTGCAGTGGACTACACTTCTAAAGACTTGCTTGATGACTCCGAATTTCAGACGCTTACTGCCGCTGAAGATTCTGTGCAACTAGCGAAGAGTCATTGAATTCTCACAGATTCAGTGTAACTTGCGAAGAGTAATCGAATTCTCGCCATTTGATAAACTAGCGCCTCCTTTTTCAAGGTGAAAGGTCTACCTGCTATTTTTTTTTGTCAGCTTAGCTAATGAAGCTTCCTACATTTTTTTGTAGAACTCTCCTACTGTACAGTATTATAAGAGGATATTGTTTTGATAACAATGGAAATCAACACGTTCATACTGATTTCTTGAGGCTCTTTTTCTCTTTTCCCTGTTCGTTTTTTCTCTGTTGGGATAATCTAAGGGAGCTGGAAAAGGCGCCGCAGCTGTTTATCTGAATTCCACTTACTGCAAAACTGTTACTTTATGGACGGCAATGGCCTGTTGTGATTGAAACATTAAATAATTTCTTCTATTTGCCGGACATTTCTACTTGCTTCTGTTTTTCTTTTACCGGGAAAGAACTAAGGACAATTAAAGAATATCGCAGTCAATTATATCGTTTCTGTATAGAAGTCGAAATTTATTTGCCAGATACGGTATATGCATGTGGGCCTGAAAATGAACGAATCATCTCGGGGCTTGAATTGTTTCCAAATCATTTTTTTTTTCTTTTTCCTCGTGATTCGGGTAGAGACTTGAATTATTCATCCGGTTAGATCATTTCAAATATGTTTTTATTCAATTTATAAAAGAAAAAGTCATTTCAATTAAGTTTTTACTGAATTATAAAATGAAAATTTGAATCAGATTGGATATTTTGGTTAAATTTTTGATTGAATTTATTTAACAGCTGGTAAATTAATTCGAGATTCTGAAATTTAATTGAATACTCGTTTATCTAAATTTAGAAATAGATTAGAAAACTTCTCAAATTAATTTATTTTCGTTAACTAAAAAAAATTCTCTTTACTTTTTAAATATTTCATTAATCTACTATAATATTATTGAAAATAGTTAAAAATAACTTTTAAAATGTCAAAAATACTCTTTGAAAACTTTAACATTTTATTAACTTAAAAAAATAAATTAAAAAATAAAAATAAATTTAATATTTTAGTATCAAATTAATAACATAAAAAATTAGTATTTTTTGGCATTTTTTGAAACAAAAAATAAAGATAAATTTAAAAGGCAAAAATAAACCGATGGACTATATAATATATTCAACCAAAACCAAAACTTAGGGAATTTAACCTAAGCCGACTAATATAGGTCAGAGTAATTTACCCATAATATTTTATCAATAATCTCATATTTCATATCTGACAGAGAAAAAAATTGAACTTATTTTAGGATGAAAAAAATTTCGAATTAAATTTCAGATTCGGATTGATAGTAACGGTTTTGTTTTTGTGAGGGGCCGAAAAAATAAATTTGTTTAGCCAAGTTATTCATGAACAGGTCTTTATCCACATTATCCTGATAAAAATCAATGGATCCACATGCAAAAGTTGAATAGAAATCACCATACAAACTATAAGGAAGTTGCAAATTTAACAGTTGAAGCCTATGGTTTATCTAAATGAAGAAATACGAGAATTGCTGTCACATATTATTCTGATAACAAAATGCGAATAGAATTCTGGATCAGAGATCATCATCCTTACCAGAAATGCCTAAAATCTGAGCTAATTGTCCATTTTGATAGGCTTCGACAGTATCATCAGAGCCACCGATGTGCTTCCCATTTATGAAAACCTGTGGCACTGTACGCCTCCCGAAAGTTGCACTTAGGGCATCTTGAATCTCATGCCCATCGTCTCTCTCATCAAGCTCAACAACGTGGGGGACCTGGTTCAATTCCTTAAAAACAGCCTTAGCCCTCTTACAATATGGGCAATACGACTTGGAGAAGATGACGATCTTGTGGGAAGAGATGGTTTCCTTCACAAAAGCAGACTCATTTGTAGATGCCCAACTCAAAGACGAGGCAACAATTGAAAAAATCGCTGCTGCTGCCAAGATTGATGATACCCTCATTCTCATCGCCGCCATTAGGGTTACCAATATGTTAGAGATTATTAACACAAGTGGGCCTATTTGTAGACTCCATATGTCAAGTGGACTTCGTTTGGGCTTCATTTTAGATGTCAAGTGGGCTTTGTTAACTGTGTCCAACTCCATTCCAATGAGGCAATAGTTGTTAATTACTCAATAGGGATGGCAAATAGGCGAGTTCGGGGCGAAGTTTTTCGTCTTCGACCCCGACTCCCGCCCCCATACCCCGACTCCGTCCCGAATTCCGATGAAAAAAAATTTTAAATTCTCGTCCCCGCATTACACGGGGACAGAGATCCTCTATCCCATTCCGATTTCCGAATTTTATTAAAATTTTTTATTTTGTTAATGTTAAATTTATTTTTTTATTTTTTTAATTTTAATTAATTAGTTAATTATACAATTTTTTAAATAAAAAATATTTTTTACCTAAAATAAGTGTTATTATATAAATATATTTTTCAGGGCAGGGGATATATATATCGTCCCCCAGCAAAAAAAATTTTGGGTCGGGGCAGAGAAAAAAACTTCAAAAAAACCGTCCCATTCGGGATAGGGTCTGGACGGGACATCGCGGAGCGAGGAAAAATTGTCATCCCTATTACTCAATTACTGCTCAAGCTTAGCTGACTGGAAAAATGCTAAGCTGCTGAGCACCCACAGGCCGCAGCTCGTTTGTGTTGACTGATGATCTTCAAAGACGATAGAAGACTTATTTATTGATTTTGTCATTCGAATAAAATCTTTAATTAATTAAATTCCATAATTCCTTCCTTCTAATTAAAACTTCATTGCTAAAACACTTCACTTTATTCAATTTTTATTAAATCGGTCCAAAATCGTTTAAAAAATGGTTTAGGTCAGTTCCAATTCATGAACTAGAAATACATAAATGTTTATTTTTTTTAAATAATCAATTTATTAACCAAACTTTTACTAATAAAAATAAATTCATATTAAATAGATATTGTCATATAAATGACATAAAATATATATATATATATATATATATATATATATATATATATATTAAAAAATACCAGTTCGGAACCGTAAACTGCCGGTTCCGGTTATAGTTCCAAAAAAAGAAAACCGATGTTGATCGGTTCCAATCCGAATTTAGCCAGATCGGTTTCGGTCTATATTTGACCAGATTTGTTCACAAGTTGAACCAACCCTTATCTGCCCTACTTTGCAGTGCTAAATTCTCTTTTATTCATCTAAATAATGACAAATAATAAATATATTTTTTTAAGTATTCGAGGAGTATTTTTCTACATTTATTTCTTTTAAATGATTGGTTGAAAAAACAATTTTCTTCTCCTAAAACAATTGAATTGATATTTTCTAATTAGCTAGATTAAGCCTGCAATTTTTTAGAGTAAGACCACATTGTCAAATAAAATACAATTGATTCATAATCTACTAAGAAACTTGATTTTCTCTTGTAACTTAAATCATAAGATATTATCTTTTCAAAATTCTCATTTATTTTAGCTATCAAGTTCCAGAGCAAATAATAATCTCAATAAAAAAAATTAAAATTAAAATCGGTTTCATCGTATATATTTAACAAGATAAATGCTAAAAACACTCCCAATTTTTAGACATTTTCCAAAACTCACTTTTTTGATTGGTTGATTAGAATAGAAATTTTCAAAAATAATCTTTTTCTCTCCTTATTTTCAGATTTTTATTTCTTCTCACAAATCAATTAGAAAGTGAGAGTTAGATAGTGTCAAAAAAAAAAAAAAGTTATTATCATTCCTCATCTAATAAATAGTTTACATAATATTTGAAGAACTTTTACCTTAAAAAATTGCAAATTAATATTGGAATACTTTTAAAAATACTCGTAATATTTAATTTCATTTTTAATTATACCCCTAACTAACATTATAATTTTACAAATACATTTTTTATTTTTGGCACTCTGTGTGGCTGTTTAGGTTGTCTTTGTTAAAATCAAAATTACTATCGAAATTATGAAAATATTTGATTTGCTAATTATTAGTAATTTTGATTTTTTGACTCAATAAGTGTTTAAAATTAATTAAAGAATGAGATTATTTCAAATTTTAGGTATTGAAATGGTTCTTCTTATCAATTGTAAGTTATCTTATTATTTATTCAGTTATTTTATTTGTATAAAAAACTAGCTTTTAAAAAAATTGAAGATTTTTATTTTTTTATAAAAATATTCAAAATGGTGAAATTTTAAATGGTTGACGTTTATAAATTATAGTTTTATTTGATTCCTATTGAATATATAAAATTAACAACAATCAAGAATCCATTCCCCAATAATCTATTTTTAAAAAATTAAACTATACGAGCACTTAGACATTAAAAAAATTAAAAATTAAACTATATGGTTATAAGTAATGACAACAGCTTGAGGATGTCTTTCCGGTTGTAAATGAGGAATATCATCTTTTTCTTAACTGGCATTTTTCTCTTGATGAAATTAAGGAAGCTCTTTTTGATATGTCGTCGTTTAAGGCACCGGGTCTGGATGGGATTCATGCAGCCTTTTACTAAAAAACCTTGCCCACTGTTAGTTCAGTTATCTGTAATTTTGTATTGGATTTTCTTGTAACAGGTAACCTGCCTCCTAGAATTAATGACACGAATCTTGTTTTAGTTCCGAAAGTTTGTAATCCAAAATACATTACCCAACTGAGACCAATCAACCTTTGTAATGTGGGATACAAGGTGATTACGGAGACTATGACAAACAGGCTCAGAAATATTATGTCTCATGCAATGATGCCTAATCAAAGTAGCTTCGTCCCCGGCTGTCAGATTTCAGACAATATAGTCATCTATCAAGAAGTGTTGCACTCCATGAACAATGAAATGGTGGAGGGTATATGACAATTAAATAGATTTGGAGAAAGCTTATGATCGCCTCTCTTGGAGTTTTATCCGAGACACACTCTGCAGGATGAGTTTAAATCATATTTGGGTCAGAAATATTATGCAATGCATAGAATTTCTGTGTATGGCTATTATTTTGGAATGGAAAACAGCTAGATTGGTTGAGGCCTTCGCTTGGAATCCGTCAAGGAAACGTTATCTCTCCATACATTTTTGTTCTACGTATTGAGAGATTAGGACATATAATTAATGATGTTGTTTCAAATAAGAGATGGAGACCCTTAAAGTTGTCTCATAATGGTCTTGAACTCTCTCACCTATTTTTTGCGGACGATACGGTATTATTCGCCGAGGCTATGATGAACCAAATTCGGGTAGTGATGGATTGCTTAAATCTCTTTAGTGTTGTGTCTGACTAGCATATTAATTACCAAAAATCCAGCATTTTTGTGTATAAAATATGGATGTAAACACGACACAAGAGATTTCTCGAATTTCAGGCATTCCTCTTAAAGATAATTTGGGAAGATATTTAGGTACTCCCTCTCATCATAATAAAGTAAGTACTGGAATCTTATTAGTATATTTTGGAGCGTCTTTCTACTAGATTAGAAGGTTGGAAAATGAAATATTTATCTTTGGTTGGTAGGGTTGTTTTAACTCAATCGGTCCTTACATCCATCCCTCTCTGTCCTATGTAAACAGCTTTCCTCCCAATAGGCTAGTGTGATAAAATTGATAGGATGATTCGAGACTTTCTTTGGGGTGGCACGGAGGAGAAAAATAAAGTTCATCTCGTTAATTGGAATATAGTAGCTAAACTGAAATCTGTAGGAGGTTTGGTTATTCGTTCTATGCATGATATGAATTTGGCTTTTCTTGTTAAACTTGGTTATAGGCTTCTTTCGGAGGAAAATAGTTTGTGGACTCGTATCTTGGCTAATAAATATAAAAGAGGAGAAGTTAATATTTGCAAGTTTCAAAACAAGCAAAATGTTTCCGATGCATAGAGAGGTATTTGCCAGGCAAAGATGAATCTAGAGAAAGGTTGTGGGGCTACAGTAGCAAATGGTCGGAATACACTTTTTGGCGTGATATATGGTTGGGTAATATCCCTCTACTCTCTTTGGTTGTTAAGGATGTTGTTTTGGTTGATTCCTATAAAAAAGTTAATGACTATTGAATAGAGGGTCACAGTTGGAATTGGGATATCCTCCGAGATTTCCTTACAAATGATATTAAGAGCCATCTTTTAGCAGTTTTTCTCAGGAAAATGATGAAAAGTTGGATGGATTATATTAGAGACCTTCTCCAACCGGTAATTTTTCGGTTGCTACAGCCTATGCTATTGTTACAAATAGTTTTGATATTAATAATGATGGCATCTAAAAGCAGATATGGAAGTTGGGTATTCCTCAACGTATTAAACCTTTCCTTTGGCTGGTTTTCCATGGAAAATTTATGAGTAAAAAGGAAAGAGCTCACAAAAGATTTAGTAATGATATATATTGCAAGTGTTGTCCCGGTGAGGTTGAAAATCTGGATCATATTTTTAGATATTGCAGGGAGGTTGATCTCTTTTGGAAAAAAATTATGCATAAGTTCTCGGCCCAGATGGATCATAACCTGGTCTTCAAGGATGGGCTTCATGGAAACCTCCTCAAGAAAAATTGTGGTAATTATGATGGTAAGTGGTGCAATTTTTTTTTGGCTTGTTTATGGTGGATTTGGCGTGGGAGCAATGACAAAGTATTTAATAATCCTTCTTATATCTGTGATTTTAAGGTGAGTTGGATTATGGGGTATATGAAAGATGTTGATAATGCTTTTAATGTTCAACAAGCTAAGGTATTAGCAGAGATTATGTCACAAAATGGATTGGATGTGTCTCTCCCTTGCAAGGCTGGGTCAAATTTAAACTCGGATGGTTATTCAAAAGGAGGTAATGGGATGGCAGGAGATGGAGGAATTTTCAGAGATCATATGGGTAGATGGTTTGTTGGGGGTATGTGATTAATATCAGTATTTATTCAGCTGTGCAGATAGAACTCTGGGCCATTCTTTTTTGGCCTTAAAGTGACTTGGGAGGTAGGTTTTGTAAAATTGTTGTGGAGACAGATTCTTTACTTGTATCTCAATAATTCATTGCTCGTTCTAAGGTGAAAGTTAGATGTGCAACCTTGTTTAATGAGTGTTTATCTCCGCTTAGTCGGAATTGGGATGTCAATGTTAAACATGTGTACATGGAGAGTAATCAAGCAACATACACTCTAGCAAATGCTTCTCTACTTCATGATAGATGTTTGGCTGTTCTCCAGCATCTACCTTCATCTACCTTCAGGATTGTGTATTGTTTTATATCAAGACTTAATAGGAATTTCTTGGCCTAGAGATATTAGGTGTATCTGTTGAGTTGTTTCCTTTTTGGATGATCCCCTCCTTAGTATAAAAAAAAATAAAAAATTAAACTACTTCAAACTACTTCAAAAAGTAATGGTAAAAATTCAAACTTTATAAGCAATAAAAAATTTTAAGATATATTTTACAGTATGCCACAATCCAAATTCGATATCAAATTAGCTCCAACATAAAATTTATTTGAATAAATCAACTCCAACATAAAAATTTATTTGAATTTAGCATTAAAAAAGTTGACTATTCCGATTATTCCACCTCATAACTTGAAGGTACTTAAAAATAATGACCCGATCTGATCAAAACCGATTGCTAGGTCTAATTATAACTTTCAATATCTTAAAGCTTTGTAATATGACAAAAAAATATTTAATAAATATAACTCATTACTGTATGACATATAACAGAAACCAACATAAGAATATTTGATTATTAATATGACAAATATTGGATATGTCGTAAAATACTTATTTCGATAAGATATTTTTATTCATTTATGGGTCAAATGAATTAGAAAATCACATAAAAAAATTACAATTAGTCGTATATTTATAAAATAGGAATTATTTTTGATAAAGTAAATTATCATTGGTTCAGGAAAATCCAATTTTAAGTGAAAAATATTCCTCATAAAATTGGGTTTAACTAAAAAAATAAATATAAAATATAGAAAATAGATTTTTTCATCTTAAAAAAAAATTGATGGCAGTCCCAACCAAAGTGGCAAGGACATTACATGACCCAAACCCCCAAATACAAATAAAGGAGAAATACCATATTAGCCTATAGGAGCTGTAAACGAGCCGGCTCGACACTTTTATTCCTAAAATACCCTTCGCCCACCTCTGCTATCCCCGCAATTTTCCCGAGCCCAGAGCATGGACAAAACAGTAATTTGAGCAAGGCCAATTTCCATTGCCGATCAAAACTCAGGGCGCCTCGTCCTCCATGGCTTTGTTCGAACCTTCGATTTGGAGCTCCAACTCTTCTTCGGCACCCATATCCAATTCGATTCCACGAATCATTCAATCTTTACTTATCGCATACTTTTTACCATTATTTTAACTATTGAAGGTAGATTTCTCTTACAATTTTAATTTTAAATGTCTTTTATACTTTTTTTTTTGGCTTTATTTTCAATTTCACGTTTCATTCAACTTCTGGGGTTTATTTTCTCCGTAAAGTGAGCTATTTATGGTGATTTAAGATGGATTATGCTTCCATTTTCTCGGCTTTATGTTGATTTAATTTTTTTAGATGTTTATTTTATATTTCTTGATTTATTTTGATCGTTTGTCTATTTAACGGTTCTGTTGAATGAACTGAGATTGGGATGATATGTAGAAGAAGCAAAGATTGAACAGTGTCTGTGAACTAGTGGTGGAACAATTTTTTGCAATGGAGCAGCTAATGTGATTTGAAGATCGTTTCTCATAGGAAATAGAGCAAGGAATGGAGCTATATTGGTCAGAACAAGTAGAAGAATAGGAAGAAAGTAAGGATTGAACCGCTATTTTGTTTTGTTGTAAGTGGTGTAGTTTTAGTGGGAAAATAAAATTGAAGTGATAAAGTGAAGTTGATTGGCAATTGCAGGCCAAAAGTAGGGAAGTATTCTCTAGAGGAAGGAGCTATTATATTTAATTGCTTCTCTTATTGTAGTCAGTGTGGATTGAAACTATGGGGATGATTGTGATCATTTTGCGTTTAAAGAAATGATATATGATGCAACGCATCAGCAGGGATTTATGATTCAGCCTTTTTCTTTTTGTGTTGCGTGGATATTTAAGTAATTGATTGGATATGTCCAATGGCATGCAGCACACTTATTTTCAGTTGCCTTTTTAGTGTTTGCAGAATTGAGTTAATTCTCAAATGTAATTAATGAGCTGAATCTTCCTACTATTTTGTGAACCAGGGTTAAATTGTTTTGCAGGTGGAATGTGTATTTAGTATGATAACTAATCTGGTGATGCATTTTTCTGAATGTTAAATGCATTGTCATTACATGACAGTTCATGTGAGAACTGCAAATATTGTTTTTGTTATTAAGGCAATGTTTAGTTCTGTCAGAACATAATTTTAATTGTTCTGCATTATTTTGAATCTCATTTTAAGTAAATTATTAATTATATTGAAGTCACTTTTGAAACTGTATTAAAATTGTTGAGCTACTATAAGTTTCCTTTATGTTCTCGGTTTATCATTATGCTCATAAATGCTTTAAATCAAAGTCTAAGGAGCTGTGGGTTGCTTAGGAATGCATGCTGATCATGCTATGAGTTGGGGAATTAGGATGATTGTAATAGGGTGAGGACTAGATTTGGGACTGTCAGGGTGTTTGAAGTTAGACTTTTATATTTTATTTTTCTTGAATGTTTTAATTGATGAGGATGTAAACTAAGGTTGAAAGGCTAATGGTTTTCTAGATGACAAGAGGATAAACATCTGGATCACATATGAAATATGAATCTAAGATATACCTGGTGTTTGATTATTATTATGGTAAATCTATGACACGCTAATCCAATAACTTTGGGTTTTAGGTTTACACCACATTTAGTATTATGATTGCCCATTGCAAATGCAACTGTGCTGTGTTTAGTGCCAGTGTTTTGGTAAAGTGGAATTTGGGATTTGCAGCCACAATCCTGAAGATATGCTTTTCTGAGTTGAGAAAAAAAAAAATTATGACTTGGAGCTTGAATTCATCTCCTATATTAATGTCATTCTTAAGTTGAACATTTGGAGATGCCTGAATATAAGTGACATGAAAAAGGAATCTTTATACCAAATGCTGTCTGTCAAGAAATAGTGCAGAGATTATGTAAAAACTATACCAAAAATATAGGAGTTGTTGAGGGAAAAAGAGTGGTGTGCACTTGAAGCTATAGTCAAATCAACATTGGTTGAATGGAGGACTGATGGCTAGTGATTTACTAGAGCACATGGGGTTAAATAGGCAAATGCAACTTGTGTTAATTATTTTAAGTTTTAGGCTGAGAGAACCCCCCTTTTCTTGCTACGATTTAAATTATATTTATTTTTTGTTGGTTACTTCTTGGATGCAAATAAATTCTGAACTTTTATCCATGTATTGTTTTATGCAGCTGCAAAAGACTGATGGTTTTACTTGCTACTTTTGAGGAATCTGTTTACATTTTTTTAATGTGTCATCATTCTTCTACATTTTAGGAAACCTGTAATTTTCTAAAGATGTCCATCATTCCTGAATCAATTTGTCTATAAACCATTGAAAAAGTTAAATATAGCAATGATATTAGCCGATGGGGGTATGTGAATCTTAGCTTAGTTTAGTGCTCTTGAGTTTCTTAAATGAACTTTTGTTGTTCATGTCGGGCTTGAAGTGCAACTTGTCAGTATTGGTCATATTTCAATTTCAGCATTGAGTATCAAAAACTTGTGAAGTTGATGTAATATGTGAGATCTATGCTTTCATAGTGGAGGAAATTGGGTATGAGTTCTCTTCCTGAAATTTTTCCTTTTTCAGGTGTATTGCCCTTTAATATCCTGTAAAGGCTCAAATTGGGCCTATGTGCAGCAGTTCTATATTTTTGTCATGCATTATTGTATTTACTGGGTTTGCAATACAAAGGATGTGAGGAATTCCATGCAATGGCAACATCTAGTAAGTTTGATCTGTCTTCTGATAGCCCAGATAGGCCACTATACACTAGTGGGCAGCGTGGATCCCCCTTAACTGCTCAATTGGACAGATCTGGTAGTTTCCGTGAGTGCATGGAGAACCCAATCCTCTCTTCTCTCCCAAACATGACAAGAAGCAGTTCTGTATTAGCACAGGGAGATGTGGTGAATTTTTTTCAATGTTTGCGCTTTGATCCAAAGGTTGTGGCTGCTGAACACAAGTCGAATCGCCAAGGAGACTTTAAACGGCACTTGAATATTGCTCTTGGCATTTCAGTTGATGAGTCTTCCTCTGGTCCTTTAAAAGGCAAGGTGCCTGCTCCAGAGGAAATCAAACGGGCCAGGGCTGGTCTGCGTGAAAGCTCCGGAAAGGCCAGGTAGTTCTTTGGATGCTATGCATCTTCTCTGATAAATATAACTGGTTTATTAAAGTTTTTTTAATTAACAGGGAGCGCATGAAGATTTTTAATGAAGCATTATCTGTTTTCAACAAGTTTTTTCCAAGCATTCCATCAAAGAAGAGATCTAGAATAGAAGGCTATTGCAGTGATCGGCCTAATGCCTTGTTATCAAGTGATCGATCAGTTGTTGGGCCAAGTCTTGGTAAGATGGTTATGCATAATCATCCTGCTGGTGGTGCTTATGAACTTGAACAGCAGAAAACAGAGGAAAGAATAAAAAATGTTGTTCCGAACAAGCGGACACGAACTTCCTTGGTGGATGTGAAGGTCAGTATCCTCTATTCTTTGCTGTATCCTTTCTTCCCATTTCGTGCATTTGTTTGTGTTGGCTTGGAGTATCATTTATGGAGTGTCATTTATTCAACATTTAATGGAATATTTGTGCCTTTGCAACAGACCATTATTTATCATCTCTGCTGCTTTTCTCGAGCTGTTTGATTGTTAGATATTTTTGCATTGGATGATATCCCTGATATTATGTATTCTGTCACGTTTTCTTTTGTGTGACATGAAAGCCCCAGGTTTTGCTAACATTCATTTGTCCCAGCTTTGGAATCCAGCATCTCACTCTTCCACACACTTGAAAATTATATATTCAGTAGGAGTGGGTGATATTGTTTGCAGTTTAAATGCGTTTTATTATTGACTGTTCTGTAACAGAACTAGATTCTTGCATCTTGTTCTGCATTGCATTATATAATGTTGAGAGTGTCTTCTATGATCTTTGATTGCAAAGTGGCATACTTGTTCCTGCATCTTAATTTCTTTGAAAGAAACTGCTGTATGAACTCTAACAAATCTATTTGAATGTGCAGAGCAATCCTCCTGTCAGGCCATCTGGTACTGTAGATAGAGATAGGGAAATGCTCAGGCTAACAAATAGTGTTGCAGTTCAGGGTGATGACCGAACTTTGTCAATTAGTGATGGCTGGGAAAAGGCAAAAATGAAGAAGAAGCGTTCTGTCATAAAGGCAGATGTTTCACCAAGTGTTGTGTCAACTAAACCCACTGATGGCTTCAGAGAGTTGAAACAGGGAATGCAGCAAAGAGCTGCTACTGAGGCTCGATCAAGGTTAAATAATGACTCCCATGGATTCAGGTGTGCCTTCTTTAACTGCTGTTTTTCCTTTTTGCCTGTGGTGCCTATTTGCCCCTGTGGCCTAGTTAACCACTGAACTATATGTATGTAACAAGATTAACCTTTTCGTTAATAGCCATTTCGCGGTAGTTATAATCTCTATTATTTCTGTCTTTTTTGTATTCAAACATGATAATATTTGACTCTTGATTATTTTTGGTCTTTCTGTTGCTAGTATCCTTTGCATGTCAAAATAAGGGCTCCAGTTGTCACATGTTGTTAGTAGATGACAACTTATATTTTCAGTCTTTTGCTGGTAGCTAGCTAGTCATTAACTTGTCATTTGTGACTGTAATTGTGGGTATACTTTGCACTTAGATGATAGTATTTTTCAGTGAGGAATGCTCTAACAAATAGTTGGATGTGATTAGTTCTTCAGTACTTGCCCAGTGATAAATGTAAAATCACTTCATAATATTAGTTGTAGGAAATTTATTTGTTAGGATTCTTTCTGGTTTTAAGATATGCCAAGCCCTGAAGAAAATTTTTGTTGATTTTGTGCTTTTGGTAATTTATTTTCTTTCTATAATGCCCAGTTTGTGAGGCAATGTTAGTTTCTGTCTTACTATAGGCCTGGAGTTGCAAATGGCACTGTAAATATTGGAAAATCAGATGGTGTCTCACAATCAATGGGCTTGACTATGCGGTCATCCATCCCTAGGGCTGATCTGGAGAGCAGTTCTCTTCTCAACGACAGAAGAGAACGACCTATTGGTCCTGACAAGGAAAGGGCGAATCTCAGAGGTGTTAATAAGTATGTACAGTAACCCATATACTGTTTTTCGCTGTACAGTAACCCATATACTGTTTTTCGCCCCATCTTTATCTTTGTCACTACCATCCTTGTCAGGTTTTACTTCTGTTATTTCTGTTAATAAATAATATTCTTTCCTATTTTATGTTGTGTTTCATAAATTTACTTTTTTGAGATAGCGGAAGAGGGAGAAAGAAAGAGAGGAGAGGGAGGGCAGGGAAGGGGGGGGGGGGGGAGGGGGAAGGTTATTTCAAGTGTTATCGAGTTTCTCCTCTTGTTTTTTAGTATGTGTTTGTCGTATAGAATCTTGAATCACTTTTTTTTTTGTCTCTGCAATGCTCAGAGCAAATGTTCGTGATGATTTTAATTCTGCTAGTCCCACTTCAAGCACAAAGTTGAATGCATCTATTCGAGGTCCACGATCAGGTTCAGGCATTGGCCCAAAGTTGTCCCCAGTTGTCCATAGAGCAACTGCTGCAAATGATTGGGAGCTTTCTCATTGCTCAAACAAGCCACCTGCTGCTGGCGTTAACAATCGCAAACGTACAGCATCAGCTCGGTCCTCATCTCCACCTGTAGCCCATTGGGCTGGCCAGAGGCCGCAGAAGATTTCTCGTACGGCAAGAAGAACAAATTTGATTCCAATTGTTTCAAATAATGATGAAAGTCCTGCTTTAGATACTGTGTCTGATGTTTCTGGTAATGAATTGGGACTGGGGTTTGCCAAACGTTTATCTGGCAACTCTCCTCAGCAAGTTAAATTAAAAAATGAACCTGTTTCTTCAGCTGCATTATCTGAAAGTGAGGAATCAGGGGCTCCTGAGATTAAATCTAAAGACAAGGGTAAAAGGTCTGATGAGATAGATGAGAAAGCTGGACAGAATGTTCAGAAGGTATCGACTCTGGGCCTACAATCAAGAAAGAATAAATTGTTTACTGGGGAAGATGCTGTAGATGGAGTACGGAGGCAAGGGAGGAGTGGACGGTGTTTTACAACAAGGTCTCTTATGCCAATGTCAGTGGAGAAGGTTGGTAATGTTGGAACAGCTAAACAGCTTAGAAATGCCAGACTGGGTTTTGACAAAAATGAAAGGTTAGGTTTTTTTTGCTTATGGATTTCTTCCTAGTCTTTATCCAATTCCCCATGTTGGATCACTTAGATCAAAATCTCACAGTTACTTGAAACACTTAACACAGCAAGGCTGGTCGTCCACCAACTAGAAAACTTTCTGAGCGCAAGGCATATTCGCGTCAAAAGCATACAACAATCAATGCAATGGCAGATTTTCTTGGTAATTTACTTAAAAGTCAACTAGAAAAATTTCTGTATGTAAATATTTTGTGATTATCAATTCTCACACTGTTCTTTACTTTTGGTTTGATTGTTTAGTCGGTTCAGATGATGGGCATGAAGAGCTTCTTGCTGCTGCTAGTGCTGTAATTAATCCTGGTACTTTTTTGTCACCGAAAGAGTTGTTTTCATTTTGTTGCTTTATTGGCCAATTGATTTAATTGCATTGCAGCTCATGCATGTCCCAACTCCTTCTGGAGGCAAATGGAGCCATTCTTTGGTTATATATCTGATACTGACATTGCTTACTTGAAGCAACAGGTAAACCACTTTGTTGTGCGATTGGTTATTTACTACTTTCCTGTGCGGCAGTTTTTATAATTACATTCATTTTAAATTTATTGTACTGTTAATTTCAAAATGTGAAGATATGGGCATGGACTAAGAATTCCATTTGAACTTTTGATGTCTTTCAGGTTCATAGTTGTGTCCACTACCTATAGTTTAACTTTGTGATGATTTCAAATTTTCAGGAGTACCCATTATTAGTGTAACAGATCTGTTTCCATGAACCCAAAACATCTCTCTCTGTCTCTCTCATCTCAGCACAATTAAACCTTAATATCAATCTAGTTGGTGTTTGTTTCGTGTATCCTTTTCCTCTGCCCTACTTAGCTTATCACTACATTTGTGAAGTCATCCAGAGTTGCTAAATCCTATTTCACTATTTCACTCCATGGCATGCTAAGTCTAGTTCTGGTTTTCTTCTCTCCTGGAACTTCAATGTGTGTGTCTGTGTGTGTGTTTGTCTATTATGCAGTGATCCTGATGGGATGAAACGTGAAAATCTGGGAAAATGTTGGTGGTCCAGATAAGGCCGCCTTTAATTATGTCAGATTTACATTTTTATTAATGTTTATTCTTTTATGTAATTTCATTCTTGGTGGCTTTACAATATGCGATGGTCTGACATGTTATTATTGTTGCACATCTGGAGACTTTTGATTGCCTACTTTGTCTGAAAGCTATTTTTTCTGTAGTTTGTTTTTCGAATAATTTGTTTTACCAGTCTCTCTTGTATTCTCTTGTTCTTCCCTCCTAATATTTGCCACACAGTACACCTTGCTTACTGTTTCTAATGGGATTATATCTAGTGGTTAATTTAAGTGTCAAATCTTCAAGCTGGGTTCTTTTTATTTCTAAATTGTAGCATCTCTCTGAAGCATTACGAGCTTATGCTACTCTCTTTTCTGTGAGATCTTTAGGTCATCCATGTAAAGAGAAGCACCATTTAGTATATTATATCCAGCTACTTTTATAACAATTGTTATTATCATCGAAAATTAAAAAAAAAAGGTTTTTGCATATAAAATTTAGGGGCAGGTAAAGTCTCTGATTTGCCTCATAAAGTTTTAGAATGGTTGTGTTTATGTTTAGTCTCCATAACTATTTGCTTCTCTTTTTTCAGGGAAATATTGAATCTACTGCATCATCACCAACATGTGTTTCATCTGATATAAATAGTTGCAGTACTGTTGCTAATGAATGTGGTTTGGTAGAATACAAGGGAGAATTGTCGGGGAAAAGAGACATTTCCCTTTATCAAAGACTCATAGTAGCTTTAATTTCAGAGGAAGATTTTACCCATGGAAGTAGAGACCTGGATTCTGATACCTATGAACCTGAATTTGAGCTGGATGGAGAGTTGGGATCAGATTGCTTGAGTCATGTAGATAACTTGAAGTTTTCTGGACCTGCTGTGTTTAATGGTTTTAAGGTGACTGGCACGACAGAACACGATGAGGCAGATTTTGATGCATTGAGCATTCCTACAATGGGCATATATTCAAACTTTAATCATTCTGCAAATGGTTTACATGTTGGCCACGCATTAGTTCCTGAGGTGTTCTGTTCAGAATTTCAGTATGATGACATACAGATGATTCTGAATCTTCGTCTGGAGCTCCAAAGTATTGGGATTTTTCCAGAAACAACGGTATGCTTACTTTTGTATAACTTTCATAGTGGTTGCGCATTTTCTTTTCCTCTGTTGCTATGCTTGTGTTGTAAGTACGTGGAACATAAACACAACCAAATTCTTGGCACCTCTAATATTAGCAGTGTATAGTTTCAAATGTTCAGTTGTCAAGATTCCTTTTCTCTTTCCGGTTTCTTCTTTTTCCTTTTTATTTTCTTTTTATGATTTTTGTTTCTGTTGTTTGGTTTGCTTTTCATTGAAGAGATGCTTGAATGTTTTATGTAATGCTGCTGTTGCGTTGGCATTAATGTCTCCTGCTAATTGCATTTATATATATATATTTTCCTGCAGCCTGATGTGCAGATGGCATATGATGGACTTAGTACAGAGATCAGCAATTTAGAGGAAAAGTATCGTGGACAGGTACATTGAATGCATAGTGAAAGTCCACTTGCTTAATTTTTCTAGTGTCTGCTTTGTGAACCGTAATTTTGTTGTCAAGTTACAATTAGTTGTGAATGTTATGGAATTTCTCAGGAATGTTATTTATCTTCTCTTGTCAAGCTGTAGAAAGTAGGAAAGCTCAAATTTTTGCTGCTGTTGAACTTGTCATGTTGCAATGAAGTCATTCTTCTTAAAAGCTCATGTTACATTTTGGTCTTTTCTTTGACAGGCTTCAAAGAAGAAAGGTTTGCTAAATAAACTGTTGAAATCTGCCTCAGAAATAAAAGAACTTCAGGAAAAGTAAGCAATCACATCCTTCACTGTTGAAATTGTTTACCTTATTGTGCACTCACAATACTGTGATGTTTGTATAGGGAATTCGAACATCGTGCTTATGAAAAACTTGTTACAATGGCTTATGAAAAGTACATGGTAATTTTCTTTCCATCAAATACCTCTACCTTTTGCTTTTTATTTCTTTAGCTTTATCTTGAATATAGTTATATGATAACTTGAGCGCTGCTACACCAATAGCTGTAAGTTGGTTTTATAAAACAAGAAAACAAATTCTGCAATTAGTTTAAGTTCATTCTTGCATAACAACTGAGTTTAGACTTTAATTACAGATAAATAGAACAAATAGAATTAACATGGACACAACTCTGGTGTACTACTTCTAATGCCCTTATTAAATGCTGGGTAGCCAATTACAGAGTGGTTACTGCTGAAAGCATTTATTGTGTAAAACAAGAAAACAAATTCTGTAACTAGTTCAAGTTCATCCTTGAATACCACCTCAGTTTAGACTTTAATTACAGAATAAAGAGAACAAATAGAATTATCACGGACACAACTCTGGTATACTACTTCTGATGCCCTGAGTAAATGCTGGGTAGCCAATTACAGAGTAACTGCTGAAAGCATATATTGTAGTATGCCTACTCCAAAAATTTCCTATTATGACTTACTGAGAGGACATTGGCTGTCCAGATTGGATTGCACCTGAATGGTTAGTCATAAGACTGGTATTTTCAGGCTATGCTTGGTGGGATGAGGATTCACAACAGAACTTCATGAATGTTAAGAGGCACCTTTCTTTTGAATCTTTGGATATTATGGTCACATACTCATATTTTAAGGGGTGCATTTCCTCTGCAATGGAGGTGTGGCAGCCCAAATTCTTTAGATTTTGTGTTTATATTAATACCTAGGTTTCTTTCCCGGTGAATCAATCTTTGGCTCCTCTGGTCTCTAGGACTGTCGGACAAAAAAACTTGAATGTCGAGTTTACAGAAGGGACTTGCTTCCAAAATCCTTGTTTAAAAAATTCTGGCTTGCTAATTAGTTGACGTAACTTTTGACCTTGAAACTTGACCATGGTTGAAAATTTTGCTTCTCAGAAATGCATTTTGATTTTTTTTTTTTTTTGAAGGGGGGTATGCCTGCATCTCTCTGAGTTGCTTTTGCATTGATGTGTTTGTATATGTAAACAGTTTAAGATTTTTGTTACTTCAATGATAATATATTCTCTAAAACTTCACAATGACATATTTGTTCTGGTGGAATGGTGAACTTTTCTTTCCTTCACTGGTTACTGTTACTGGTGGCTGCATATTTAAATTGCTGCTGGTAAACTTGGTGGTGGTTAACTGATGCACCTTTCTTTGGTAGGTTTGTTGGGGTCCTAGTGCCACTGGTGGAAAGAGTTCCAGTAACAAAATGGCCAAGCAAGCTGCCTTAGCTTTTGTCAAACGGACATTGGAACGATGTCATAGATTTGAAGATACAGGCAAAAGCTGCTTCAGTGAACCCTTGTTTAGGGATATGTTTCTTTCTGGGTCCTCCCACCTGAGTGGTGGAATATCATCAGGTACACCTATGGATGGGGAACCTAGGAAAATAAATGCCAATACCTCAAGCTGCTCTTTGGAAGTTAGAGTTTCAGGTATTTTATCTGGTGACTTTATTCATGTGGGTTTTCAACACCCTCCTGAAGGCATTAGATGGTCTAAAATGTCATCTTCTACTTTCTTAAGTTGCATTTTTAATTCATATGGTACAATTTGGAATTTTTTTTGTCTTTTCTGCAGCTTCTGTGGGTTCACAGCCAAGTCCTCGAACTTCTCAATTGAGTCAGATTGGGGATGCCTATGTTGCTAATTCTTCTGATTTACTTCCACGTGTAAATTGCTTATTTGAACAATCTATTGGTAAAGAAGATACATGGTCAAACAGGGGGAAGAAGAGGGAATTGCTGCTTGATGATGTTGGTGGCACTTTAGGTGCTTCAAGTGCCCCTTCAGGAATTGGAGGGTCTCTATTAAGCGGTACAAAAGGAAAGAGGAGTGAAAGAGATAGGGAGGGAAAGGTTTTGTCTAGAAATGGAACTAATAAAATTGGTCGACCAGCATTGTTTAATGTTAAGGGGGAAAGGAAATCTAAACCTAAGCCCAAGCAGAAAACACAATTATCTGTTTCTGTAAATGGCCTTCTTGGCAAGATGTCAGAGCTACATAAATCAGCATTGCCTTCTGAAGCAAAGTCTAGTGAAATCACTAGTAGTAGCAATAGTAAGGAAAAAGATGGTTTTGGCTTGGATGTGTTGGATGATCCTCAGGCTATTGATCTTTCCAACGTGCAGCTACCAGGATTGGATGATGGCCAAGGGCAGGATTTGGGTTCATGGTTTAATTTTGATGATGATGGATTACAAGACCATGGTGACTTAATGGGGCTTGAAATTCCAATGGATGACCTTTCAGACTTAAATATGATGGTTTGAAATCTTACTCTGTATAGTCTTGTTCATTATATAATTTGACAAAGGAACATAATCACTGTTGTCAACAAAAAAAAAGACCAGTTACAGTGATGGTCATTTGGCCGTGGATCCACGATTAGGTTATATAGATTCTTTGGTAAACTTCACAAGATTTTCAAGTGAACCTTTCAGATGCTTTGAATTTTGCCCCTATGTTAAGTTGGTAACTTAGACTGTAAAGATCTTTTCTTCAAGGTACAAGTTAGCTTGTCACAAGTTAGTATGTCAGTAACATTAAATTGCAGCAAACACTGTATCCGGGCTGTAGCTTTTACGAATCAGAGAACGATGCCTCTTGTAAATACATTTTATATTTCAAATAAAATCTTCTTTTCATTCAATGTATGTTTCCTATTGCAGACGTACCTGTATAGACATTTTGTCCTTTTCATTTTAGATTTACATTTTATGATTCCTCGCATACTTTGTTGCAGTTTGAAGTATTGGTATAACCAATTTTTATTACATGCACTAACTTGTTCTTGGCAGAATCTGTTAAGGTTTTTTTCTTGTGACTACAGAACACATCAACAAGATACTTGTAACTACTTGGTCAGTCTCCTTTTTTTTTTCACCTTTGTTGTCTTCATTGGTTATGATTGAATGTAATCAACTAGGCCAATTATGGTAAGATTTTTCTCATGGATTTTTATTTTGGTAGATATTACTGCTGAACTTATTTGTTGTGAACCTTGTACTTGATAGCACTACATGTTTCAGTTGTTAAAGATTTAAGGTAATGACAAACTGCAGGAGCGTTTTACTTTCTAATTGATAACAGTGGAATAACTTGTGTCTTTTTTTCTGTTTTAATGAAATTCCTCCGTCTATAAAAATAAAAAGAGGGAAAAGGAAAAAAAATAAAAAGTAGTGATGTGTATAAATTTTCTGTTGCAGAACTGATGGCAGTGATTTTTGCAGGAAGTATTGTCTGGAGATATTTTTTGTCAATGCTTGCAGGATGACAGATGAATTGGAGTGTTTTTTACTATCTATTTGCACCCTAGTTTAAATGGCAGAGGTAAATCCATTATCTCCTGCTGGTTGTTATGATCAATTTTTTAGAATTCATGATGTGATTGCTAGTCCTGGAATGGATTTTGGGGGAGGGTGACAATTGATTATTTTATGTTGAAGGCTTGGATTGTGCCTCAAATCGTTTTTAGGGAAAAGTACTTCACCTGGCTCTGGAGGTTCTAATTTGTTTGAGGTACATCCTTACAGCGTTGCATCTTGTGCTTGAAGCTGAGCTCAACTTGTAAGGGCTTGGATCAGAACCGCTTAAGTATTTTCTGCAGGATTCAACTCAACAATATTCCGATGAAAAACACAACCTACATATAGAATTCAAAATTTCAAATGTAAGTAATGTTTGAAGAAGGCAATACGTTAAATAAGTAATGTGAGTAGTGTTCAATTTGGTGAGAGAATCCAGTGTTTGAAGAAAACCAGTTATACTTCATTGAAAAACAGTAACTTGCGAATACCTCTTTCTTGTCGCATGTAAAGTGGGTTCAATTTATGCATCAGTTATATATTATTATTATTACCAGATCAAAATTTGTGAATTATCAAAAGAAGAAAACAAGTGGAGGCTTAGTTTCCTCGAATTGTTTTGTAATTGAGACTTTTAAATAAGACTTGGCGTTGAATCATATCCCTCAATTTGCAAGAGCTTCCGCGGGTTACTGAGCGTCTCATATTATAGATAGGAAATGAAATTTTTGCGTTTAGAGTGATTGTGATAGATTCCATTTTGCACTTACGGGCATCTCTTTGCGTTTTTTATTTGTGTTCTTTCATAAGTTTGAATTGTATATTGTGTGTACATGTAATTATTTATGTGCAGGCAGATCTGCGAAAGTACAACTACGAGAAGATCTGGAGCCTCATCTCTGCAAATCACTCCTGGGTTTGTAAATTGCCATACTTAATCCTTAATGCAAGTCTTATGTCCTTCAAAATAGCATCATGGAATTTTTGCTTGGACAAATCAATGGCGTATAATTTGCTATAATGATAAACAATTTGTCTGATGATGAGAAGGCTATGAAAGGTGAAAGTTAAAGGGTAAATCACAGAATTCTCTGTACTTCATATAAGATATTCTTTGTTTTTTCTGGTATAAATTAAATAGGAATCAACTCTCAGAAGTCTGAAGTTAGAGAAGATATGAATTTTAGAATATGGCAAATTTGACAATCTAATGAATTTGAGAAAAGAAAAATGACAAATATGGAAGTGCATAACAATTTGAAGTATAAACAAAACAGTTAATAAATTCGGAAGTAGCTGTATGGGATAATAAAAAATATATATTTTAATATCTTAATTTTCTGATCATATACATATATATTTGTTTATTTTATTATTTTAAAATACTTTTAGTTAATATGGGTTTAACTAATTTCATAATAAGGCCAGATCAACTTTAGAATCGCATTTAACATCAAATTAGTTAAAAGTGTCTAAAATAATAAAATATATCAATTTATATATTTATATGCTTTTTTTAAAAAGAATTTAAAGTGTGTAAATGATATTTTTCTTATAAGCGTTTATAAACGTTATGAAAAAATAAAAATAAAAGGACTACCGAAGAAAATCGCCCTCAATTATTGTCATTTCCTATTTGAACCAGCCTGGTAAGGCGTAGCTATTAAGAGATAGGGATCTCCTCCATCCTCAAAGAATGTATTGTTTGGCATTGCATTAAACGCTGTCTAGAAAGAAAAATATATATATTTTTAATGCATTAGAGGCAAAGTTTTATTTTTATGTTTCCCATTTTTTTAAAAAATTAAAAATAAAAATAAAATCGAAAAAGATATACGCACGACGAAAGTAAAGAGTGTCAGTGCATGTATCTAATTCTAACCTACCTGTGTATAGTGTACAATATTAGTTTGCACCGCACCGCACCAGTTATATACCACGTCACCCTTCAGCAAGCATTTTCTGACTCACCATCCACCCTTACGTGCCACTTTCTTACTGGTGTCTGCAAGTGACTCCATCTATTCCCTAATTATTTATTTCGATGCTATCTGTATAGTCAAATTAAAAAATAAATTATAATTTATATATATATATATAGCACTTTATTATCAAATTTGATATATTAAAGGGAGTATGAATGCAACTTTATTAATGAAAGATAGCTTAAATCAGATCTCATAAATAAATAAAAAATTTATTTTTATTTTATTTAATATGAAATATAAATCTATCTTTGTTTGAAATATTAAATATTTATTATTTTAAGGTTGATATGCCTCTAGATAGATTCTGCAATCTAATTTGTTCTCATATATAATATGTAGTTTTTTGCTGAAAATTAATTCTGAAATCATCATAAATTTTACTCTTTTTTTTTCATTCGATTAATTTAATTAGGCAACTTCTTCGAGAAAAAGAAAATTTAACAAAAAGTTCACACTTTTCTCCAAATAATTTATTTAAACAAAATAATTTAATTTCAAGTTAAACACATAAATGAGTTTCTTGTGTAAAAATAAATAAATAAATGAGTCTCTTTTCAAAAAGAAATTTAATTATGTATGTATAATTTTTTGTGAATTTGGTCTTTGTATTTTTGAAGAATTGTGAATCTGGTCAAGAAAAAAACATGTGAAGAAATTGCCACGTGTGTGCATCTCCATTTTTCTTATTTTTTTTTGCCATTATGTGTGTCGTTTGAACTCTGCTCTTCTTTCTTTGCATCCTTCGCTTCTTCTATGCTGTTTCTTGTAAGGGTAAGCAACTCTCACATCTTTTTGCTTAATTGTTTTTGTTTCACTGTTTCTCCATTTCTATATAATAATCTCAACTCTTTTCAAAGAACAGTTGTTATTGTAGTTCTTAGTTACAGTGTTTTGGATAAAATTTTGAAGAATACATATCCCTTAAAGCTCAGGTGGTGACTTGGTTTTTGTCTTTTTAACTTGGTTAGTTGAAGGTTGTTATGTGGAAAGCCATGCGAAAGAAGGGAACCCAATTTTTAAAAGGCTGATAAGAATTGCCTCTGATTTAGGGAATTTGATTTGGTAGTGAATTTCTGGGCTTTTCTATTTTGTTTGAATTCTTTTTCATGACTCTTATTTCCTTTTACTTTTGCTTGTGTTACTAATTCTCATATTTTTCTCATTTGATCCATCTATCTTTTTATAACCAAAAGGACCAAAAGAGCGACTGGAAGGTAGAAAAAAGGGTTTTCAGTTTTTGGGTCCTTTCTCTCTCTAGTTCTTCCTGGTTGATGTGTCTAGATAGAGAATACTTCAGTTTAGATTGAATACAGATTCTAGAGCCATCTTTTCCTGCTTTCTAGTATTTGTTTTCTGTGTATTATTTGATTTCTTTGAATCCATATCCTGTAAGTTCAAGTGCATTATTCAGCCATCTATGTTTACTGCCCTGTTCCATTAGAATTTCGTTGCTTCAATTTTTTTGCTTCTTGATTGTTTCTTGATTCTAAACAATTCGTTCAAGCTGAAGCAAATAAGAAGGTACAAAAAATAGCAGGCAAAGTAGCAATTTTTTAAGTTGTTTATTGAGGGTTCCTTATTTTATAAGTGGAATGAATTCAACGGAGGAGATTTCTCCAGCAGTTGCTGTTCCATTTAGAATAGGCAATATGATTTGCAATAAATCACTGGTAACAACCCCCATGGAAATTTCGGGGTTAAAGCATATGGCTGATAAGGCAAACTTTATATCAAACACCACAAGGAAGTCAAATATGCCACGTGAGTCTGTTGCTTGCAGAACTGAGGATTACTGCAGCAATAGTAAAGAGAATGGAATTGGCCGGGTATCGATAACTGGGTACATGAGTTCAAGGGAAAATGTTAGAGAACAAAGCAAGGATGTTGAGTCAATATCATTAGGTGATGACCAGTTACCTGAAAGTGTAAGTCCCCAATCTGTCGATAGCAGTAATAGCAGCATCTGCCATGACAAACTTTTGGCTTTAGATGCTAATTACAATAGGAATTCCATGGATGTTGAAAAAAGTCTTGGTAATTTTGATACGATTGCTAAATCCCATGTGAGAGAATCAAATGTTAAATTAGAACCTATGGATAATGTCATTCCGGTTTTGGCGGATATTGATGGTGAGAATTGCTATATGTTATCTGTTGTCTCTTCTGAAATGCCAGAAGAAAAGATCTGCATGACATGTAGCCCAAATGTTTTTGAATCAGATGGCAAATCACTCTGGGGATTTACATCTATATGTGGAAGGAGACCAGAGATGGAAGATGCTTTTGCTGTAGTGCCTCAATTTTTGCAAATTCCTGCTCAAATGCCAAAGAATGATCATGCTGCGAATGACATGAACCAGAAACTTGGTAATTTCAATGCACACTTCTTTGGTATCTATGATGGGCATGGTGGTTCTCAGGTAATGCTCAATGCCCTTGTTTTCCCGTTCTCCTCTTGTTATGTGTTCATCAGTGTTTAATAAATCCTTAAGGTTATTGATCAAAACTGATGGCTCTTTCCCAATGTAGGTTGCTGATTATTGCAGCAAGCACATTCATTTAGCTTTGGCCGAGGAGTTAGAAATTGCAAAACAAGGCTTGTGCAATGGAAGAACTTGGAATAGTTTGCAAGAGTTATGGAAGAAAGCCTTCTCAAATTGTTTTCTGAAAGTTGATGCTGAGATAGCAGGGTCCTGCAATGCAGGAAGTAGTGCCAATAACTCTGAGGCTGAATTCGAACCCATTGCTCCTGAAACTGTTGGTTCTACTGCAGTAGTTGCCATTGTTTGTCCAACTCATGTTATTGTTGCAAACTGTGGTGATTCAAGGGCAGTCCTGTGTCGTGGAAAAGTGGCAATGCCATTGTCAGTAGATCACAAAGTAAGGCATGGCTTCTTTGTTTCTGCAATGCTTTCGCAGGAAAGTTTCACCTGGCGTTGTCAAGAAGATCCATCTTATCAACTTTATTTTGCTTGCAGCCTGACAGAGAAGATGAATATGCAAGGATAGAGGCAGCAGGGGGCAAGATCATTAGGTGGAAAGGGTCTCGTGTTTTTTGTGTTCTTGCAATGTCAAGGTCCATAGGTATATGCATTTCTACTTCATTACTTAATTTTGTTCTGTTACACATTGCTAGTTCCTAGTATTGGTAACTATAGTCAGCAATCAGCATGGTTAATGACACTCAAAAAATAAAATAAAGGAATACAGGGTAAACTTGATGTCTGCATACCAATGTTTAAGTGAAGTGCTTTTGCTAATAAATTTATAATTTTGGGTTGCTTTCAGGTGATAGATATCTGAAACCATGGATCATCCCGGATCCAGAAGTCATGTTCGTTCCTCGAGCAAAAGAAGATGAATTCCTTGCCTTAGCAAGTGATTGTTTGTGGGATGTCATGACAAATCAAGAAGTCTGTGACGTCACACGAAGAAGAATCCTGCTACGGTATAAAAGGAATGGGGATACATTGTCCGCGGGAAGGAGCGAGGGAGTCGATCCGGCTGCACAAGCTGCAGCAGAATATCTCTCAAAACTAGCTCTTCAAAAGGGAAGCAAAGACAATATCACTGTTATTGTGGTGGACTTAAAAGCTCAACGCAAATTTAGGAGGAAAATACCTGACAATAACTAGCATTTTCATCCATGGGATGAAAAGCTTTATATACCGTGTTAAGTATAGTTAGAGTAACTTGCTTTAGCCCAACAATTTTGAATTTGGGCTAAACGTAACATCTTTCATTTGCCAACTTTCTGTACTAATTTGGAAGCAGTCTAATATTAGTGTAATGTTACAATCTGCAATATATAGTAACACTTCGCTTTTTCCTAAAGATGCGTCTGTAAATGATCACACATCCTGTTCAACGAGTAGTTATTCCCGTCATTTTTCTTTTTTGTTTTTGTTTTGTCAAATTCTCTGTGCTCCAATATCATGAGTATATTACAGATAGTGTTGATATCTGCAATACTACTAATCAGATTATTGAAAAAACCTCACTTTTGTCGAGTTTATGGGCAAACCATGCTCATTAGAAAGTAGAAACTTACCTTCATGCAAGGGAACAGATTTCATGGTCTTTTAAATAGGATTAATTTCATTTTTAACCGTAACAAATCCAACTTAAAAAGTAGTATTTCATCTCTTTTTAAGTTAATACAGAATACTACTACTTCAGACGTCAAACAATAATACAACTAGCACCTTCCCAGAAATCATAAGCCCTCAATTTAACAGAATGTGTACCTTGCACGATAATTCTTCTGGCAGAGGGATGTTCTGTGAAGCACTGATGCCTTTGAAGAGATTTTGCACTTGTCACTGTCATAGCAATAAGCTGTTTATTTTCAGTTGCAGTGGCAGCTAAGAAATCTTACCAGGTCTTCAAAATCCTAGGCAGCTAATTTCCCTTGTAACTGTTTCATATTCTACCTAATTGCAAATAGAAAAACTTTCAGTGAAAACTCGTATATTCAAACCTTAGAAACATAAATCCACATTAAAATAAAGCTCAGTAGGCAATTGATTTAATCTCTTTAAGGGATTGTCAGACTCCTAGATAGTATCAATTAGACAACTGCATACCAGATAGCCTAGAGCTGAGAGTTTACAAGAAGGAATTTTATTAGCACTCCATGCCACAGAATTGCCAAAATGTGCAAGTAATGACACACAATTTGCAGTAGAAATAGAATATATATATATATATAATATATATAATTGCTGGTATGAAAAGGGATAGACCATTATGAACTAAATTCATCACACAAGAAGACCAAACTCTTGGTACAGCAAAGAATAGTGATTCTCGACTTCATGTGAGCTAAATTCACAATGGCTCAAGAAAATTTAACTTTCAAGGATTATAGATTTCAAAACAGAAATTGAACTTACCAGAGGCTTCAAAAGGTTGCAAGTGGAGAGCCTGCATCTTTGAAGTAGGATGCAAGATCTATATGCAGGTCGTCATACATATTCAGAAACGGATGTGTCTAGTATTTGCATCGGAAATATTTACAAAAAAAAAATCAAATATAAAAGTGTTCAGTCAGAACATAATTACAGTATTTGATTTAGACTTCAATGGGTCAAAAGAAACCAAGAAATATCACATACCATAAGTTCATGAGCAGCCAGTCTGTCTTTAGGGTCTTTCTGCACACTGAAAAAGAAAATAAAACAACAGATGGGTATTAGTAACCTCATAAGTCATAGTATTTTCTGTCGAAAAGGACAACCAATTAGATCTTATCACAAGTGTAGATGAGGGATATTGCTAGAAGTACAATTCCATAAAAATGACAAGGACAGAAATGTCATGCAAAACTTGGTGCACATATATGTTTATTAAATTTTTCTATTTCCTTTATTCCAGTTCAGCTGCAAACTCACATCCTCATATTGAGAACAGATACTAGACACATATAATCTGAACCATCTATAAATAAATAACAAATATTTTGTATTAAATTGCATGATACTAAGAAGAAATGGATCAACACGATAAGTGAACAAAGACATTGAAGTTACAAACATTAAATCCTTGAGTATGAAATATCACGTAGAAACCATGAATCACTCCCAGAAATAACAAACATTAAATCCTTGAGTATGAAATATCACGTAGAAACCATGAATCACTCCCAGAAATAAAGACAGCAAAGCTATTATAGAATTATGTATCATGGGAACACCACATAATTTTTACCATGAAGATATGAATGAGCAAAATTCTGACGAAAATTGATCAGAAGGTGCACAAGGTTGAGGTTTTTCAACAACAGCTTCCATAAGCTCATAAACATTAACCCAGCCTTCACCCTGATCTGGAGGGCAATATGGGAACTGACCAGTTCCACACTCCAGCACCAACAAACCAAGGCTCCAAATGTCACTTTTGTAGCTATACTCTCCACCAATAATTCTCTCAGGCTACAAAAAACACAATCACACTTGAATAAGTTTCAAGTGCAAGCAGAATAATGGACCTTTGGAAGAGGAAATATTCTTGCAATCGGGAAACAAAAAGAAGAAAAAGAGACCATTAACACATTGACAACTAAATACTTACAGACATATAATTGTAAGTACCAACAAAAGTATTTGCCTGTCCAGAGGTGCTTGCCATTACTGCACTCACGCCAAAGTCAGTAATCTTGACTTGTCCTCTATGATTTATCAATAAATTTGAAGGTTTCAAGTCCCTGTGGATAATGTGTTTTTCATGATGAAGATACAATAAACCCTTGAGTACCTGGACACCAGGAAAAGAAATAAGTCAAACATTTGGGTGACAAGCACATCAGCAACTGCTATAACTGAATTTCAAGAACCACAAGCTTTCCAAATATTTCACCTGCTTACAGATTGCTGCAAGATATGCTTCTGGAATTGTTTTCACTTTTTTCAGAAGATCTGCCAAAGATCCACCATCCATATATTCTAAGATAATTGAAATGGCACCATTGTGATAGAATGATTGGTAACACATGACAACATATGGACATTGTGACGATTGATTAATTTTTAGTTCCATGGCAATTGCTTTCCTCGTGTTCTCGTCAATTGTCATCTGTATAACCTAAATATGAACAAGAACACAAAATTCATCATAGAAAGGAGAAGTAAATAAAAAGGCACACAAATATCATGGACAACAAGCAGTAAAGAATAAAAACATGTCCACATGGGATCAATCCCAAAGAAAATCAATTGGGTGTTTACCAAATCCATGCAATCAGCCCACATTTTTAAGCAATTTATTACAGTGATGCCTATTAAGAGCAATACACATGAATTACAAGAGAAGCATGGTAGAGATGACACAATTTTTAAAATTTGAATCTTCAAAATCTATTTTTGTATGAAAAAAAGATAAAGTTCTATAAATTAAAATGTGATAAAAGGCCCATACATACAAATTAAGAAAAATTGGAGATAGAATGACGAATATTCTTTCTCTAGCTAGACAATCAAAGCAAGTACTTAAGTTCCTAAAAGTTTGTGAAGTGAATTTCGTTAGAGAGCAACAAAAAAGAAAGTGTTAAATAACTGGAAACAGAAACTCAGAGCTTGAAGCAACAGTGATCAGTTATTAACTACTTATTGATCGGTGAAAAGAGAAGTTATGATGCTTCATGAAAATGAAAATAAAATACAAATCCTTACAAATGACAAAAGAGAAAACAGGAAACAAAACAACATAGATTGATAGGAATTAGCAAACCGCTATTATTTTAAATGTAGCACTGACACAATAAAAGCAGCAAACCAATATTATTTTAAATGTATCACTGACACGATAAAAGCAAGATAAGTCCTGAATGTACCATACCTTTAATGCAAAAAACTGGCCAGTCCATTTGTGTTGCACTAACTGGACGATTCCACTACTTCCTTTCCCTATGACCTTAATGGTGTCTATGTCAGCTAAACTCATTTGATTGTCTGATGGCTTAATAGGATCTGGCTGAAGGAAGGCATGAATATAAACAAAATAAGAATTAGTGAGGCAGCAAATCACGTGGTAAATACTTTATCCATTTAATGAACCGGAAAATATGATTACTGAAGTTTGATACGCTAATTATTGCTTATGAATTCATGGATCTCATTTTCAAAATTAAGAACACTGTACCTAGCTTCATTCATGTCTACTCATCATTCCTCAATCCATTCTGAATATTACTGAAAAGATATGAAAAAACTCAAGTAGGAAGTTAATGACGACACTGCAAAATATTATATAGTTGTGGGAATACAGCCTTGATAGAACCGGATTGAGAATTTGAGATGAGGCTTTGTTCACTAAGGCTTAGCTAGGTGAATGATTTGGTAGATTTCATGTGGAGAATAGTCTACATAGAAGAGCATACACAAGAATCGGAACCCTCAACGGCTGACCGAAATTTAAATTGCTGGTATATTTCAAAGAGCTAGTGTTTAGTGCATATTAACTGATTCGATAAACAACAAGAAGTTCATTAAAACTATTACAATATTCTTCAAGTCAAAGCCTAAACTACAATCATGAGGCATGAACTCACTGTCAATATCAAGTAATTTTATGAATTGAAGCAAATGAACAGAATTAACCGAATTTTTGGAGAGATGAATCAGTCAGTGTCAATTCTCACAATTCAGCTAATGCTCAACTGAATGTACACAAATTATTAGTAAAAAAAATTCAAAAAGATAAGAATGAAACTGAGAGCAAACGTCCTACAATCACCGATCTTATGTCTAAGCTCTCTCAAACTAAAGAAAAAAAATTCTGAAAGATCCAGCTTTTGCCTCTCATAGAACGATATTTCAACAAAATCATACCATTTTTAAGGGTAAAATAAATGAAGAAAAACAACAGCTTACGGCTTCGATTTCGTTTTGCGAAACAATACGAACTCCGTCGCGATTAACGAGCAGATCGCCATCCATAAACGTACCACTTTGAGTTCTGGCAGAAATTCGACAAAAGAATTCAGTAAAAAAAGCAACACAGCACAAAAAAAAAAAGGAAGAATGAGAAGAAGAAGCAGATGTACAAGAACTTAGCAAAAGTTTGTTCATCAGGAGGAAGAGAGAGTTTGAGCTTGACATTAGGATTTAAGGAACCCTTCTTCATTTGATTTCAATAGATTTGGGTGCTAAAGAGCAGAGTCGTTGCTAGTCTTTGGAGAAGAAGATCAAATAGGTTAAGAGTAATAATTCGTATTTAATAAAATGAGTTGATTATAATATAGATGAGGAAAATAAAAGACTAAAGACTGATCAAAAGGCTAAAAAAACTAAACATGCGATGTCGACACTGTCCACCTCACCTAAAAAGTCAAACTACGTTAAATGACACTCTTTTTTTTAATACTTTTTCCAACATTTATCATTTAATTAATTAATAAAATTTAGAAATATAAATATTCAACAGTTTTTCATGCTCTACTAAGAGTTTGTTTTGAATTCATGTTAAATGTAAGTTTTAGAATTTTTTTAATTTAATTTATTGATTTTTTTAATTTTTGTAAGCTGTTTTTTTCAAACGGATAAAAACATCTATTTATCTACTTATATCTAAAAACAATTTTTAAAATTCAAAAAATTTAAAAATAAAATTTTTTTCTCCAAAATATTCTAAATAAATAACTTACCATTGTTACATACAGAAGCTCAGACTTTCCCATTGACTTTTCGTCTTTATCTCCCCTTCTCTTCTATTTTCTTCTTTTCTTTTAAATGACTTTACAAAATTCATTTGTAATTTTCTTAATCACTATTATTATTTATAAATTTTTACTTTGATTTTTCACCCTATTTTCAAAATTATTATAATTTCTTCAATCAATCAGTCTGTGTTGAATGGTCTTCTTCGTCTTATATTATAAATTATGAAATTTCAGTAGAATCATAAAATGAAATTGATTTTTTAAGTAATATTTTAATTATAATTATAATTAAAAAAAAAACTTATCCTCCTGGCTAACGCTGAATATATCTCCTAGCGCAAATGTTTGATGTTAGAGATAGGACTAACTATTCATCACCAATTTTTCAGTTGTTACATAAATTTACTTTAAGCTCTTTAATTATTTTTTGGAGTCTATATTATTAATGCAGTTTATTCTGCGACAGATAATTAATTTCAATTATTTGTAAGAATTACAATTTACAATAAAAATAAAAATGGAAGAATTTGAATTCTGTTTTATTAGTATTAGGCTAGCGTCATGAATGAATATTATAAGACATTCAGATATGAAATTGGGTTTACTGCAAAATTATTTGGACAAGATTGTTTGATTTCAATAATTTATTTTTTGTTTTATCTATGCATAAAAAATCCTCAGATTCAGAAATTCATAGATTTCATAAAATCTATAGATTTTAAATCCAATTTCATAAATTATAAGAATTATATTATTTAATTTGAATATAAAATATAACATAATTTCTCTTACACTCATATTACCATAACACATAAATTTAATAATTAATTTCTAATTTTTCCATTTACCTAATAATTTATTATTAGTTAAATATTTTCTAGTTATCTTTATCATATTTATATTGAATTATGAAATAATATAATTTAGAAAATTTGATATATATTACAATTATTTTTACTATATATATTTATGAATAAATTAATCCATTAATATTTTTTTCTTTTTTGAATGAACTCATTTATATTTTTTTTAATTTATAATATTTTTAGGCATTGACAGCTTACTAATTATTTTTTATACAGGATTATATTAATAACATCACCTCTTATTTTTACCATTAACTATTAACTATTTTATCATAGATTCACTGCTAATTATTAATTAAGCATAGTAACACTGTCATTAAGCTATATATTATTAATGACAATTACCTAAAAGGATAATCTTTGTCCCTATGGTGCTAGACAAGCGTGGCCTTAAGGCCTTTTTGACTTGGACGTACCTATCAAATCCTCCATAAATCCCCTCAAGCTCAATTCACATGTCCATGTCAAAATATAAGAAATACAAAGATAAATGCTTAATTTCGTCCTTTATTTTGTCAAATTTATTGTATTAATTGTTTTATTTATTTTTTTATTCTATTAATTCTCTAAATAATTTTTTATCAAGTTTTTAAATAATTATTTCTGCACATGATAATAAAATTTAGAGAGAAAAAAATGTCATACCTTTTTTTTTCGCCCTCTACATGTACAAAAAATAATTGTAAAGAGATTCAATAAAACAAAAATAATTATTTAAAAATTCAACAAAATAAAATAAAACTAAAAACTCGATAGAACAAAAAATAAGAAATATATACTAAGATTTTAAATTCCATTTATTGTTAATAGTAGTACTATAGAAATAATTTCTGACTTTTCTTCCAACTAGTTGGAAGTTTTCTTCTCTAAGAACAGAACTTAAGAGCAGAAGCATGTCCTTATACTCTTCCCTACCAGCACAAAAGAACAAAGAACAAAACCTGAGAAAAGTAAAAATGAAAATAAGCTTTAGAACCCTCCAATAACCAAATCATCTACAGCCTTATCGTTCAACAAATGGCTCTGTTAGTGCAGCCAAAGACAAGATACACGAAGCCTTGTCTAACATTTCCCAAACAGAATGACTAAGAACTTAGCCAAAAAGCCAACATATTGAAGGAGTAATCAGCAGAAACTATGGAAGGAAGTTTCATAGCTTTAAGCAAGAATGGAGTATTTCAATAATTCATTTCAATGACATCAATAAAAGCTACTTCAGTCATAGGCTTATTCCAACTACAGTATTTGGCAATTGCATTTGGAACTAAATCCTAAATGATATAAATGAAGACTTGACAAATATGCTGGGCAAAGTCAATGTTGAGTCATTTTCTGTATAATAACTTCCTCATACAAGATCAAGAAGCATCCCAACAAATTTGCAGATAAATGTAAGTCATCTATTCATTAACTTAACCAGAATCTTAATTACCTTAACCTCTTGCTGATGGCTCCAGCGCTTTACAAGTTGCTAATATCTAATTGCTGAAAACTTTGGTTTCTAATAACATTATTCACTGTTATGTAAATAGTTCATTACCAGTCACAAATAAGTCATAGTTCGAAAGTTGTGAATCAAACTGAAAAGTAAATACATGCACCATATTATCAGTAAAATTTTGATGAATTAATTTTGTCAATTTACAATTGAAAGCTTTGCAGATAGGGTCGACAACAAATAGGATCAGACATTTATCAATTTATGACAATTAGATGATATGATAAATCAAAAAACTTTTGTCTTTTTAAGATAAGTTCATTCTTTATATTAATGAACGTAGCATCTTCTACCAAATTTGTGAACACTGAAGCCATTAGCATTTTAGGCACATATTCATAACCCCAAATTTAGATTTAGGCAGCTAAAAAAGAAAAAAGAAAGTGAAAAATACACTTGATGACAAAATTAATATTGGAGCATTCAGGTCTAGACAAGGAAAAATACAAACAAAGAAGTGATACCCAGAAATATATATATATATATATATATATATATATATATATATATAATCAACATTACAAAGCATCACCACTGACACTGACTATACAAGTAAAAATCTATGGTATAAATAACATGTCTATCAAAATTTCTCAAACGTAGATGTCCCAGCGCATATTGGAATCCTCTATAGTCCATACTTACCTTATAGCCACACAGCCACAATAAAGATGGCTAGTTAATAATTGATAATGTTGAAGGAGAATTTTGATAGCAGTTGTGGGATTCCTGATATTATCGGTCCATATGTCTACAAAATACAAAAATAGAAATGCATCACAAATGAAAACCACATAGACATTGAACTTCAATGAATTCTTACATGTAAGAATCAATGGAGATTATTAGATCATTTAGCCGATTACAAATCCTAATAAAAATTATTTACCTTATGATTTTCATGAATCTGGCACAATGGAACTGCAAGCAGTTTGAGGTTTTTAGGTACAATGAACTTTCGACTTAGAGGTAACCTGACAAGAAAGAGTTTCGTGCATTCCTATATATAGAACATAGAAAGCATAAGAAATAAAAATCTCAAGCAAAGAAAACCAAGAGAGCAGTTTCAGTAGAATAACCTTAGGTGTTTTAACATTAGGAGGCAAGCAAGGATAAAACAAACTCTCAAAGTCAGGCCTCCACCACATCCCTAGGCAATCTCCCACCTGAAAAGTAAAAATTATGTATAATTCCCACAAAAAAAATGATGATAGTGCAACATAAACACTGTAAACCTAATTACCTCCCAATCAGTTTCATTTTCATTTACTGAGAACTTTCTTGATAGCTTGCGTTTTAATCCATCAATATCTAGAACGTTCAAAAAAAAATCCAATTTCAATTAACCATTTCTTAATTAGAATTTCAGCTTATAATGCCATGTTTATATGATTACTTGATAAGTTAATAGTAACAGAGATTTACCTGATTCCCCTGGTCTAATACGACCACCAGGAAGCTTAAAGATGGAATTTTTGACTTGTAATAGTAAAAGATGAGGATGCTTGAACAACTCAACCTGATTATTACAGTCAATCAATTCACTACACTAACATATTGTTGACCGAGAAGGGCTAAAGTTGGAATGACTAACCAGAATAACAGCTTCCACACATGTCCTCAATCCATGAGCCAGATAGCTAGTTCAAGAATAGTCGAAAATCATTCGTTTTGCCCAATAAAACAATAACTAAAGAGAACCCAATGAACAAACAAAAAAAAAGAAGAGGAAAAGAGAATCGAAAGAAGTACTTGGATTTCATCCTTCGTACACGATCAGCTAAGGTCTCATCCCTGAAGGGAAGAAGGTCTTTTGATCCAAAATAGTAGCTGCTAAGAGGGTATATATCAATTACAAGACCTTGATTCCTGCTATTGTCAAGGTGGTCACTGTTTTCATCACCCATCTTCAATTGCGAAGCGAATCAAAGAAGGAAAAAATAATAATAAAAATGGCTCTAAATAGAAAAAAGAGAGGGGGAGGGCCGGAGGGGAAGCAGAAGAATGAAGAACAAAGAAGGCAGGACGTGTCCCTAGTGTTATCATCAATGCTGTTGAAACCGAATCAGACGCCGAACCGGATTGATGATCATATCATAATTTTATTGGTTCAATCGATTCACTTAAAATTTTAAATTCTTTAATATGGCTGCTCGTGATATGTTATCATATTTAATAATACAAAATTAAAGTTAAAAATTTTCTTTCATAAATAATACAAAAAAATAATGAGTCAAAATTGAAAATAATTACAATTATAATACGTAAATTTTGATTAATTTAAAAATAAAATTTTTATTTTTTGTTAAGAAAATATATTTAAAAAGGAAAAAATAAGGGAACATAAATTCACTCTCTTTTTTATTATTTTTTATACTTAAAATTGTCACTTTTATCAAACTGATTTTTATCTCATTGAAACAAATTTTAGTCCAGTCAACTATATGAACCGAATTTTTAGCACATCTCAATCTTTTTATCGAACCAGATCAAATCCGTGATCGATTATTTTTCTGGTCCGATTTTAACAACATGAAGTGACCTTAGACGTGTAACGGTCAAAAGAAAAACCTTGTGGCGTGTCTGTCATACTTAAGACTAAAAACGTGGCGTTATGTGTTATGTTTTTGGTGGAGATTATGACGTTGAGAAAGAAAAAAAGATACGGAGGAGGCCACCTGTAAAGGCGGGGCCGCGGGCCGGTGGGAGTTTAATGGGCTTGTATTCTGGATCTTATTTGAGCTGGGCCCTTTATTAACAGGCCTAGTTGACTTCTAAACGTAGCCCTCATAGTTAATTCAGATTTCAATTCTTTACGTTCAGGTCAATCATTTAAATTTATATATATAAATATATTTAAAAAAAAGGCAAATTGCATAAAAAAAATATGTAATTTTTTTATATTAAAATAATTCATGTAGCCTCGAGAGGATTTAATTTAGTTTGTTAGTAATATGACAATCTGAATTTTTTTTTATTTAGTATTACTGACATATATTAATATGTATATATGACATTAAGTTTTTTCTTTTAAAATATTGTGGTATTTATTTTTTTTATAAATATCTATTTGCATAAAACTAGTCAAACACTCGTAATAAACTAAGTATATCTAGATATATGTATAATTCGTCATTTGATTATTTAACTCTAATAGCAATTTAGGTAAATGTACATATAATTATATATGCTCAAAATGTATATGAGTTAAGTTTGAATATATATAACTATATTAATTTAGACGTAATTTTAGTATAAAAATCGTTTATATAATTAATCAACGCATATATTAATATATATTATTAGTGTCAAATGAAAAAATAAATATGAAGTTTAATATCTACTAAAATTACATTTGATATGAAATTGGAAGTTTATATATTTAAAAATTTTAAAAATAAAGTTATTATAACACAAAAGTGAAATTATAACACAAAAGTGAAATTACATAAATTGCTCTCGAGGAAATGATACATATCATTTTTAATTTCTTTTTCCATAACTATTTTCTTACTAGTCGCTTTTTACTGAATTTTTAGGTAATATACCTATGCAATTAGAATTGTTTTTTTTTTATTGTTAAATCTTAATTATTCAATTCAAATTGTTGTTTTTTCATTTCATTTATTGACACAAAATCATTTACAAATTATTATTTATTTTATTCAAGAGATATATTATTTTAAAGATATATATAATTTATAAATTTTAATTTGATTATTTATATTTTTATTATTAATATATATTATTAAAAAATTACATAAATACTTTTTAATTTTATAGTAAAATTATTTTAATTGAGAAATGATTATATATATAAGTAATGATATTTCTTGCTAAAGAATTTTATTGTTAGTAATATATATATATATATATATATATATTATTTTCAATTATCTAAAAAATTATTCACATTATTCAAGAGTTTAATTATTTTTATTTTTATTAATAATATATATTAACAAAAAATTTTGATATAAATTATTTTAAAATTATTTTATTAAAAGATATCATTTTAATTGAAAAATTAATACTTAAATGTAATTTATTAAAAAATATTGTCTATTTTGATTTTTAAAAATTATATATATTATATATATCAATTTTATTATTTATTAAAATAATAAATATATATTATTATATTTAAGAAAGTATTTAAATATAATTATGGTAATAATTTAAATTATGAATTTTAAATATATTATTATATATAAAATTTATTTAATATATATATTTTTTACATTTTAATATGTAAATATATATTATATATTATATTTTATTAAAATTTTATTTACCAATTTAATTTCGATTGGACATCTGAATCTTTTTATCGAACCAGATCAAATCCGTGGTGAAAACATTGGCTATAAGCAAATAACTTAAATATGTACGAATTTTGGGACCATTAACCATCAATTGCCGGCTAAAGGTCGGCAACAATTTAGAAACATTTTTGAAAAAATATATATATATAAAAACAAAAAGATCATTTTCTTTTCACTGTTAGAAGAAAAGAAATGGGATGCGAGAAGAGTCACTTTAGCTCTGCGTCTACTGATTTATACCGAACAAGACCTTTGCTTGTTATGTAATACTCTTCTCCTTAGTCTTTATAGCTACAAATTCCCCCATTTTGCATCTCCTCTTTGATCCGAACGGGGGTTATCCTTCAAGGACGTGAGTCAAGAAACCCACTTCCTTTCTTCATTTTTCTGCTTTTTTTTTTTCTTAATTTTGAATTGAATGTTTTTTTTTTAGATATGAACCCACAATCTTATTATTGTGGGGTATGTATGTTTTGGTCGTGTCGATAATGTTCTTGGATTTTTGGTTTGCCTGGCGTTTTTGCGTAGTGATTGATGGAAATTTGTATGCTGTGTTTATCTTTGTTTGGAGCTAACCAAATTTGTCTGTTTGTTGAATATTGCTGCTAATTAGATTTTTGTGGACGACGCAGCTTAAAGATATTATGCTAATGAATGATTGTTAATCATTACTGCTAATGAGAAAGTTAGCGCACGCTTGTGTAATAATGAATTTGGGGCATTTGAGTTTTGATTAACTCCTCATTCTATCGGGGTGAGTCTAGAGCAACATCTTTCATCTTAAAATAACCAGGCTTTGGCACACTCTTTAAAATCTCAGCAGATATTGTTGATGCTGCATCTTACCAAAACCTTTCGTCTTTTCTTTTTTTCTTGAATGGAAAATTATGGAATCTACATAAATATAGAGTCAAACCTTGTTTCACAGCATTTTCCTTTATGTTATTCTTAATCGAGTCTAGGAGAAAGCTTAATAGTCATTAATGAATGATATGTTTGACAAGAATGGTTCACCTTGTCACACGAAATTTAGCATAGATTTTCTTTTTAATCACAATGAGTTCAAATTTTTTTCCACTATAATTGCTTTGGCGATTTAATATTTCATTTCTTTGAATTAGAAATGGTTGTTATTGTTGTTATTATTATTATTATTACTATTTTCCTTTGTTGTCTTTTTGCTATTGTAGATAATATTGATTACGCCATATTGTCCCTGACAAGATTGAGATAGCATTTCATATTAGTGCTCCTTTAATTTCTGAAGCAGGTAGTTTTGGGAGCTATATAGAGCTGAGGAGTGAATCCCGTTGATTGCCTGGCTTAGCAAAAATGGATCAAAGTACTTACATCACCTTTCTTGTGATTTATTTGGTTACTTCTTTTTTGCACATAACCACATACTTGGATCAGAATACAAAAAGAAAAGATTATTTGGAATTGTTTATCATTACCATGATTATTATGATCCCTGCAACAATCTGATTTTGTTTGTATGAGCTAGTTTGAGTCATGATATGATTCATAGGAACCTAAATGCTGTTGAGAAGTTCGAGATACAAACACTTCTAGGTATATTTTTGCATCCCCATATGCATATCTTTATTATCTCACCGTTGCTTGTATAAATTATTACTTCTTAATATGTTTATGTGCTAAGAAACAAGACTTAGCTGGAATATCTAGGCTCAGTATCCTCTAAGGATCCCTTCATGCTTTAGATTTTTCCTTTTCGAAAGATTGATTCTTACTGAACATCAAAACTAATGTGGTTAGCTCACCGAAACTAACTCAGTTACTTCAAAATCAGCTCATTTTCATTTTCTTGGTGGTGCAGATATCACTATTGAGGAGAAAGAGAGTTTGTGGAATGGCCTTGAGCTGGTTAAATCTGTCTCTGATAAGCATATTGATCTTCTTAGACCTTCAGCTCGGTACCTTTCTGCATCTAAAGGTATGGATCGTGTTCAAACATTAACCTGCTTGATTAGTTGTTTGTGATTTGTGTATGCATGCATATCTTGTGAATTACTTTTATATATGGCACTGGTTTGCTCTATTTGGATCCATCTCAGGAGGTATGATGAACTGCTGTCCTCCTTGTTTATATGTTCTTGGCAGTGTTGCCTGAGGCTATACTCATAAATACTCATAAGGAAGCGAGGGGTAGATCTAAGAAGATGTTGAGAAAGAATTCAACAATTTAAAGATCTTTTTGAAGCAGCCTTAAATTGGGTTGGGTGGAATGGGGAGAAATAGATCTGTAATCAATGCCAACTAGTTTGAGTTTAGCAAGTTTTTCCATATCTCACATATGCAGTGATAACCCAGTTTCTATACTCTATTGGAACTAGTGCAGAATGACAACCCTTTTAATGCAAAAAAGTATTCATGGTTGTGCAGATTTCTATAACACTATACTTCCCATTTATATATTTCCCGTGACCTGGGCATGGACTTCGATACTGCGTTGATTTAGCCCCTTTTTTTTGGAACTCAATGGAACTTTCTTGACTTTTAATTTTATTAGAAACTGATATCTTCATTTTACCTTCAACTACATCAGTGTTAATGAATTTTACTTCTTGTTTCAAGTTAACCTTCAGACTAGTTTCTGAGTCTTAGATTGTCCTTGATTACTATGTTAGTGACATCTTTGCTCCATTTATGTATATTGTCAGATTACATTTATCCTTTCCATATGACATAATTTATCTGTTACATAGCATCATCTGTTAGATAAAAAATAGAAAAATTAATAGCACTGTTAGATGTTTATCCTAACATCTGACAGAGATTGATAATGTTAGGGCAAGGCCTGGATGCTACAGACCGTGAAAAGGGCAAGTATACCCTTCTTAGAGATCCTGAACACTTCCAAGTTGGAATTTATGACAAACCCCTTCCGTGCTTTGGTTGTGGTGTGGGATGGTTTTCGTGAGTATTCTTTAAAGTATTGCTTCCTTACCCACTGTTTCATGTATTCTCATGGTTCTTTCTTCTTTTGCAGTTTTCTTTTAGGATTTGCATTTCCATTGATGTGGTACTACGCCACAATTCTTTATTTTGGAAACTATTACTGCAAGGATCCTAGGGAGCGCGCAGGCCTTGCTGCAGCTGCCATTGCTGTAAGTTCTTTCTCTCTCAATCTTCTTTCATTAGATCAATGGTTCTTTATATACTTAGATGATATATCCTTGTGATTTATTGTTGCTAACTAAATAAATCTTCGTCATCTACTGCCTAGTCTTGAATAACAATATGCAATGTTTATACTGGATTTGAAAGCTAAATATTAATTCAATTTCAATTGTAGGCAATGGCATGTTCTGTTGTGTTGTTGATCCTGCTAGCTTTCTACACCTTCTTTTAGCCTGCCACGTCACCTCCAAGTGTGCTTCTAAAAAAAACAAGATGCAATCAGTCGGAAGAAATTGCATATGCAATGTAGATAAGAGAGTTCTGGCCGATGTGCATAAAGAAAATGTAATTACTAGAGTATCGCTCAACAATTGGAGATAGCTACACTTCAGAAATCATATACAAAAAACTGAAACTTCTTCTCATGTCTTTTGGGCATACTATGATCTTGTAGTACTAGGAAATGTTATCCGTTAGAATAATATTTGTACAAGTGTTGATGAGTATAGCATTGGTGTTCGAGGCTTATATGTGAGGAATCCCCTGAATTCATAAATCAAATAGAATTTATTGACGTATGACTGAATTCCTTTACTTTCAATGAAAATGTTATTTCGTTCAAGTCCTCCGCGAAAAACGTGTTCTGTATTTATTTATTTATTCATTTTTGGTAATATGAAAGGCAGTGTAGTTGATCATAAAATCGCCTCGGATGGATTTGTATGTTGTAAGAAGATAATAAATAGTATTTGCTTGGTAGGGCGATCCTATGGGTTGAGTTTACATCTCTTTTCACAACTCTAATCATAATGATAACTTGAAAAATAATACTCAATCAAGACTATTTTACTTGCTACGCTCTTACAAGGCCAACATAACTACATTCCTATATAACCCACCACCTGCAATGGTAGTAAAGAATAAAGATATGGTTTCAACTAAAACAGAGTACAGCTATTTTCATCCATGAGACGAGATTAACAATGCAATTTTGGATTGAAGCAATAGCTCGACCTATAAAGAACCTCTATCCAATCCAAAAACAGTGGCATGCAAATCTGCCAGGGCATTGCCGTCGATCCTCTACAAAATAGTCCTTCTCAAATGGATAAGAATATAAAACTAAATTGTAAAAAGCAAAAGCAAAATGAGGCTGTGGATCGTCTGTAAAGTTTTTATATGGTGAATATTATAGGATTACAATTATAAGAATTAAATAACAGCCCAAGCTCCAAAAAGGTTCCCAAAATTGTCGGTCCCAAAATAATGCCGAGGACCAGTACAACTTGATTCTCAATCGATGTGTTAATTAATGAAATGCACCAGGACTTGCATAAAAAGACTAATGGAGTCCATTCCTGCTATCCATCAGCAATATTCTTCTATTCTACACAATCAAATTCTTAACTTCAATCTTTCGCCGCCAGATGGACATATTTGACATCAACTCTGAATCTTGAACTTGAATTGATCTGTCCACAGCACAAGAGGAATGTATTTTTACAGATTATTCTAGAAAGGTCCTTAGCATACAACAAAAATATGGAACACAGAAAGAAACAACATAGCCATCAGAGTCCTGACCTTTTGCTCAATCATATCGCTGAGTTGGGCTTCATCCTTTGTGACGCCAGATTCCTGGAGGGACTTAAGAACGAGTCTTTTCAGTGTCTTCATCTTTAGTGCCCCATCATGATTCTGTTTTCATCCAAAAAATACATAAAAATTGTCAGGATACGGACAATACTGCAAAATGGCACAAGGTATGCCAATTCAATGTTATCGAAAAGCTTCCTTGTATCCCTTCTATGCACTTGAGTTTATGTATGCCATCAAGTTTATATCAATAGCGAAATAATAATGAAGCTAATCCAAAATTCATTCTTGATCAAGATCAAGATGATCTAGTGGATAATGAAATAGAAGCATAAAGAAATGCAATAAATGATATTATCAAAGATATATACAGTTCTCAAGGCCGATTTTATCAACTTCTTCAACTTTATCTTGTTGTTAGTATCTTCTTTCGTAGAGCCAGATTCTACAGTCTTATCATCTTTATCGCCATTATGTTTAGCTTTCTTCAACTGACTCCCCAGTTCCTCTGCTTTGGTTTTATCAAACTGAACCACACCACTGTCTGATTCATTTGTACCTTCAATCCCATTCTTTTGCATGAGACCATCACTCTCGGATTCTTCAAGTTTTCTCTTCTTCTTTGACTGCAACTTCGCAGTCTCTATTTCTGAGTTGACATGTTTCCTGTCATCTTTAGGCATATCTTCTACTTCTTTTTCATCCACATGTTTATTATCAAGCAATTGACCATTTGTAGTGTTTCCATTAGCAGCAGATTTATCTTGAACAGATTCCTCTGTTTGTTTATTTTGCTGCTGCTTAGCATGAAAAGCTCGAGCCTTTGCTTTGTGCTTCTTTCCATCAGCATGGAGAAGCAATGTCTGCTTACTACTAGCCTTGGTATTGCAAAGACTGCAAATGCACAGATTTTTAAAATGGAGAATTGCTTTGCTGGAACCATAAAAAAAGATTTTATAAAAAAAGGAACCCAACGTAACCTAACAAAATTAAACACCACCATTAACATGCATGTCTCAGAATTTTAACTCATTTACCATTATAAGACTTACACTTTTCACTGCTAGGTACTCATCATTTGCGTCAGTTTCATCATAAATGGTGACACTGAAATGAAAATCTTATATATGAATCTTGTTCTCACGTCAACCCTCTTCTTTTACTACAGAAAGATAATTTCCACCAGAGAAGTCAAAAGTTTCGAAAATTATAAAAATCAACTCACTTGCAAAAGTCTATAGAGCAAAAGTGAAATTAAAAAAGCTAAATCAAACCTAAAGAAACCTTCATAAATGTAATGTAGTGGGTAAATACCTCCTGCATAAACTGCCAGTCCATTCAGAAACAATTTATCTTAGCAAAATGCTCAAACATGAAATCTCTCATCACTTCATTTTATATCATGTATAGACAATGCAAGAGACACTTGCTTCGTCTCCAACTAAAAAACAAATCCTTTCGAAGTTCCAACTATCATATATCTTTAACTTCCTTTAAGAGGTTCTAGAACATTAAGTTTTACATCATAAAAGATGTTAGATAAAAGATTCATTAACATATGTTCGTGAGATTGTAATTAATCTCACGGGCAACAACCCAGGAAGCATGCCTATAATAATATTTACATTGCAGTTATTCAGTGGCATATCAGTGATTTGATGATTAAAAGAACAAGCATAAATAGATGAAATAGGGAAAAAAATAACCTCGAACGCACCTACAAAACCAAGGTGGGCGTTCAGATAACCCAACATTTATATCTACATCAGGTTGTTGCTTTGTGTTCTTGTTGGATTTGGGAGTCGCACCATTTGAAGGTTTTCCTTGATTCTTAGGACCATATTTTTCCTGAACACGAAAATTTTAAAGAATGAATAAATAAAAATTTAAAGCTGAATATCAACAGATAAACAGAGAATTCGGAAACCAACCGCTTCAGTAAAGCACTGATTGTGGCTCTGAACGCTTTCCTGCCCGAACATTTCTCCGCAATCAATGCATGACAGCTATACCAACACCATCAAAGAAAAAACGGATCAATCAAACAGAGGCACAGCTTGTTTTAGATTTGAATCAAAGAAAAAAAGGAGAAACATCGACCTTGGTGGCAGAGCAAATTCTGAAGTGATTAGGTAACTTCGGTTTCTTTAAGTTGTCTCCACAATCCTCACACTGAAACCACACCATTTTTTTTTTTTTATTATTGATGTGATAGGAAGAGGGAAGGAGAGAGATGAATTACGTGAAAACGAGCTCTACAATTATGCCAATGGATGATGGAGAAGAGAATTAGGGGTTTAACACGTCGATTAGGGCTTTTCGCTTTCCCAGACCCACAGGATCTACAAACTTCGGGACCCACTGCACTTCTATGCGCACCGTTTCGGATCTTTTGGGTCTCAAAATGTTTCGACTCCGAATTAAGGCTCTAAGCTGCAGCTTAAATTCTGAATTGAGCCTGACTTGTTTAATAAACGAATAATGTTATGTTACCGTGTCTACGTGGTATCTTAATGAATTCAAATTAAATTAAAATCATATTGACACATCTACGTATAAAAATTTATTTTAAAATTTTAACATGGTAGAATTTACATGAAAAATTGATCCAAATTTTAAATCTAAAAATTTTTATCATTTGATAAAAATCAACTCACAGTAATTTGATTAATATTTTTATTTATAATAAATAGAAGAGTCCAATGTTCGATTTTTCATTATCATCCAGCAATATTATTGAGAGTTTAATATATTAACAGTAAATATAAGAGAATAATTATTCATTATTATATAGTTCACGCATACTAACTTCTTAATAAATAAATAAATAACCACAACTCATAAGTCGATTCAAAACCAACTTAATGACCGAAATAAACTAATAAATCGGAACTTGTTAATTGGATCTAGAATATAGTGGTTGGACCTTGGAGTGCCAGCTTTGATTTTCACGATGATAGGCTCGTTATAAAGTGATGAGCCCAGGGTTAAATAATTGAAATGTATGCTACAATACAAAATTACAATTGAATTAACATGTAATTTTTGGGAACCGAAATTATGAAATGAATTCGATCGATCAGGATTAGGATTAGGATTTTTTCTTTTCTTTTTCTTGTTCTTTTAACTTACAACTCATTTAATTCAAAAGATCTGAATTTGTCAATTTGATATATATATATAGGCTTATGAAAATCACAAAAAACTAAAAATTGTATGTCTAGGTAATGAGCTACCATGTAAAAAATAATTTTATTTTACGAAAATATAAACAATAATTATAAATACTAGTTTTTTTTTTGCACATAAATATTTTTCATTTGGGATATTTCTTTAAAAGACAAACGTGAAGCGTTACTATTGGGCTGTGGCCATTGATAAATCCTTCATTCCTAAAAATAATTGAACAATGAAAGCTACCATTTACACGTTATCAACATGATTTATTTATTATTTTCGAAAATAATAAAAAAATGATTGATTTATTATTTTTAATATATCTTAGGTAAGCTTTTCGACGATTTGTCAATTATAAAGAGTATGTATAGGGTTAATATCTAGAGAATATAAAGTCGAAGCACAAACAATAAACACAAATCTCAATTTAAAAAGGAAAAAGAGCATAAATAAATAATATCCAAATAAAAATAATCAAAAGAGAAAAATAAAAGAGTTGTAGAAGCAAGGTAAAAGTAAACGTGAGAGAAAGAACAGGCTGTCCACCGGAAACCACCAGTAGCTTATTGAGGAGACTTAGAGGACACTTCGTGTCCAGTGGCTATCATCTTCTAGGCTGTCCCTTTTACTCCACAATTTTCTTTTAAATAAATCAATTTCCCTCAACTCGCAATCAAACACTTCCATATTGTAATTTATTTTCTTTTTTTAAAAACAAATTTGATTTCTTTATTCCTTATTATTATATTTATTTAATTTGAAATTGTTATATCAACAAATATAAAAATATCGTTTCTATACGTACCTATCTAGCTTCTTAATTAATACATATGTTAAGAATATATATATAGTTTCAATTAAATTAATTATTTTTTTTAATTTGTACGAAAATAGAAATCAATTTATGTTTTTGGAAGAAAAGGGAAAATTAATAACATGATTGAGAAAGTGGGTTTTGCTCCATATGCATATGGTGCTAGCTATAGGATGGGACCTTTCTGTCACCAAGTTGCTTACCTTTTGCAAGGAGGGACATGGCGGGTGGGGGCTTCAAGAAGAGAAACGCTAGCCTTCAAATAATACCTTTCTTTCCCCGGCCCATAAATGGGTGGGCACTGTTGCCCTAAATTTGCCATGATTTTGAATGCCTCACGCATGAAGCTAATAACCCAAAATCATTTTCTTTGATATTACAAAAAAATCAAGTGGACTTCTCTAGATTTAAATTAAAAATAATTAGAATTATAAAATGTATTTTTCAAAAATAAAATTTTATTTTTGTGAAATTTTAAAATTTAATTTTAAAATAAAACAGATAAATAAATATTTATATTTTTTATAGAAGTATATTCAAAACGAAGTTAAAACTATTTATAATTATGTATCCATCACTCCCATAAGAAATTGAAATATAAGGATTTACCAAAAGTTGTTTTTTTATTACATTCACTAAATACAAAAGAAGTAATAGAAATTAAAGTTATAAGCGTTTAACTTGGTGTGTGTATATATATATACACCCTAAATCAATTAGTGATGATAATAGCAATTAATGTTAGTAATAAAAAGTAAATAAATGAAAAGAGGCAAAGTTATAAGCCTTTTTTTTTTCTTTTTTGGCTACATATAAGCGTTTGAATATCCTCTTTTTGATAGAGAAAGTGGAATAAGTTAATTAAAGGCAGTGTGTCATTTGATGTTTTGCTGTAAAGGATTTCATTTCAATGATTGCATCCACGCCCCAATCATACATCCCACTTGAAAAAAAAACTGTTTTTTTGTTTGTACAATTCTTTCTTCATTTCTTATAGTGGTCATGATTTTCATATAAACAACTAATTAACTACAATTATCTTTTTTAGTTTATTAGGTAAATAAAATCTCCCCAAATCAAACTCATAAATTCTAATTGATTAGCGAAGAGGAAAAAAATTACCAACTAATGAATAACTAATATTGAAGAATATCCAAAATTAAAAAGTGTACTTAACATTTTTCATCTTGAAAAAAATACTCACGTTTGAGGATGTTATCACTTAGAATTCTGAATTTGTGTTCATGAACAATATTAAAAAATCCTTAATTGATGGTGTAGTTTAATTTGTCAACCAGTTACTGATTAATGGCAAAATTATTTTATAATTGACAATAATCGATCTAACAATTTATTTACAGTCAAATCACAATATGCTAATCAATTATTGAATTCAATTATTAAGGTAACGTGTCTATCTCAAAAGCATATTGATATATATATAATCATATCATTATCACATATATATATATATATATATATATTAACTGATAAACATAGGCTAAGTTAACTTTATCATTTTTATCATGATTTATTTTTTAAATATACAATACATAATACACCAAATGAAAATGAGGAGTTGCTTGATCCTTTTTATTTTCTTCTCACACTTTATTTCCTAAAATTTATTCCTTGATTAATTAATTATATATATCCTACACGTGAAGCCAAAAAAAAACAAAGATTATGGCAAATTAGTTATTAATTTTTCTTATATAAATGAAAATATAAGTAGACAAGTCAAGTAAAAAAAATAATCATTTCAATGCATATCATAATTAAAAGTTACAACGCAAAAAAAAATAAATTATTATTATATATAATTTGTGTGCAAAATATTAATTAATTAATTTTGTTAATATGCAAAAAATTAATTAAGTAGCGTTGAAACGAAACATTAGTATTCGATTTGTTTAATACACAACAACATCTCTGTCAATGTAAGGTCAAGTTTGTGAAAAAGCAAAAAGTATTCTCTCTTTCCACACAAGCAATGCTCGAAACAAAAACCAACCAAAACCACAACTCAAAAAAACCTACAGAATTAAACAAAGACCCACCACCATCCTTCCTCTCCACAATCCTCCATCCATGCCTGCTCTCCGCCACAGCTCTCCATCTCCGTTCCTCAATCTCCCATTGCTAATCCTTCTTTTATCAATCGTTGCTTTCCTTCTCTTCTTCCTTGCAATTTTCCCTTCTTCTCATAATAAACTTCGGCCCACCATTGCTGTCAAGAAGAGTTGGGTTTCTCTCAATGTCTTTCTGGTCTTGTTTGCGATCCTCTGTGGGATCTTTGCTAGAAAAAACGAAGAGGATTCTCCTCCTGCTGGAGATGATACCACCGCCAATAACCGCAATGTTAGTAAAGAGGATGAAACCCACTCTACTTCTAGTAACTGGTTCGATCAGTTTTCTAGTACTGCCACACCAGCTTCGGGCGGCCTGAGGAGGTTAAAGAGGAGCAGCAGCTCTTACCCAGATCTAAGACAAGAGTCTTTGTGGGATTCCGGTGATGATCGGTATCGGTTCTTTGACGATTATGAAATCCGCAAGTATCAGTCTCTGTCCGCATCATCCGAATATGTTTACCATCAAAGGCAGCGAAGCGTGCTTCAAGAATCAAATGTTAAAGAAATTCCGGTTGATACTTACGTTCTGCGTTCCTCACCACCGTCGCCGATAATACCACCGCTTTCTCCAGCGCCCCTTCCTCCTCCAGCGCCACCTCTGCCACCAGAAGCGAGCCATCGCAGACAGAGGCAAACTTATAGAACAGTTGAACGTAAAGAGAAGGTAGAGAAGACGGGCGAAAATGACCATGAATTTACAGAAATGAACCATCATCCATCGACGCCACCTCCTCCTCCTCCACCACCTCCTCCACGGCCTCCACCACCTCCGCCAGTGACGAAGGGGACTCGATCAGAGCATAGTCACTGGAAAAGCAAACGTAAAAAGATTTATGCGACTAAGGAGTTAAAGATGGTCTTGATTTCACTATACCATCAAAGTAAAAGAAAAAAGAAGCAGAAAACAAAGAGTTTGTACGGTGATTCACTTCACTCTCCGCATGAACCGCCATATTTTATTGTACCTCAGCCTTATCCACCGCCACCTCCTCCCCCTCCTCCACCATCAGTATTTCAAAGTTTGTTTAGAAAAGGAAGCAAGAATAAAAAAGTTTATTCATACTCTGCACCGCCGCCGCCACCACCACCACCTCCGCCTCGACCATCACTCTCATCATCAAATAGGTGGACCAAGCGTAAGAACTATGTTCCACCGCCACAGCCACCGCCACCTCCACCGCCACCAGCACCATCAACACCCCCACGAGTACACTCCTGGGGGCGAAATTCTACGGCCACGGGCCTGCCGCCACGCCCAACAAGAATCCACAATATGCATGAGGAAAATGTGAATAGCAGAGGACAATCTCCACTCATTCCTATGCCTCCACCGCCCCCTCCTCCGCCCTTCAGAGTGCCAGGGTTTAAATTCAGGGTCCAGGGAGACTACGTTAAAATAAAGAGCGCCCACAGCACACGGTGCAGCTCCCCAGAGTTGGACGAGCTGGATAAGCGGTCAACGGAAACAGTCAATGTGATGGAGAGTGGAAATGGGATCAGTGGACCCGTGTTCTGCCCGAGTCCAGATGTCAATGCCAAGGCTGATACTTTCATTGCCAGGCTCAGGGGGGAATGGAGAATGGAGAAAATAAATTCCATCAAGGAGAAAAGAAGTATGGGCCTTGTTGTGGACTTAAGCACATGCCCATCAACAAGTGTGAAACATAGTGCATAAAAGAAAAAAGAAATTGTTTTAACAAATAAATATAATGCATCATATATAGTATAAATAATATTATAATGGTAATGGTATATATCTATATGAATAGGATGGGGCTCTCTAGGTATGTTTTTTCATTCACCCCTTGGAGCTCCCTTATAGAGACTGTGGGTCACTGGGTTGAATTTTCTTTCTTTTTTTTTTTTTTTTTCCTTCTAGTTTGGAATTTGCTATGATATTTGTTAAATATATAATTGGTTTATAGGTATAGACCATGTTCATGGTCTAAGGCTGTGGTTGTGTTTTTTTTGCCACTTGCTGGAGCCATCCTTTAGAGCTTGAGTGTTTTTGAGTTGAATACAGAGTTTGGAACTTTGGACTGTGTTGATGGTTTAAAATGTGTAATGTGAAAATTAGTGTGGCCACATTGGAACTTTTGGAGGGTTTCTTTTTTTCATAATAGCTTTAATAAATACTTTCTTTATTTCACTTTAAATATTTATTTTAAGATTTGTTTTCCTACTTCAAGTGTCCATTTAAGAAATCAATTAAGTATTTAATATATATTTTCTTATTTTACCATTATATATTGAAAATTAATAATGGCGAAATTAATAAAACAGTATTGAAGGAAATTGAAATAAAAAAAATATAAACTTGATGGTAATAGATTATTTTTTTAATTTACATGAAAATTTAAAAATGGGCATTTGAAATAGAATGGACAAAATATCAAAATTGAGTTTTCTATATGAAATATTTTTAGCTTTTTTTTATTATTATTTGAAATGAACGCTTCACTAAATATCATATAACAAAAAAATAACGCAATTATAATGATGAATCATTTAACTAATTACATAAATACATATTTTTTCTTAATATAATTGGTTAATCAATCAGTCAGCAGTAGTAGCTAATCTTCTAACTAAATATTGGATGTGATACGTAACATGTGAGTGAATGTTATTCAGCATTTGTTTTGCTTGTTTATGAAATTGAATTCATACGGGAAAAAAAAAAAAAGAAATTATCGTAGGATGTCAATTGATATTTTTTGAATCATGTTTGAGGATAATAACACTTCTCAATTATTTTAATTACTTGGCATTTTTAACTTTTTAAGATCAAATTTAAATGGACTCAGAATCTCTAATAAACAATAGAATATAAACTGAATTATCCATGTGTATGATGATTTCAAGAATGAAAATTTTCTGAATATCTTTTTTAATAATTGTTAGAAAATTAGAATGAAAAGTTTTTACCATTTCTAAAATTGCGATTATTTTAATAATCAAAAGTATAAGAACGAAAAGAAAGTTTTTTAAAGGCTTCAACGTTAAAAAAAAAAGTTAAAAAGTTGGATGTAAAATCACTAATTGTTGATTGAAAAATGTTTAAGGCATAAAACTTAAAGTGGTGTTTGATATTGTGTTTGAAAATAATATTTTATAAAAAAATAAATAAGAAAATTAATTTATAAAAACTTAAAAAAGTTGTCAATTAAATAAATAAATTTTAAATCTGGCAATTTTAAACAACCTAAGCAATTTAATTGTCACTTACCAAACCAGACTTCAATAATCATACTTTATATTAGACTGGATTTCCATCTTTTAGCTTATATTTGGGAGAAGAAAAAATATAAAAAAAAAGAAAATAAAATAAAATAAATATTTTTACTTTATTTTGTTTTGGAATAAATAAAAATAAACCGGGGAGAGAAAATAAATTTTATTTTATACTCTTTTAATTGTTTTGATAGAAGAAAAATATGAAAATAAAATAATTAGATATTTTCACTTTAACCTATTTGGAAAGAAAGAAAGAAAAATAAAGAGTATGTAAAATAATATTTATTTTTCACCCATAATTTTTTTTAATTTTAAAGAGAAAATATGAAAGATTTGACAAAAAAATATTACTATTATTAATAAAATTACTTTTTTATTTTTGACTATTATAGTAAAATATTTATTATTTTATAAAATGATATAAAAAATATTAACTATATAATAATATAATTTTTATTCGCACAACAAAAATTTCCAAATAAAAAAAAATTTATTTTTTTTATTTCTTTTATTATTTTATTTATATTACTTGAATTCAAAATATGATAAAAAAATAAAGAGAAAAAATGAAATTTATTTTTCTTTTATACTTTTCTTTCTTAAGAAAAAATTTATGACAAAGGAGAAGAAAAATAAAGAGAAATAATAAATTCTATCTTATTTTCTCTTAAATTAGAACAAAGTTCCCAAACAAGGAATAAAAAATTTCAAAAACCCAACTAAAAGTCCCAAAAAGATAGAATAATTAAAACACAGAGTTGCAATTCTAGGGTTTTGTCCTAAAATTCAAATCAATGAAACTTGCAGGCCTCAAATCCATTGAAAACGCGCACGACGAGTCAGTATGGGCAGCCACGTGGGTTCCTGCCACCGATTCGCGGCCCGCTCTCCTCCTTACAGGATCTCTTGACGAGACCGTCAAGCTGTGGAGGCCCGACGAGCTTAACCTGGAGCGCACCAACACCGGACACTGCCTCGGCGTCGTTGCCGTGGCGGCCCATCCCTCAGGCGTCATTGCTGCTTCCGCTTCACTTGATAGCCTCGTTCGAGTTTTCGATGTCGACACCAATGCTAGCATTGCAACTCTCGAAGCTCCTCCCTCGGAAGTTTGGCAAATGCAGTTTGATCCCAAGGTAAAGGAAAGGATTTTCCTTTTTAATTTCTACTTGTTAATTCGAGAATTAGAATCGGCCTTTTGTTTTCAATTTGGACGTTTAAGACTGGAGCTGAATCTGAATTTTCATAATTGAAAGTGGGAAGTTGCTTTATTGAACTTAATACTCTATTGCTGCTAGGGCATTCATTTAGGACACATTAATACTCTCTTATTAAACTCTTTAGTACTAATTCAAAGTATAATCTTTGGAAGAGAATTTAATTATTATCGTAGCACAGATTGAGCATTCGTAATTGATCTTTTGGTTGCAGGACAATTGAGTATGTTTTTTTTTATTAAGCTGCTTCGCGTGTTGAGCATATTTATGTACTTCATCCATTGTTTTCTATTGTAGTTTATATGTTTGCCTTTCGTTGCATATCCTTATGCGTGTGTTTTACCTCATTAACAATTAGGTGATCCAAATAGATGCATTTAATCAACTCACGTTTTCTGTTAATTCTTCAGACAAGCTATATAATAGTGTAGTCATCTTTCTCTCCTTAAACCCTTGCATCTCGGACATTAGTGGGATTTGGTATAGCTGGTACTTTCTGGCATTATTTGGCCTTTAAGATTTGTTATCTTGGGAATAAAATGACTTGATCTTCCTTAAGTTCTGATGTCATAAAAATGAAGTTTTGATGAAAAAGACTAAGGTCATTGCTTTGGGATGCATTGAGGCTTCTTAACCTAGTATTTTGCAGAAGCAATAACGCTTATTTCCACTAAAACTGTTTTTCATCCGCATAACTTCATGTAAGCTTTCAGAGAACATATTATTTCCTGCTCATATTGCTTGGGACAATTGAAGGTGTAGTTGAATACTTATTATTATTCTGGGAATTATATTGAAATTACTTTGCATTTTTAAACACTTCATGAGTCACAAAGAGAGTGTTTGTTTACAATCTTCAGAATAACTGCTACTTTCACCTTCTTTTTCATGTTTCACTGAGTAGATAGTTGAATATTGCATGGATTATCATTATCAGTATTCATCAAGCAACTGAAGCATATAGGCGGTGGTTAGTTTCCTGGTTCATTGTTCCGACACCAAATTATGTCATGACTAGTACTTCTGAGGTCCAAGTTGAACCTTAACACCATCTGAAATATGAAACCATTTCCCAAGGAGGCAGTGATACATGCATGCTCATGAACATGTATAGTTCACACCATTCAAAAGTCTCTTTATTTTCACATAGCTGTTATTTGATGTTGCTGCAACTTTTTCCATGGATCAAATCAGCTTTTTTTATTTTATGCTTTCATGGAAATGTCAGTTTTGGGCATGCATATGTTTTTCTTATTAGACTGCAGACAGAATAAGGTATATATTGTAAGGCTATCTATGCTGCTATGCATGATTATTTTGTTGTTTAAGCATCACAAAATAGGGAACATTGAAACTATATCAGTTTATATCTGCAGTCAACCAATGTTAACTATTGTTCCACCTGCAGGGTACCATTCTTGCAGTTGCTGGTGGGGGTAGTGCATCAGTCAAGCTTTGGGACGCTGCCACGTGGAAACTGATTGCCCAACTATCTGTTCCGCGTCCAGATGGAGCAAAGCCCTCTGATAAGAATAGCAGCAAGAAGTTTGTCTTATCAGTTGCATGGAGTCCTGATGGGAGACGACTTGCTTGTGGCTCAATGGATGGCACTATTTCTGTTTTTGATGTAGCTCGAGCAAAATTTCTGAACCATCTGGAAGGCCATTTCATGCCTGTGCGTTCTCTTGTATATTCTCCTACTGATCCTCGGGTTCTCTTTTCTGCATCAGATGATGCTCATGTGCACATGTATGATGCTGAAGGGAAGAGTCTGGTTACAGCAATGTCAGGTCATGCAAGTTGGGTGTTAAGTGTTGATGCAAGCCCTGATGGAGCAGCTATTGCAACAGGCTCGAGTGATAGAACTGTGCGGCTATGGGATCTTAACATGAGAGCTGCCGTGCAGACAATGAGCAATCACACCGACCAAGTTTGGGGAGTAGCATTTCGACCACCAGGAGGGACTGGTGTCCGTGCTGGTCGTCTTGCTAGTGTATCAGATGACAAAAGCATGTCGCTCTATGATTACTCTTAAAAATACAGGGCATGTTAGCAAACATGGAGATATTTTACTGTTAGAAGAATTGTTGTGCCTTTTCTTGTTTTTTTATCAAATTGTTTCCAAAGCAATGTTTGATTTTAGATCCATTTGTCCAGGGCTTAATTTGTCTTTGCGTCATCATATGGTAGCCAGATCCAATGAGATTTATCTTCACCAATTTTTCACTGTTTAGGAGAGGAGGAAATTAGAAAGATAGAATAACGATGGAAATGGGATAGACTCTTTGACGTAATGTATTGCTATCGAAATTATTGGAATCGGTGTAATAGTATAGACTTGAATTGGATCGTATATCATTTGTCTGTACTGTAAATTTTTGAAAATAATTAATAAAATCATCAAAATCAATAAAAAGTAAATAACAAAATTTAATATAAAATATATTAAGTTAATAAATACTTAAATAAACATTATTTTTATTTAAAAAATAAATTATATAATATTTTTATAATAATAACATAACAATCACTATTAAATTAAACAATTTTATTAATAGAATAATTTTGTATTTTTTATAAGCAAATAGATATTTTATTATGAAAAATAAGAAAGTTTCTATTTTTGTATGTACTCATTTGTGATTGAAAAAATAATTTTTTGTGATTGAAAAAAATAATTCTTACACAATACACATTGTTAATGTTAAGGAAATATGTTATTGTAAACATTTGATGTGATAATCAAAATTAAGATTTATACTTACGTGTTATTTGATGTGGTGTAATGTGATAAAGATCTAATGCCATATTAACAGCTATGTTAGCTTTCTGGATGTTTAGTCAGTAAAAGTGATTGAAAATAATTTATTTGAAAAAAATAGTTTAGTTATTTTTATAAAACAAAAAATTTAATAGATATTTTGTGACAAATTATAAAAAATCCAATGACTCTCAATGAAATTAACCGGACATTTACTTGCCCGGAGTAAATTTACCACCATTTACTTGGACCTAACTTCAGCTTAGCCCTAATTTTAAGGGTAGAGAAAAAAAAATAATTAAAGCAAAAATCTTATTCTCAATTTTTTTAAATAATTAATTCGGTAAATTTTTATTAAATTTAATTATATATAAAATGCATCTCATTTTATCATGAATTTTTTTCTTTTCAAATTTTTATCAGTCATGAAATTTTTTATTTAATTTTACGGACAATTGTCTCCTAAAATTAATAATTAACAAAAGCATAAAATAAGAAGAAAAAAAATTTGAAAATGAAAATATATAAATACATCGCAAAAAGTTGGAATTTTATAAAATAAAATTTAAGAGGAAAATTGAATACATAAAAAAAATAAATTGTTTGCTGTAAAAAATGGGATCAATCAATCTTACGCCGTTACGTGTGTCCGAATTCGGACGTAGAGCGGCAACACACAGAAGAGGTTCTCCGACCCAAATATATCGCTAAAAAATTGGGCGCCAGCAAATGGGGGGGCGGATATCATATGTCTCACATTTTTTATTTTGCTGGAAATAATATTTAAAAATCCCTGCTCAAAAATTGACTGCAAGCTGTAAGGTAAACCATAAGTACAAATTTACCCCTTAATGGATTACTTTGAACTGTTTCACATTCAAATCATGAATAATTCCTTGAATATTTTTAATTCCAAATTATATAATTTTCATTTTATTTGACATGCTAATTTGAATGTCAAAATTGTCCATTCTGACAAAATAGTTATTTTTTTTTTTGGGTACAACAACAAAATAGTTATTAAAAGTTCAAAATTTTGACTATGATTTGGGATTGTCATGTCATGTCATGTCTACTGTATAAAAAAATTTTACTCATTGCTCACTTTACTAATTAACAATTTTATATCCACGTCTACTTGGATAACTCAAATGGATATGAATTTTAGCAGGCACTTTGATTTACTAAATAAAATAGTATTGAATACAAAAATTATTTTTTTTTGTGATAATTTTATTGGATAAATAATTATTATAGATATATTTAGAAAAAATTTTATCAATTTTTTTATATTCTATCAATATATTATTTTTATTTTATGAAATTACTATATATCCAAAAAAATATAAAAAAATTACTATTTATTTTATAAAATTTGACGTATTATATTAATATTCTTATGAGATTCAATATTATAACGTATTTTTAATAAAAAAGAATTCTAATAGAAAAATATTCTAATATATAATATATTAAATTATATTTATATTTTTGACTTCCGTCTAGATTTGGACAAAATAAATAATGAATTAAAGAATAAATGGCATCCCGCTCGGTGGCTGAAGCCTGAAGTCGGTCACTTGTGGTTGAATTAGACAATTGGTCGGTTAATGACGTTCTAACCTTTTTTTCCTCCATGTCCATTTACGTACAAGACATGAGGTTGCATTGTTTTCAAATATATGGACCGTTGATGGCAAATTCGGTAAATAACAACAACCGTATGGCTAAAAACAATGAAAAATAAATTACAGAATTTGTCGTAAACCTTGGTATAATATCGATTTTAGAGCTAAATTCTCGTTTAATCCCTCTGTTTGTGCCGACCACGAATGCCCAACTAGCCTCCTCTTGTTGGACCCCACTTGACCAGTAAGAGAGAATTTTAGAGAGACAAAAGAAGAGGGAAGAGAGAACTTAGACCTTTGCTTTTGTGTGTGTGTGTGTATATATATATATAAGCTTCCTTAATCTCTCTTCTTTTTTTGTTTTTTTTTTTAAATTGAACAAAGAGGAAAGAAAGAAAGGAAGGAGAGAGAAAAAAAAAAAAAGCTTCGAAGGGTGAAATTCTTGAATTTTTTTTTGTTTGCTTCCGGTTATCATCTTCTTCTCCAGCTCAAATTCAATTCAACCTCCGGTTTTTAATTGTTCGTAGAAGAAGAAGAAGAAGAAGAAGAAGAAGAAGAGGGAGCTTTGGAACTCGCAGAAAAAAGCGAAGTCCATCCGATCCAACTCACTGAGTCTCATTTCTCCTCGACTCGGTCTTTTTCTTCTAATGAATTGAGAGTGAAAGAAGATCGCAGTATAGGATCGCTATGGTAACTTTAAGAATTGGAAAGCACTTCTTATTTTTGTTAAATTTTTGGATTGGTTGATATTCTTTTTTAGTCTGGTTGATTTGTTTAGTTGAATCGAATAGGAATTAGAGCCTGTTTATTATTTGCTTCTGAGATATGATTTTGAGAATATGCACTTTGTGTCTTAAGCTCTCTATTGGTTATAATATCATAGCAAATTTTGACAATCTTTATTTTTTTGGATTTTGATTTTTACGTTTGTGCTAGTGTGGATTATGTTTCAATTAAAGTTTGCTTAATCACTTGGCATTACTAGATGACAGGATGTGGCATCAGTGACGGATCTAGAATTTATGTTGATTGGGGGCAAATTTAATTTAATAGATAATAAATTAAAAATGTAAAGACAACTGATTTATAGAAAAGATACAAAAATCTAAAATTCTGAGTATTCAAACATGTTTTGGTAGACAAAAAAAACTCAACATTCATAATGATATAATAATATTGATTCGAATTATTACAATTGTTCTTTTCGAGTATTCATATTTTGATATTGTTGTATAATTTTTTCATTGTCATTATTAAGGCAGCCTCACTTCTATTCTAATTGTCACCGATTCCATGAGATCAATTCACCAAAAAAATTATTTTATTTCATTTTTTTATCAAATTACTTAATTGATTCATTTTATTTTTGTTTAATTCCATTAATTAAAATTCCTCGGTCAAATTTATCACAATTCAAGAATAAGGAATGCACAAACTGATCAAAATCTTAAAGAAAAACCAAATTAGGAGAAGAATTTCACTCACTTAATTATCCTAATTTTATGCTTGGTTGAACCACTTTATTAGTCTCTCTCTCTTTTCCTTATTTCTTCTTCTTCTTTATTTTTTTTGGCACCCGATTCCTGCTCCTTTGTATCTAGATTAAGTTTTCATCTTTAATCTTGTGTTTTTGGCCATGTTTTAGTGCAGGAAAAGGGTTTGGTTTGCTTCGGGTTATGGTAGGAGTGGAGATAATTGAAGTGGAGGAAGGTTAACAAAAAAGATGAAGTTGATTTGATTGTGATAGTTTGACTTTTATATGTGTATTAGATATTAGTTTAATAAACAAAATATTAAATAAAATAAAAAAGACCAAAAATTAATCTATCTCTTTGTATTTTTTAATAACTTACTACACAAAATATATAAAAATAAGTTTTATTTTTTCAAGTGGGGGCAAGATACTATATATAAATAAAATTTTCTAAGAATTAAAAGGGTACTAGGAAATATTTTGGGAGCTAGTGGGGGCAAGTGCCCCCATTGCCCCCATACTGGAGCTGTCCCTGTGTGGCATATGAAATGCTGAGAATTGTAGATTTCAACTAGCTAAAAACTATATGTTTGGGAAAACGGAGTGATGCATGATTCTTTGGATATAATTTTGGTAAATTGGCAGTCATATATTTGGAAGGCTAATAGGAAGCTGTGAGTGCTACACATAGAACTGGTCAACAGGTGAACTGTAATAGCATTTTAGTTGCCTGACATGGATTAGCTTGCACCAATCATGATTCCAACCGCATAATACTTGGGGATCTATTTTTAATTATCAAAAGACATGGATAAATTATGGCTTCTAAAGTAGATGTTAGTCTTATTTCTTAATGATATTGGGATTGACGGTTATTATTTTAAGCAGAGCAATTGAAGATATTTTGAAATGTGCAAGTTAAGAACCTGGTGAAATTAGGCAAATTACAGGTTTTCTTTTGGATAAATGGTGGTACCATGATGTATTACGACTAAATCATTGTTTCTGCACTTTGGTCACTGAAACTCGGGGAATCTATTCAATGATGTAATATTAGTTAGCTAATAAGCTCTTACTCAATTGTAGGAAATACTGTTAGAATGCTGTAGTATTTTTGTGGCAGTGTTGTCATAGCCAAAATAGCTCACCTTCTTTTCTTTTTCTTCCCTATTTTATTTCATTCTCTCTCTCTCTCTCTCCCATGCACACACATACTTACTGTTTTTACTAGCCCATAATACGGGCAATAACACTATGTTACTTCTTCACTGAATGGCAGCATGCTTGATGTGCCGATAACATGAAGGTGAATTGCAGCCTTTGAGCCTATTTTCTTCTTTTAACTCATAGCTATGATTATCTTATGATTTTTCACTTGAAATACATATTCACAATGGAGGACAGTGGTATCTGTTTATGTTTAAGAAATCAATTGTTGTTGTGTTGTATATATTCTGCACATTTGCTAATCTCAATTCTCATCTTAAATTATATCATTTGCAGGCAACGGCAGTTAACATTATAGTTGGTTCTCATGTATGGGTTGAAGATCCAGTGGTTGCATGGATAGATGGGGAAGTTTTTAGAATAAATGGTGAAGAAGTTCATGTTCATACAACAAATGGGAAAACAGTGAGTTTATAGCAATTCATTTTATTATATTTATTCGCATTGCACATATCATATACAATCCACATGCCCAAAATGTGCTAGTTGCAGAAGGACAATTCATGCTGGTTAAGAGCTGCTTGGCAGCTGCTTTTTCAATCTATTCTGAGATTTGAATTCAATTATCTTTCATTCCATTTTCTCTTTTTCATACTCAAATGCCAGTTCATACTTTTGATTTTCAAATTGAACTTTTTGTAGGTTGTTGCTAATATATCCAAAGTGTTTCCCAAGGATACTGAAGCTCCTCCAGGAGGAGTAGATGACATGACAAAGCTGTCATATTTGCATGAACCAGGAGTTTTGCATAATTTGGCTACCAGATACGAACTTAATGAAATCTATGTAATATACTTTTTGAATTCTCTCTCTGAGTTGATGTACAGAAGTAAATATTGCATCAAGAAAGTTCCTGAATCAGCAATAAACATTTCATTGTTTGACTTGTTTTCAAGATATCCATTTATATGCATTGCATACGTACACTGGAAATATACTGATTGCAATAAACCCATTTCATTGGTTACCTCATCTGTATGATACTCGCACGATGTAATATACTTGTTGAGTTTTTCTGTCAGTTGCTATGCGGAAGTAAATATTGCATCAAGAAAGTTCCTGAATCAGCAATAGACATTGTTTGACTTGTTTTAAAGATATCCATTTATATGCATTGCAGACATACACTGGAAATATACTGATTGCAATAAACCCATTTCAAAGATTACCTCATCTTTATGATACTCACATGATGGAACAATATAAAGGTGCTGGATTTGGAGAGCTTAGCCCTCATGTTTTTGCAGTTGCAGATGTAGCCTACAGGTAAGTTATTATAATTCTATTAAATCTCACAATTTCAAATCATGCTTGCACTGCACTTTGTGGTTTGCTTTCTCAGAGCAATGATCAATGAGGGAAAAAGCAACTCAATTCTTGTTAGTGGAGAAAGTGGTGCTGGTAAGACTGAGACAACAAAGATGCTCATGCGATATCTTGCATATTTGGGTGGTCGATCTGGTGTGGAAGGACGAACTGTTGAACAACAAGTTCTAGAAGTAAGATGAGGACCTTTCCAATCTTTACCTGTGATCTACATTTGTAAAACTTTTACATAATTCTGGAATTTTAATTAAACAGAAAGTGTTTTCTGATGTTATCTTTATGGTCTACTGAAATTTGCAGTCCAATCCAGTTCTTGAAGCATTTGGCAATGCCAAAACTGTCAGGAACAACAACTCAAGGTGACTTTTTTTTTCCGTTAATTCTTTGACTAATGTAATAAATACAGTCTTCTGTTCTGTAATCTAAGGTTGAGGTTGAACAGAACTGAAGTTCCGACAAATTGGTAGAGGATTTATATTTGTGTAGACAGGAGCTATGTTGAAATTTGGAAAAAACAAATTGGCCACTCTTGATTGATTGGATGTAATGTTCACTAGGTTGAAAAATGGTGCTTTGAAGCTCCTTATCATGTAAAATTAACTGCATCTGGAACATAAGTATGTGCAATGCTATGATCTTTTATTTCTAGTTGACTTCAATGAATGCAGCAGTAATTCTGTGGTTCAGCCACTCTGATTGGCTGTTCTTTCTTGTTTTTGAACCTCTGGATTTTTTACCGTCCTATTCTGAACACATTGTCTCCTTGAACTTATCAAAGATATTGTTTAGGCTGATGTATTCTTAAGGTTATTTGCTTGAAGAAGATTACATGACTATTCCTTATGTTCATCGTGGCATCAAAATGCAGTCGTTTTGGTAAATTTGTTGAGATCCAATTTGACAAGAATGGAAGGATATCAGGGGCAGCTATACGAACTTATTTGCTTGAAAGGTCTCGGGTTTGCCAAATTTCAACTCCTGAAAGAAACTATCATTGTTTCTACCTTCTCTGTGCATCCCCTCCTGAGGTATTGATTCTTTAACTCTATATTCCTAACTCCAACTGCAGTAATGCATCCTGTGCTTGTAATTTTAGGTGTGACTACTGTCCCCTGAATTTCAGGAAAGGGAGAATTATAAATTGGGGGACCCTAAATCTTTTCATTACTTGAATCAATCCAACTGCTATGAGTTGGATGGAGTAAATGATGCTGAGGAATATCTTGCAACTAGAAGGGCGATGGATGTGGTTGGCATCAGTGAAGAAGAGCAGGTCAGTCTTCCATTGGTTCTTGGAAATTCTATGTGCTTGCTGCTGAATGTTCAAATTATGTATTCTTTCTTTTCAGGAGGCAATTTTTAGGGTTGTAGCTGCAATTCTACATCTTGGAAACATAGAATTTGCAAAGGGTGAGGAGATAGACTCTTCTGTTATCAAGGATGAGAAATCAAGATTCCATCTTAATACAATAGCGGAGCTGCTCAAGTATGGCATATTTATTCACTTCCAGTTTTTAGAGGCATTCTGTGATCTATATTTTGTCTGAGTATTTGAACTCTATGCACCACTAACTTATTTTGTTTAGATGTGATGCCAAGAGCTTGGAAGATGCATTGATAAAGCGTGTTATGGTAACCCCAGAAGAGGTTATTACAAGGACTCTTGATCCTGTTGGTGCATTAGTTAGCCGGGATGCTCTGGCTAAAACCATTTATTCTCGCTTATTTGATTGGTAAGGGAATTTTCTTGGTATTTGTCTAAATGAGGCATATGTGCTTGGCTAAATTGTTATCCAGGAGAACTAAAAAATCATGTTCTCGTACATCTTTTTATTATTATTTTTCATTTTTAATGGCTTCTCATTTAAATTTTTTTGCAGGCTTGTGGACAAAATCAACAGTTCAATAGGGCAGGATCCAAACTCAAAACAGTTAATTGGAGTTCTCGATATATATGGTTTTGAAAGCTTTAAGTTCAATAGGTAGGCCTTTAAACTTCAAATGTTATTGGCTTTATTTTATTTTACCTTACTGCCTAACTTTTTCGATATTATATAGTTTTGAGCAGTTTTGTATCAACTTTACAAACGAAAAACTGCAACAGCATTTCAATCAGGTTTGGTACTTTTTGTCATTGTACACGGCCACTTGTTATGCATTGGCTTTATTAGTTTTGACAGTTTGTTGATGGTATATTTGCAGCATGTTTTTAAAATGGAACAGGAAGAATATACAAAGGAAGAAATAAATTGGAGCTACATAGAATTCGTTGATAATCAAGATGTCTTGGATCTGATTGAAAGGGTCTTCTACTTTTACTTTGCCCCCTTTTCATTCATATTGTATGCTTGACAGAGCAGTGGAATGATCCTGGACGATATGCACTTATCCTGTACTTTTGCTGCATGGTCTAAGATAATTACAATTGTTCTCTTCAATATTTTGCAGAAACCTGGGGGAATTATAGCTCTTCTGGATGAAGCCTGGTATTTATCTAATATTCGATTCTTAGTTGATCTATTCTTTTCCTCATACATTCTATGCGGTTTTTTTATTTTGAAGATCATGGAATTTACTCTTTGCACTATGTTTGTATTTTAAAGACTGAAGCTAGTATGTTTAATTACTTCATGCAGCATGTTTCCAAAATCTACGCATGAAACTTTTTCTCAGAAGTTGTATCAGACCTTTAAAAACAACAAGCGCTTTATCAAACCTAAGCTTTCTCGTACTAGTTTTACCATATCTCATTATGCAGGGGAGGTAAACATATTTTTTTTTTGTTTATGTTTTTTCAGAGTTCTTCAACTTCAATGGATGCTAAAATATTCATTATATTTTTCTTCTTTTTTTTGACAGGTTACTTATCAGGCTGATCAGTTCCTTGACAAAAATAAAGATTACGTGGTGGCAGAGCATCAGGATCTACTGACAGCTTCAAAGTGCTCTTTTGTGGCTGGTCTCTTTCCTCCACTTCCAGAGGAAACATCAAAATCCTCTAAATTTTCTTCCATTGGGTCACGCTTTAAGGTATTATGGTTTTATCTTCTGTCCAGCCTTCCTAAACATGAACTTATCACCATTAACTAATTATGTGATGAAGACGATAGCTCCATGGTTGTGCCTGCTGCAGATGGACCAAAACATATGGTCCATAGCAACATAAATGTAGTGACTAAAATGTTCTGAATCCAGAATGCAAAGTGTATTTTGATTGTACTTTCTTTACGTTTATTCTATAAAATCTACCTAATAAACCCTGAAATTGAAGCATATACAGAATTTAATGAGTTAAATTATTGGCTATAGCATATATATTGGTGGTTCTGTAGAAATAAAAAAAAAAAGGAAAGAAAAAAAGTAAAAAAGCTTCTCCTTGGTGAATGCAAAGGGTTATAGCTGTGCCTTCAGAACACAAATGATGCAATCGCCCATCGAGGCATTAATGGCACATTGTAAAAGGTTGATATTTTTAGTAATCTGGATCTAACATGCAAGGCTTGTTATAGGTAGACAATATCATTTCCTTGGAGCTCATCATCTTAAATGGCAATAATTCAACCCTTTGTTTTTATTCATTTTGCCATTGGAGGTCTTTTCATTTAGGTTAAACAATATGACTCTTTATTACATCTAAATTGCTGGATTTAACATCTACACAAAAAAGTAAAGGTCATAATTTTGCTTCAGAACCCCCTTTATTTGGTTTTGGTGGGAGATGTGCATAGCAAAAATAAATTTTAAAAAGCTAACATGAAGCAATTTGGATTGACAAACAAAATACCTTCAAAATCATTTGAAGAAACACTAAAATACTGATGGAAGTATGTGTATCATTTTTGAAATGCGGTGATGCATGTTGCCATTGATCATGCTTAAGATGTAGAGAATTATGTGCTTCTAGCTCTTAACAAGAATTTGTTTTTTAATGCTGTTTACACTCCAAGTCATGTTTATGAAGATTTGTATTTTGACAATTGGAGGTCTGTTTAAAAACTGCAGCTACAACTGCAATCCTTGATGGAGACCTTGAATTCAACTGAGCCCCACTATATCAGATGTGTGAAGCCAAATAATGTACTCAAGCCTATGATTTTTGAGAATGCTAACATTATTCAGCAGCTACGTTGCGGTGTAAGTATAATGAGGCAGTAATATTTCTTTGTTGTGGTTTTTGTCCTCTGGAATCCTACAAGGATTAACATCTGTGCTTTATGATTCCGGTCATTTTGTTAGTGTGATGGATTTTTTTTTCTTCTGTTTTATTATTATTTTCACCATTTAGGGTGTTCTTGAGGCAATTAGGATCAGCTGTGCTGGATATCCAACAAGACGAACATTCGATGAGTTTCTTCTCAGATTTGGGGTTCTCGCTCCAGAAGTTTTGGATGGAAAGTAAGTTACGATTATGAGGACAAATATATTAATAGCGTACCTTCTATTTTTCCTCATTTGTTGTGCAGCATTTTGCTTCTCTTTGATAAACTTTCATCACTTATTTGTGTGCAGCTATGATGACAAGGTTGCTTGCCAAATGATTCTGGATAAAAGAGGATTGAAAGGTTATCAGGTGATGAAATATTTTTCTGTGTAAACTGTCGTTATTATGTTACTTGGAGAGGTAAATTGGTCGTGCTTGGTATGAGAAGCCTAACCTGACTTGGTCTGCCTCAGTAAATTAAATAATGAGACAAATAAATTTTAAATTTCTCTCACTATGTCAAACTGTTTGTGAGTTCATGATCTATTTAAGTATAGTTGGCTGTTTGCCTGTGCTAAATGTCGCCATGTGCAAGTGAGCTCCTATTTTCAAGTTTAAGTGACAGAAAGGGAGTGCTGGGGTCTTAAGCTTTTAAATAAATTCCGCACTTGAGGAAGTAATTGAGATGTTCCAGGAGCAATGACCTGCTACTGTTTGCTAGTTAAATATCAATTTTGTGCCCCCAATTCTTGTACTATTACATGTTCTTTGGTGCAAAATACCCAAGGAACTAGTCTAATCTTTGTCAAAATATTGTTTAGGAGGGTGTTTGGATGAGTTGTTAGGTTGTGTGGTGATGTTTGGGACCCCATATACTACCTTGGAGTGTTTAGTTGCCATCACAATTAAAGTGGCATTTCAAAACCTTGCAGTTAACATTTCAAAAATTTTAGTTGGAACGTTGAAAGTGGAATTTCTTGTGTGTTTGAACTGCAAACTGCAACCAAAAAAATCACCAATAGCTAGTCACATCCAGCGGCATTAATCCAAATAGACCTCAAATGGTTTTTCAGAATCTCTGAATGCTTGGAACAGTGACTGCTATAATTTTTCTCTCTCTCCCTGTATATCTGACAGCCATAACACCCTAAATTTTGGCTGTTAGGAGGCCAGTTGGGTTTGGGCTGCAGGGGCTAGCCTATCTTTCCACTCTAATACCTGCCCCCCATATATTTATCCTAACATGTCATCTATGTTCACCTATAAGATTCCATGTGTGTATTGTGTTACCCATAGCCTATCTTTCCACTCTAATACCTGCCCCCCATATATTTATCCTAACATGTCATCTATGTTCACCTATAAGATTCCATGTGTGTATTGTGTTACCCATTGAATACAGACTTACAGAGTCTCTAATGTCTAATTGCGTGCCAATTTGCTGGTTTCACAGATAGGTAAGGCAAAAGTTTTCCTCAGGGCTGGTCAGATGGCTGAACTGGACGCAAGAAGAGCAGAAGTGCTTGGAAATGCAGCCAGAACAATTCAGAGACAAATCCGCACATATATTGCACGCAAGGAGTTCATCGCATTCCGGCAAGCTGCTATTCACTTGCAATCTCATTGCCGAGGTATTTTCTTAGCTCTGTTATAATAACTATATGTATTTATTTGTTGATGCTCTTCAGCATCAAGATCTGTCGTTCATTTTACCTATGGCATAAAGCAGTTGGCCTTTTGGTCCAACTGTATACTATTCATTTGCATGTATGCTGGTGTAGTTGTTTTTGAATGGAGCAGTTATGTTGGAGTGTGTGCATGTGTGTTTTACTTCTAGTCTAATTTAGTTGCCTGAGATATTCTCTTCTTCTGTTTGTGATTGTGTGCATGTGAGAGGGAGGGAGAGAGAGAGAGAGACGGATGTGATGGGATGGAGCTACGTAATTATGCAAATAATATCTATAATGCACATTGTTTAAACAAAAGATGAACTATATAACTTGACCAATCAAGTTCAAGAGGGAATATTTGTGAACCTAGATTCTGCAAATAGTTACTCTCTTTCTGTGCCCATGTGCATGGATTTGTACAGGATTACTAAGTTTATTGTTGGAGAACTTATTGAGATTATAACCTTTTTGTTGTTTGCAACCACAATCAGGTGTGTTGGCTCGCAAACTATTTGAGCAATTGCGACGGCAAGCAGCAGCTTTGAAGATTCAGAAGAATTTCAGACGATATACAGCCAGAAAATCCTACTCAACTCTATACTTGTCTGCAATCACGATACAGACAGGCTTAAGGGCAATGACTGCCCGTGATGAATTCAGATTCAAAAAGCAAACCAAAGCTGCAATTACAATCCAGGTTCATCTCTGCACCTTTTCTCATTATATTATCTTTGAGTTGGAAAGAAGCTATGGACTTCCAAATTACCTTTTGGAATTTCAGCTGCTATAATTTAAACAAGTTGACCTCCTTTCTCCTTTTTTTCTAAAAAAAATAGGTGATTGATACTTTAGTTCTCTGGATGACTTTCAGGCACAATTGCGTCGCCACATAGCATATTCTTATTATAAGAGTCTTCAGAAGGCTGCATTAGTTACTCAATGTGGCTGGAGGCAAAGGGTTGCTCGGAGAGAGCTTAGAAAGCTCAAAATGGTTTGATCAAATTTTTTGCTTTGGCATTGTTTCCAAAAATATGTTTAGCAAAAATTGTGTAACTTTTTGGAAGTCAGTCAGAGGGTAATGATTAGTGTAATTTTTCAGGCTGCAAGAGAAACAGGTGCCCTTAAAGAAGCAAAAGATAAATTAGAAAAGCGTGTGGAAGAGCTGACATGGAGGTTACAATTGGAGAAGAGATTGAGAGTATGTTATTTCACTTTTACCATTCCCTGTAAGATGGACTGCTCCACACCATTGTTTCATTTTTTTTGATTTGGATTACAGACTGATTTGGAAGAGGAAAAGGCCCAAGAAACTGGCAAGTTACAGGATGCTTTGCATGCAATGCAAATACAAGTAGAAGAAGCAAATGCCAGAGTTATCAAAGAACGAGAGGCAGCTCAGAAAGCAATTGAAGAGGCACCTCCAGTCATTCAGGAGACCCCTGTTCTTGTTCAAGATACAGAAAAGGTTGAACAATTAATGGCCGAGGTTCAGAGTTTGAAGGTATGGTTTGTACTGAATTTTTAATCAAAAAGCATCATCTCTTGTCGTTTCTGTGAAAAAAAGTACATTAAAACTTAAATCACTGATTTTTCTAATGCTGCTCTGAAAGATATCATATGAATCCCGAGGGATGTTATTAGAAGCTTTATTATGTGATCTTTCTCTTTACTGCTGGCAGTGACTAGAAGATTAATAAACTAGGTAACTCTTGACTGCTGATTTTTTCCTTTTTTTACCTTTTTCTTTTCTGGTACATCAGAAGCTGTTTTAAGGGGAAGGGGGTTGTCAAGGTTTCAACTATTTGATTTTTTGCACTACTCGTCCACCAGGCTACTAGCCTTGGTTTGACAGCAAATCTGTTGAATTATCTTCTGAAACTTATTGGTTGTCTTGGTTTTGCTTCTTAAAAGAAATATATTCAGGCAATTTTGTGGATTACCTGTTGAGCTGGTGCCCAAGTTTCACAAAGCATGATTATGTGTTTGCTTGATGTGTAGATCAGGCTTTACGTAAATCATTTGGCATTGCATCAAATTTTTATGATAATAAAATATAATTACAAGTCATCTTGAAATAAATCCATTGGTCTCTGCTGAGACTTGATGAATTTCTTTTTCTGTCCAGGTTTTGCTGCTATCAGAAAGACAGGCAGCAGAAGAAGTAAGAAAAGCTCGAGAGGATGTTGAGGCCAGAAACTCAGAACTGGGGAAGAAACTTGAAGGTGCAGAGCATAAGATTGATCAACTTCAGGACTCAGTGCACAGGTTTGTTTTTGTTTTTTGAAGCAGAACTGTTTGGGTGCTAAATTCTACCAATGACAACTTCAGCTTTGTAATCAAGGCTATTATGTTTGCTAGTACCCGTTGCACTCGTTATTTATAGACCTATTATCCGATTTTAAGAATGTCCACCCCCTTCATGGACATACATGCTTTCTGAGTGGATGCATACTTTTGCACTGTAAACCAAGAGTTCTCAAGTCTGTTTATTTACATTTTAGGCTAGAAGAGAAACTTTCCAACTCAGAGTCAGAGAATCAAGTTCTTCGTCAGCAAGCATTGACCATGTCACCGACCGGGAAATCCTTGTCTACAAGGCCAAAAACAATAATTATACAGGTGCGAACATGATCTTTGGTTCCTATATGTCCTTGCACTGTGACATAAAAAAGCTTCTAGAAATATTCATGTTATTTGTTAAACAACAGAGAACTCCAGAAAATGGGAATGCTGCAAATGGAGAAATTAAAGTGGCATCAGTAAGGGGACTCGTTCTTTTGTGATAATTCAATAATTCCGTATTGTCATTATATTAGGTTTGTTATAAATTATTTCTTTGTATTGTGATTCTAGGATTTGGTGGTTGCTGTATCCAGTGCACGTGAACCTGAATCTGAGGAAAAACCACAAAAATCTCTCAATGAAAAGCAGCAGGTAGTTTGGCTTTATTATGCAGGCAAACAAGTTAGTTATTGATTGATTGATCAATTAGTTAAAGAAATAAGAATATTATTAAACAGATGCATATATATTTTGCATCTTGAGTGTTCATTTTGGAGTCCCAAAGTTTATGATCTCTTACAAATTCATTTTCTGCAATTTGCTTTTCTGGTTCAGGAGAACCAGGACCTGCTAATCAAGTGTATATCACAAAACTTGGGATTCTCTGGACGCAAGCCGGTTGCTGCTTGCATTGTATACAAATGTCTTCTTCAGTGGAGGTCATTTGAAGTTGAAAGGACCAGTGTGTTTGATCGTATTATTCAAACAATAGCTTCAGCCATAGAGGTATATAACAGTCTAATGGTGGGAAGAGAATAGTCTGTCCCTTTCTGAAACACATTTGGAGAAACTTCTGTTTGCTTTTGCATTTTTTTTTTCTCAAGTGAAACAAGTTATGAATGTAGGACTGATGTTAGCAACCTTGAATTTTATTGAAGGTCCCAGATAACAATGATGTCTTAGCCTATTGGTTATGTAATTCATCTGCATTGCTGCTGCTGCTCCAACATACACTCAAAGCGAGTGGAGCAGCCAGCTTAACACCACAACGGCGGAGAACATCATCTGCTTCTCTCTTTGGGAGGATGTCTCAAGTGAGCATTGATTTGTCCCCCTTAATAAAGTGCCTTTTTCCATGAATTATATCTTGTTCTGTTTTCTAACTGTTTATGTGGTCTATAGGGGCTACGGGCATCTCCTCAAAGCGCTGGACTCTCATTTCTTAATGGTCGAGCACTTAGTAGACTGGATGATCTACGACAAGTTGAAGCCAAGTATCCAGCATTACTGTTTAAGCAACAGCTTACTGCCTTCCTTGAGAAGATATATGGAATGATAAGAGACAATCTGAAGAAAGAGATCTCTCCATTGCTTGGATTGTGCATTCAGGTTGAGCACATGCTTTAACTGCACTATTTTCCTTGGAAAATCTAAAAAGACTGATATCCTTTTTTTTCCTGAATAAAAAATAACAAAAAAGAAAACTAAATCATGACTGACTTGCTCACTCTCAATGTGCAAATGATGCATGCGTGTGTGTGCATGGACTGATATTTTTTGACATCTTGTGAATATGAATGCAGGCACCTAGAACTTCCAGGGCAAGTTTAGTGAAGGGCCGCTCTCATGCTAATGCAGTTGCTCAGCAAGCTTTAATTGCTCACTGGCAAAGTATTGTGAAAAGCCTAAACAGTTATTTGATGATAATGAAAGCAAATTATGTAAGTAATAATTCTTTGATATGTGATCCTTCTTTGTAGATAATATCAACATCAATGATCTTCCTTGGAGAAGTATTGTTCTTTGACATACTGTTTTGCAGGTGCCTCCCTTCTTAGTGCGTAAAGTGTTCACTCAGATATTCTCATTCATCAATGTCCAGTTATTCAATAGGTAAATGCTTTCAAGACCTATCTCTTCCTCTTCTCCTCTCTCTTTTCATTATTTTGTTTAATTATGTGGTGTCAGGAAATAAAGTCATTTTTCCACGAAATTCACAGTATCATGTTTTATATGTATATTCAGTCTTCTTTTGAGACGTGAGTGTTGTTCATTCAGCAACGGAGAATATGTGAAGGCAGGTTTGGCTGAATTAGAGCAGTGGTGCTGTGAGGCAACTGAGGAAGTGAGAATTCGGCTTTCTTTGTGCTTTGTCCTCTGAAGTCTTGTTACATATCTACCATCATTTTTTTCCTATGCAGTTTGCAGGCTCCGCTTGGGATGAACTGAAACATATAAGACAGGCTGTAGGATTCCTGGTAATACTTGTGTCCACAGCTTCTCATTTTTTCATAAATGTCATATGCATTGTTTTGCTGACCTTTTTCTTTTAATATCACAAACAGGTCATACATCAAAAGCCTAAGAAGACCTTGAATGAAATTACAAAGGAACTTTGCCCTGTCAGTACCTTTTTTACTTTAATTAGCTTTCTTTCTTGAATGCTAGCTTCTTTTTTGCCCCCTTAAACCTTCTTTTGTCTTGTAATATCACATCATAGTATTTGCTTGCTGCTTCTTCAGGTGCTGAGCATACAACAACTATATAGAATCAGTACAATGTACTGGGATGACAAATATGGGACACACAGTGTGTCTTCAGATGTAAGTTGCCCTTCAATTATGATGAAAATGTCTATTTGTGTGGCCTGTAGGACAGTGCTAACCATTTTATCCATGTTTCTTGTATCAATTTCTGCAAAATTTTACTTTTTTAGTCTAAAACAACTTGGATATACAGGTTATAGCTAGCATGAGAGTTATGATGACTGAGGACTCGAACAATGCTGTCAGCAGTTCTTTTCTGTTGGATGATGATTCAAGGTACTTCTTTTCCAGTACCTCCCTTTATTACTACTGTTATTTTTTAGGGGTCCTTAAGAAGGCCAAACACTTAGTTTGAATGCTTTCAAATGTTATCTTCACGATGAAAATACAATACAATATCTAATCTTGGTTACAACTTGAATGCCGTGCAGCATCCCTTTCACTGTGGATGATATCTCCAAATCAATGCAGCAAGTAGACATAGCTGATATTGATCCTCCACCACTAATTCGTGAGAACTCTGGTTTTGGGTTCTTGCTTCCACGCTCTGAGTGATGTTCATCATCCTTCCTGTCTCAATGTTGTTCTTGTAGATATCCACGTGATGTCCTCTGCAAGAACACAACGCGCTTAGACCTGTGCATATAACCTCATTGTTCATCATCATCCATGTGTATAATATATTTTGCATTTGCCCCGGGCTATCATGTTAGTGTCTGGGTCAATCACTCCCCTCGCATTATGAAAACAAGAGGGTTTTTGTTCGGAAGCTTTATCACCGTTAGTGTGATATAGTGCAATTATAAGAGGCAATGGTGCCTCTTAATTTGTCAGAGCCTCCAACAGGCTTGCATCATATTTTTTCATTTTTTTTATTTCATTTTTTTTCCTAGAGAGGCTTATTCTAGTTGTTTATTGGTTTTGGGGTGATGTAGTGGTTTCTGAGTGTAACTGACATCTGCCGCATTTTATAGGCCATTGCTTGTATGAGGAAACAATTGTATTTAGTCTTCATTTTCTTTTTCCTTTTCCTTTTCCTTTTTGCTGCTGGTGTCAAATTACCTCTCTCTCTCTCAATTTGCTTGAATTTGCATTCCAAAGCTCGTGGTATATGCCTTCCGAGAAGCTCTACTAAAAGAACTTAGTATGTAAGCAATCATGATAAGAAACTACTGCATTTGAGAATGCAATTGTTTATTTGTTGAATGCGGTCTGAATAAATTATAGATCTGTTGTGTAATGGCTTGCATTGGGAATTTTCGGATGTATATAATATTGGAACCATTATCAGAACTTGAGAATGTTTATTCTTGGAAGATGTGTAACATGGATATAAACAGGCAAGGAATCCGTGGTGGGATTTTCAACCAAGCAGTAATTCGTACTCGAGTGGATATCAAACTTTAGCAGGTTGAAGCGTGAATATTCAAATTTCCAGGAAGCCCACTTAATTTTTGCATGATTGGAGTTTAAGTTCAGCAGCGAAAGTAAATTGGGGATCTTGTTCTGTAATTTGCGAGGCTTGTAATCCAGTTAAAAATTTAGTACAGGCGATAACACCTAGATTTTGACAAAGTAGAAAATACATTTAACAATGAACGGAATAAAAGGTTAAAAACTATTCTAATCAGGGGTTGAGTGAAAAAAAAAAAAATTGTTTGAGGAAGCTGAAAATAATATATTGTATAAATCATCTATACTCTTGCTGACTGTAAATTTTTTATTTTTTTTTCGATATACTATATAATTATTAAATCTTTTAGTGAACCATGAGTAAGAGGAAAAAAGATATTTCCTTTCTACAATTTTATTTCTTACCCTTACAAATTAGGATAAATGTATAGTTTAAAATTTTCGGATTTATGCATTTGTTATTTAATATAATAACCACCGATTAGATTTTATCTTGTAGAAATAAAATTTTAATTTTTTAATTATTTATTAGATTTTTATAATTGTAAAATGACAAGTGTGCATTTTTAATTTTTCAACAAAAATAATTAAAGTATACTTCTAATACTAGAGGTGGTCAATTGAGAAAAATGAATTAAAAAATCTTAGTATACTAAATCTAAGTTTTCTATGTATAAAATATAAGTTTTCACAAAGTTTGAAGGGCCGAGGATCCCTTTTGGCCCCTCATCCGTTCTCCCTTTGTCACATCTTTTAATTTTTTATTTTAAAAATTCATTTTATAAAAAAAAATACCTCAAATAGATTTTCTATTTTTAAAATTAAAAGTAAATAGTGATTTTTAGAAATTTAAATTTGACTCTTTATTTTAATTATAATTAATACAATTTCACTTTTTATACATATTCTATCTTTTTATTGTTGTATTTCTCTAAAAGTATTTTTCTATTCTTTATAATAAAAGTAATTTACTTTTTTTCTGAATATTAATTTGTATGAGATAAAGTAAAATAAAGAGAAAATATAAATAGTCTATTGGACTTATAAAAAAAATTTACTTTTTATATTTAAAAATATTCTTTATTTTACTAAAGATATTTTTTAAAATAAAAAATATTATTGGAGATACTTTAATGTTTATAATAATTATAATAGTGGGTACCCTATTAAATAATGCCAACAAAGATTAATATCATTTTAATCTTGTACCAGAAAATGTCAATTTTCATACACGCGCCAACTATATAATTTTTGATCCTACACTTCAGTAAACTATACATTATGACCCGTCTAAAGAAAGAAATATTGAAAATCAAATTTGAAACTAATAAACTCTACTGTGACAAGCTAGACATACAAAAGAATGCAGCAAAACCATATGTAATTGTACATGATGTTAGGACTCTTGCACCTCAGTCGAATGGATGGTATGAAAGATAGAGAAGGGAATGAATAATTTGATATATTCATTGACAAATAGGGTTACATATTTATATACAAGAGTTATACTTTGATTAGGAAACTATACTAATAAGGATACTACACTAATTAAGGTATTATCACCTATTTACAATTGTAACACTCCCGTCAAGCTGAAGTATAGATATTAATCATGTTCAGCTTGTTACACAGATAATCAACCCAAATCTCATTTAAAGCTTTAATGAAAAAATCTCTCAACTATTCTTTTGTCTTCACGTATCTTGTGCAAATCAAACCTTACTATAGTTTTTCACGAACAAAGTAATAGTCGATCTCAATACATTTCGTTCGTTCATGAAAAACAGGATTAGATGGAATATGAAGGACAACTTGGTTATCAAACTACAACTTTGTCGATACTGTAATCTTGAGACCCATCTCATTCAAAAGTTGATATATCCACATGATCTCATATACAAATTGTGTCATAGCCCAATATTCTGATTCTTCACTTGAACGTGATCCGAAATTCTGCTTTTTACTCTTCCATAAAATTAAATTTTCTCTAACAAAAACACAATAACCTAATATGGATCTTTTATCTATATTTGAATCAGCCCAATCTACATTTGAAAAACACTTAATATGAGTGTGTCCATGATTCTCATATAAAATACCACCTCCGAGAGTTCATTTTAAGTAACAAAAAATTTGTTCTAAGGCTATCCAATGGTGAACAATTGGTGATGACATAAACTGACTCATAATACTAACAAAATATGCAATATTTGAATAAGTCACTGTAAGATAATTCAACTTTCCAACCAATCTTCTATACATCTCATGATCTTCAAATAGTTCATCATCATTTGTAAGTTTCATATTAGGAATCATCGGAGTGCTTGAAGGCTTTGCCCCCCCTAATTTCTTGTTTCAGATAACAAGTCAAACACATATTTTCTCTGAGATAGAAAAATACATTTTTTTTACTCTTTATAACTTCAATTTCCAAAAAATACTTCAGCATCCCTAAATTTTTAGTGTGAAACTGAGTATGAAGAAAACACTTTAAAGATGATATTTTCACACTGTCGCTTCTAGTAATAATAATGTCATCAACATACACAACTAGCAAAATAACCATAGCTTTCGATTGTTTGTAAAAGGCAGAGTGATCATACTTACATTTCAACGTTCCAAATTGCTCAACTGTCTGACTAAACTTGTCAAACCAAACTCAAAGACTTTGTTTGAAGCCATATAGAGATTTTTGAAGATGACAGACTTTTCCATACTCCCTCCGAGCAACAAACTCTAGAGGTTACATCATATAAACTTTTTTCTGGAGATCACAATGAAGAAAAACATTATTGATATCGAGCTGATATAAAAGCCAATTATGAGTAGTTTCCAAAGAAATAAACAATTTGATAGATGTGAGTTTAACAACAAGAGAAAGTGTTAAAATAATCCACTTCATATGTCTGAGCATAACCTTTAGCAATAAGACAAGTCTTTAAGCGAACAACTGACCCATCATAATGGACCTTAATTGTGAAAATCTACTTGCATCCAATAGTTCATTTTCTTGAAAGAAAATCAACCAAGGTCCAAGTACCATTGTCATCCAAAACATTCATTTCCTCCAATATTGTGTTATGTCATCCAAGATGGGACAAGGCTTCATGAACAACTTTAGGAATAGTAATAGAATCAAAAGATGCAATAAAGGAATAAGAAGAGGGTGACAAGTGATGATAAGAAACCAAAGATGAAACATTATAAGTATATTAGCGTTTACCTTTGTGTAAAGCAATGGAAAGATCATCACTTGATGTGGGATTTGATGGCGTGGACCTGTAGAATGAGAGGCTTAATAGGAGTTGAGTCAGAAATTGGTTCAGATGATGTGATATTGTAGACTAACAAATCATCATCCTCCTTCTGATGTGCTGGAACAAAAGATGAAAAATATGGTGTTTCATCCAGGAAAGTAACATCAACAGATACAATTTACTTAATAAGATTAGAACCATAACACTTATACCCTTTTTGCAAACGAGAATATCCAAGAAAGATACATTTCAATGACTTGGAATCTAATTTAATGATATGTGGTCGAACATCCATAATAAAACAAGTACTTTCAAATATTCTAAGTTCAATAGGAAACACTAATTTAGTAGGAAAGAGCATAATGTAAGGGGTCTCACCATAAAAAATAGAGAAAGACATGCGATTAAACATAAAGCATGATGTTGAAACTGCATCAGCCTAATATGTTATAGGTATGTTCATTTGGAATAAAAGGGTTTTCGTTGTTTCAAGAAGATGTTTATTCTTTCATTCTACTACTTCATTTTGGGATGAGGTATCAACATAAGACATTTGGTGAAGGATGTCATTTTGAATCATGTAAGTCTGAAAAAAAGCTAATAAATAATCTTTGACATTATTACTTTGTAGTATATGAACAGAAATATTAAATTGAGTTTTAACCTCAGCAAAAAAATGAGAAAATAATTATAAATAACTTTTCATTAGATATAACCAAGTCATACATGAATAGTTATTAACAAAATTTGCAAAATACGTAAATCCAGATTTAGACTAAAATGGACAAGGACTCCAAACATTATAATGAATTAACTTAGAAGAAAAAATGACTCTTTTATTAACTATTGGACTTAAACTAAGACGATGGTGTTTATCAAACTAACACAACTCACAATCTAAGGAAAATACTCTACTAAATTGTGGACACAACTTTTTAAGTAAAGGAAGAGAGGAATGCCCCAACTGATAATGAGTCTAAAAAGGGGATGTAACTCTAGAGCAGACAATAGATCTAAGCATCTGAGTGTCAAGAATGTAAAGGCATCCCGACTCATGTCATTTACTAATAATCTTCTTCATCATAAAATCCTAAAATAAGCAATAATATAAAAAAAATGAGATGCAACAATTAAAAATGCGAGTAATTTAGTTTACAAAAATCAAATTGAATGATAATTGAGGTAAATGAAGAATATATGTCAAAGAAAACTAAAGGGTCAGATTAACTGTGTCAGACCTAAGAATAAAAATTGATGACCCATATACTAGTGTGACATTATAAATGGATTTATGCGACTAGAAAGTTGAAAAGAGACTAGAGTTATTTATCATATGATCTGACACAAGAACCAATGACCCATTTGGAGGCAGTGGAAATAAGATATGCATTGGATTTACCTAAATTAGTAACAACAGTAATTGGAGTAAATAAATACTTCAATGATTTCTGGTACTGAGAAAACTTGGTAAAATCATATATAGATATAAGAATTGACTTTTTTGATGTATCAATATTAGATGTCACATGAGCAAAGTGAGCTTTCTGATTCTTAATATGAAGTTTCTTGCAATCTCGTTTCATATAGTCTGACTTATGACAATAATGGCACACAATTCCTCCTGAATCTGATGCTCGAATGTCAAAATTATTGGATTCCCCTTCTTTACCACCATATTTGTGACAAGAATGTCCAAACTCATGATTTCAACTGACAAGTACATTACTGTACTGAACTGGTGGAGTTCCTTCTGTGTAGAATATCCTACTAAAAACATCATGTAAGAAAGGGATCTCAAAATTTGAGAGTATCTGATACTTAACAATCTTAAATTCGAAAGGAAGACTAGCTTGAAAGCTCATAACTATTACATGCTCTCGTTGATTTTATTGGACATTCAAATCAGAACTAAATGACAGCAACATATCAAGTTCCTCATAAGTTTTCTTCAAATCCATAAAATAATTAGTAAGAGATTGATCTTGTTTTTCTACACAATAAAATGCTTTGCATACCTCATAAATTTGGAAAATATTCATTTTCCCATAATATAAGAAATCTAAGTAATTCATTCATACATTGACATACTTACAGTGATTAATTAAATTAATTAAGCCAATGACTTCACTGTCAATGAAATTACAATTTTGCAAAAATAATCGAGCATCCTCCTGTAGCCATATCATTCTGGACTCATCTTTAGGCGGATCATCAGTCATATGTTGGACTTATCAATATACCGAAATTACATTAGAAACAATCATTGTCTTTTTGTCATCTATTATTCAACAAACAATAATGTAACATATATAATTATCCGAAAAATAGAAGCTATAGAATACAAATGGAGAAAAAACAGAAATGACAAATGAAGAATCAGAGTTTTAGGTAATAAACAAAACATGTTTTCACTTAAGCACCCAAACCGATAGCATATAACCTCAACCAAGCACGTAAATGTGCTATACATATGGTGGCGAGTCGAACAGTGGTGACCAGAGAGGACAACAGCAACAAACGCACCCTCATGCGCCAGTACGTGGATCTGACAATGAGAGCGTGTAGCTCACTCACGGCCCTATTGGATGCCAATTTATGAGTGGAGACCGAACTAGTGGTCACGCTCCTCCCTAGGCCACCAATGACTACAAGAGACCCTTCTAAGTGGATGACCCAAGTCAAGAAAAATTGAAATCCTAATATGCAAAATTGCAGACAACCGAAATTCTGGATAATTTCGTTTCAAAAACCAAATCCTACTCTAATGCTTTGATACCATGAAAGGCAGAGAAGGGAATAAATAATTTGATATATTCTTTGACAAATAGGGTTACATATTTATATACAAGAGTTATACTCTAATTAGAAAACTATACTAATTAGGATACTACACTAATTAATGTATTAACACCCATTTACAGCTGTAACAGTCTTCATTGTATTTTCTATTGCATTTTCAGATTAGTCTTGCTGGATTGGTGCTGGTTGCATCTCTGATTTTTTCTTCTTTTCTTTGAGAATCACCTGTCTTGGCATTACATCCAGCAGAAAGCTTCCTCCATTCCATACGGCTGCAGAAACTTTGAGTAATTGGAAAACAGCATGGAGTTCATACGACAAGAAGATGGGGACTGTCAGTGCCATGGTTGCCACAGTAAATATTGCTTGCAACATAATGTACATGAGCAAACGATTCTGATCTCCGAGCAAACCACTTAAACGCCACCATATGTTGTTTGCTTTTTGCGCCTTCTTTGAGAGTTCCCTAATAGAAGTCGATTGAATAACATTATGCAAAAGTTAATGTGCAATACACCATCTATATGCATGTAGAAGAAAGAGAAATTTTAGGTACAATTTAATGGAAGACATAGAGAGTTCAGCACCTGTAAGAAGTCATGACTTCAGGATCTCTTAACAGCCTCTGCCTCCGTAGGACATTGACAATGAGAAAATAGAGAGCCTGCCATAGGGTATAGACAACTAAGGGCACCAAGAACAGCCATGTCAACAGGTACCGTTTATCTTCTACTACATATGGCCATGATGCTCTGCGTGAAGTTCCTTCAGGATGCATGGCTTCAAAGGTTGCTAGATTCCACCACCGGATAGTGAAGAAAACTAAACCTGAAAATAGAACCGCACTGTTAGAAGCTTTGGATTCTTGGAGTTGTTGACAATTTATAGCAACATTCATTCTACAGAACCAAAGTTTGGATCCTCTCATTCTCTCCTGATTGATGTTATCCTGGTAAATGACACCAGCTGAAAGATGTTGCAATTTCTTATATTTACTAGAATCACCACCAAATAAAGATTAATAACCTAGGTATCTTGAGAAATTGAATTTATGGGTTGAATTTGATGGAATTGCCACTTAATGAAAATGGACATTCATTTTATTGCACTCAGTGCACTGTGATAAGCTCCATTACTGACTCTTTCAGTTGATCTATTTCAATGATAATTGCAACAATTCAGTTTGACCAATGAAGCACATGAATCCAGCAGCTAAGTATCAAATTTAGAGCTTATATTAATCTGAAGTAATAAAAACATACTGCAATTTGTCAGATTGCCATGGAATTGGTGAGCACAGAAACTAATTGCTTATGCAACAAATACACTTATCAAATCATTTTTCGAAGTGCTTCCTTCCTTTCCTTTTTCCTTCTACTTTAGCAATCATTCTACATTCCTGTAAAAAGGAACTATAGTCCAAACACCCCAACTCATGTAGCAACTATCAACCCCAGAAGCAGGTTCATTATCATTGATTTACATTTGCCCCAAGTCAATGCAGTACAGAATTATACCAGTTGACTAGGAAATAAAATAATTTGGCTCTAATTAATGTTTAAAATTTAATCATTTCTTTCTCACATGACCTGCTGGAATGATTAGCTTCAAAATTAATGGAATTATCGCTAGCTTGTACACAATCCAATTACAATAACCCTTCTGAGCATTGTTGGGAACATTCAACAAAGATTCAATATTGGATAATCCCTTGTCTTCCAAAAAAACAAGAAAAGAAAAGAAAGAAAGAAAGATCATTTTCCCAAAAAGGAATAATAATGCTGTTTCAAAGAATTCTTTAAGTGAATTGTGAAAGGACCAATTTACCTGGTAAAAGATGTATGAGGACACTGACAATTTTGTCAAGAGAACTAAAAACCAAGCTACATCGCCAAACAATTATTGCCCATGCTAATGGCCCCTGCAGAATTATTTAGATAAGCTAAATCAAAAAGGAAAAAATGAGAAGATATATCATCCGCCAATGAAAAACCAGAAGCTATCCTGGGACTATTTTCTCACTTCAGCAAATGAGAAGCAGACCATGAAAAGCTTTTCATTCTTAGGATATAGAAGTAGATCAACCAAGAAGATTGTGTTGGCGTAATAGCAGAAGTCCTGAATACCAAGAACATTTATGTTACTTTCTCATTGCTCAAATTTAGATGACCGAAAAGTAAATATAACAAGCAATCTCAAGTGGTAGATTTCTTAATGTTCTGAAACAAATATGCAATTGTGAAATGCATGCTAAATGCTGAGAAGATTTTAACAATTAAAAATGCTTCCACCATACTTCAAATTAGATATACTGGTAATGTTACACTCAAATTTCCTGTTTCCGTTGCATGAAAAACTTTTGTTACCAAATAATGTTTTAATGCACCATCTGCACCTTAAATCGAACTAGATAGGAGATTACAGGAAGTGTCAACAATTGAACTCTTACATATGATTCCTAATTCAGGGCTATCTTGCTTCCAAATTTTAGAATAAAAAATATCCATGCAGCTATAGGAAGCAACAATGCAAACTAGCTTACCAGAAGATAGTAATGCCATTTATTGAACCGATAGTATATCCACCGAAGAGGAACAAATATTACATAAAACAAGCAGTATACATAAGGAATATCTTGTGGCCCTGCGCAAAGAAGAATCAGCAAAACTCTTGACTGAAAAAGTACTAATCATTCCATCAATATAACAGTGCACTTACTTGCTCCTAAGAGAAAACAAAATCCTCCAAACCCAAGAACACCAAGAAGATGAGTCACCTGACACAATTAAGAAAAAAAGAAAAAGAAACAAATAAAGGGAAAGAAAAATAAATTTCGAATCCTATATTTAACACGCCAGCATACTCAAATTACGCTTATAATCAACACCAATTCAATGAAAAGATCCCATTAGAACTAATCAAGTGATTTTACAAGTGTAACAAAGGTGCAAACCTTACTAATAAAGCTTTCATGTTCCCCAGCTTGTTTGGCGATCTTAACTGCCTGTTTAGATATGACCTCCTTCGTCTGATTCGCTTGTTTTGATAACATTTCTTTTGTTTGAGCCACTTTCTGCACCAAAAAAAACATACCCATATCAAGAAAACCGCAAAAATGCCAAGAACCCATCACAGATGCTAAAACCAATATAAAAAACGCCAAGATTGAATGCACCTTAGATCGGTCCTTGAGCCTCTGCTTCACTTTTTGAAATTAATCACCATTAGAATCTATCTCCTCAATAGGCTCTTCGTTGCTAGCCATATTTCTTCCTCCTCTTCTTCTTCTTCTTCGCCGCTACCGCCTATCGAGACAAGAGAGAGACAGAGAGAAACGTCGGGAAACTGTAAAGATATAATTTGGGGGTACGCATTCGGGATGCTTATTTATAAAAACCGAAATATTTTAGTGCGGTTTGATTTAATCAATTTTTTTAATTAATTAATTAAATTTATATAAATTATAATTATAATTATATTTTATCAATAGATCATAATCAAATACCATAACTTTATTAATTATAATAAATTAAAATCAATTATTATAACTTCATCAATTACGATATATAAATTATAATCAAATAATATAATATTATAAAATTACTATAAATTAAAATAAAATATCATAAATTATAATAAAATTGAAATAATCATTAAATTAAATTTATTACAATATTTTATACATTATCATAAATTAGAATCAATTATTATAACTTTATAAATTAGTATAAATTAAAAGTAATTATAATATCTTTAACAATTACTCTAAATTAAAATTAGTTAAAATAAATTATAATAAATTTTTATAATTCATGGATTTATCCTACTATAAATCAAAATAAATCATTATAAACTATAAATTTTTATCTAAAAATTAAAATAAATTATTAAAAATTATATAAAAAATATATAAATATTTTCACTCGTTTGATTTAGTTGATTTTTGAATATTTAAAACCAAACCAAATAAACTGAATTTTTAATAGACAATTAAATCGATTAAACTGAAAACTGAACAAATAAAACCGAATAAATTCTATCGATTTCGATTCAATTTTGCACATCCTCTAAGATAGATCTCTGTCAAAAAAAATTTAAGGATTTAACATAAATATGGTAATTGGACATATCACCAACTTCACTCCAAACGAAACAATTTTTTAATGATTTTTATTTCAAACTCTGATCTCTAAAAATAATAAAATATAATATAATACTCATTTAAAGTAAAAAAATATTTTTTATTTAAACAATTATATAATTAATTAATTAAAATAAAATAAAATAATTTTTTTAATATTAAAATAAAAATAATTTTTTTTATAAAAATAGAAAATTAAGTCTAGATCAGGATTTTATGGTGTGAGAATGGAAATAAAAAAAAAAATTAGATAAGTAACGGAGTGAAGAACTCGGCTCTAAACCCGTTTCTAGTTTAATAGGACAAAAGCATAAGAATTCTAATCAAATCAATAGTACAAAATAAAAATGCAAAGCACAAAAGCTTAATAATGTGAAATTTGCCTAACAGTACATTATTGAAATTTGATAAAACAAAAATAGGAAAGAGTATACGATTTTGTGGATGTGAGGACAGCAAATCGAATAAGTTACCTGCCACCCAGCTCTATACTGTTGAGATCTGAGCCGTCAAATAATCCCGAAAGAATCCATATCTGTGATAGGCTGAACTCGTTGATCACTTCTACTGAAGGGTTCCACAACGTTAATAGTTGCAGTGTAGCCGATCGCATGCTAATATAACATTTATCACCATGCAAATGTGAAGATCATCACCACAAAAGAAATCTCATAATTATTGAAGGAATAATCAAAGGTCAAAGATAATGGGAAATTTTCATAAATGAATAAAAACGTTAAAATATTTTCAAATTTAGCTACACTTAAATTTTTTTTTAAAAAAATACCAAAATCTATTTTTAAACTTTTAAATCTACCAGAAATTAAAAATCTCTTTCTAATAATTTCTCTCAAATAAATCTAATGTAATATATTCCATACATATCAAAAAATATAGCTTTTTTTATCATTATTCTCAAATTATTCACAATTTTCTTCAGAAAACTATTATTTTTATCTTTAAAAATCAAAATTTGCATTTATATTCACCTTCTTACAACAAAAATACTAAAATCATAAATATAATGTTTATATTTTTTAAAAAAATCATTTAATAAATTGAATACAAATAATAAATAAATTTTTAATAAAGATTGAATAAATGATAATTAAAAAGATTACCTAATATTTACCCAAATTTTATTCAATATTTATCTAATATTTATCCAAAATACTCAACGTTTACTTATTATTTTTTATATATGATATACTTTTATTTTTTTATAAATAATATATTTACATAATATTTATCCAACATTAAATGATAAAAGGTAATAAATATCATGTAAAATTTAGAGAAATTTTATTATTTGGTTTTCTCATTTTTTTAATAATTTCACTAGAAGACTTTATCATATATTAAAAAGAAGTTTTAACAATGAAAAATAGAAAAAAAACTAAAAATACAAAAATTAAATAGAAATTTATATCATAAATAGCGCACTACAGTATGAATAAATGAGATAAATGTTATTATTGAAATACAAATATCATAAAAAATAGGTAAAGATGAAATTCAATTTCGGTAAAAAAGAAAATAAAAATATTTGTAGGTATTTTTGAATTAAACTGTATAATATTGTCAAGATTACCCAAAAAAAGAGGCAGTGGACCCCTTAAAAAGAAAGTATCTATTTTTTATATATATTTTTGTAGAATATGGCAATTGAGCTAACCTCAATTTGCAGAAAACTATCTATTAATTATACAGCTAATTAATCCATATGAATTACTCCTTAATTATGTGGCATTTTTTAAGATTAGGGTTCATTTACGAAGTCAATAAGTGCAGATCATTTCTATATACTTAAGAAATTCCTTTTTCTTAGATGCACTCTACCTATAACATGACAATAAAATATCCATTTTATTACAAAGAGTTCAATCAAATAATGCATTTCATATTATTATTCATAGAAATTAAAAAAAAAAGTAAATGTTAGAATATTATGTATGAGGCAAATTAGGGATCAATCAATTGTTAATCATTTGAAAAATAATATCTATAGATTAGTCATTATAAATAATTAACTTAATTATAAGCCATTTACTTGCTTTTTTCTTTTCTTTTTTAATGTCCTAACACTTCAATTAGTAAAAACAACTACTATTCGTTCACAAGTACTACTAGGAAAAAAATAAAAAAAACTATAATAACTAAATTTTCTTAATTTATATAAAAATAAAAGTGAATCTTGTTTAGTATAAATAAAATATTACTCCTAGTAACTATACTAGTAATTAATACTCTAAAACAAAAGGCTAGGCTAAGGATTTTTCTTGCTTTGATTTGGTCTATGATGAACTAAATTAATAAAACAGTGCCTTTCTAATTGATTTGTTCTATCTAAATCCAATCTAACTAAGTACGTCTCTAGGTCAAAACATTAGCCATTTTATTTTGAAGGAATTCCCATTTGAAGTTCAAAATAATAATAATAATAACAAAGCAATTATCAAAATATTCAATCTGAATAGTGAAATAAACGTTATATTAGTATAATAACCAGAAATTTCTTGCTGAATAAATTTTGTGTATTCATTTATGAATTGAGTTAACTGTTATATAAAAAATTAAATTTTTGTTTCATAAAATTAAATTTTTACACAACAATAGAATTTCTTCTTGATAACTGAATAATAGGAAATAAATATGAATTAGTTGGGAGTTAATGAGTAAATGATTGGATAGATACCTCGTCTCCATTGCCGCTAACAACTTCAGGAGAATCGGTGCGACGAGTAAGAGAGAGAAATATGTTGCTTCTTGCCAAAGTCAAACATAGACTTGGCCCTCAACACATCATGCACTGTACTCCCGCCGTATTGGAACGGTGCCTTTAGGGGCACCTTGTCCCATTTCTATGCCACATTTGCCATGCATCTTCTTCCCCCTTATTCTTTGCTTCTCTGACTTCATCTTCTTTCAACATTTTCACTTTTGCCCTTTCTGATGGGACTCTCTAATATAATATTTAATCATAGTTAATCATTTTGTTTTACCCACTAAAGTTATTTAATTAATTAACTCATGTTAACTGATCTCTTCTTCACTCTTAAGTCTTTTCTTTTTCTCCTTTTTCTTTTAGGTAAAATTAGTAGATACCCTTTCTGTAGGAAAACAAGATGGCAAACATATGAAGCCAAAGAAACCCTTTTTACTCAAGTTAACAATATGATATATAGTAGAAGCCAGGATGGAATGAAATAGAAAAATGTTGGAACAAAATATAAGTTGGAACAAAATATAATTTAACTTAATTAGGAGTAAAAAATAAATTAAAAAAAATTTAACCTATAAAAGGTTTTAAGAAAATTTAATTTGTTTGCTTTTTGAATAAGCCCCCAAAAAGATTTGATGGAATTTTAAAAAAGAGATGAAAATTAAATTAAGAAAATAATATATATATATATATAGAGAGAGAGAGAGAGAGAGAGAGAGAGAGAGAGAGGCTTTAGGGGTTTGCATATATAGATATGTACCTGGATCTTGTGATTCTTTAAAAGAGGATGATCTAAAGCAGGTTGTTTTCTTTTTATGAACACATTCTATAATATCTCCATCTGGGCTCTGTAAAGATCACATATATAGTAAAAAAAACACCATTAATGAGTACAAATTAAAAAGATACAAAAGTTATGCTATTAACTGTATGGTGATGACAGCAGGTTTGTTAATCTTATCCAGATGCCTTTGAATTCTTTCAAGTCTCAAGCTACTTACTTTCCTATAACTTGTGTAATTTAGAGAAGAAGAAACCACTGTAAATCTTTCACTGAAAAAGAATGGAGCAAGAGGAAGAAGAAGAAGAAAAGATGGAACTTTTCCTTGGTTGCTATAAAACCCATTTTCTCATTCAGTCTCTGGAGGAATTAAAAGAAATAAAACTAACACACACCATTACTAGCAAAATACACGACTGCTAAAGAGCAAATCTGAGTTTGTTCTTTATTTTTGAAATATCAATATTCAATAGCACCAAACACCCATACACCCAATAAAATGACTCTTGCTTCTCTTTCTCCCTCTATAATAGCTAGGGTGCCTTAATGGTGTGAACGAAAATGGGTGAAGAGGGTTAATTAAACCTGCAAAAAAGGCCCCTTATTTAATAGTATAAAATTCACGAAAAAATTATTTTATTTCATTAAAATCCCATAATAATGTATTTATTTGATATTAATACAAATTTATTTACTAAATATTTTATTTTTAATCATAAAATATACTTCGAATAACTTTTTAAACATTTAATATTTTCATAAATATTATATATAATTATTTTCTAAAATGTAATTTTATTTAGCACAAAAAAATATATAAAAATTAATTTAAATCACAATTAATCTATATTATAAGTTAATGAACATATTTCTATTAAAATTTGTCAGCCACCTCATTCCTTTTATTTAGTCTCGATATTTGTCAACGATGCATCAGAATTTATTAAATTTTTAATTGGTTACTGAACCAATAAAAATTATTAAATTTAAATAGAAATTAAACTATTAATTTAATTTTTTCAATTTTCAGGTTTATGAGTGTTTTTCTACCAGTTTTATTTTACGTTATGTGCTACTAATACGAAATTTCCAATTATTTTCAAATATTCTAAATTAATTAAATTTTCCTGTTCTCTTCTAATTTTTCTCTTTAATTTATTTAATTTTCTTTCATATTTTTATTTTCTATTTTTTTCTCCAAAAATCTATTTTCAACTCAAAAATTCATATTAATTCAATAAATAGTCTAAAAATTCAAACTAAATTTCTATAATTACTTTGACTCATTATCCTCTATCTTCTATCACCAATTTTACCAAAATTATATTCAATAATTTCCAATAAATTTTTTAATAATTATGCAAAAAATCCAAAAATTCACTAAAAATCATTTCTTTTAAACTTCCATCATTATTACTCTTTCCATCCTCCAATTAACTCATTTCTTAATTTTATTCCATAAATTTTCCATTTTTCAATCAAACCTTAACTTAGTGATTTATCCAAAATGCTACTAATTTTTTCCAATTTTATACTTAGCAAAATCATCAAGGAAGTAAGCTCAATAATATTATGCCATGAATAAAAATAAGAAATTGGAGGAATTTCTCACCTCTTCACAAAGTTAAAAATTTTGGCCATACTTCTCGAAATTTTCACAAATTTTCTTTCACCCCAATCAAATTCCTCTTGCTTTTTATGCTTGGATGGTGGTAATTATGACAATTTATGGGAAAAAAATGAAAGAAATTAAGGAAAATAAGGGAGGTAGAGTTCGGCCATGGAGAGGAAAAGTGCAAAAAGAAGTTTTTTTTTTTCATTTTTTTAATTGAAAATAAGAGATAAATCCAATTTTAAATTTATACACCTCAATTAGTAACTAATTAATCTTGATTAAGTTTAATCTAATCTACTATTGACCAATTAAAATTTAATTAATTTATTAAGTTTACAAATGACCCAATCAAAATTTAATTAACCTTGCCTTTTCTTAATTTCAACCAATTACAATGTTTTCTCTAAATTAATTCATGAATTAATTTAATTCTCTAAAATTCAATCTCTAAATAACTTAATTCCATTAAATTGAATATACCAAAAATTATAAAATAATTTTATCTTCGAAATGGTCTTTTCAATTTTGCGAAACAACTTTTGGTGTGAAATTCACATTTTATAGTGTAGTAATTTTTCTTAATTAAATATGTAAAAATTATTTCACATCCGATTTCTAATTTATCAATTTTAAAATTTCATTACGATCGCATTGACACCATTGTGATCGTAAACTCATCTTACTAATTTATGATCAGAAAAATCATGATGTAAACCCACATTAAAGACTATATTTCCACAATTCGAACCATTAATGTTAAAATATCACCTTATAAATTCACCTATAACCTTAAAATAATATTTTATACATTTTGATATACTTAAATCACATTTTCATTGTCAACAAAAATCTCGTATTTCAAGTATGATTTATTGTCTCGATTTGCATGTTAAGCACGAAATTACAACAATTGATCAAGTCAATTAAAATTTCATATTAGACATTTTTATTATTATATGGAAAAAAAATTATACTTATTTGTCCGTATTTAGATTCTAACCGATATATTTCTGTATTTGAATACAGATGACTAAAATACGCATTTACGATCAGAGTGTAGATTGCAAACGTAATAGTAACATTTCTCTTTATCAAATAGAAGCTCATATTTTCTAATCTTCCATCACACATTCAAGATATTTCCATTTATTTATTTATTTACTTTTCTTGGAGGAATATCTCATTTCATTTATATTTGTATTAATTTTTCACTACCATACTCACACCATTTATTTCTTTAATTCAAACAATTCTAAAAAGTTCGAATTAAGGTCACGGTTGTAGTTAATGTAATGATATATTTTTTAAAGAATTAGGTGAAAAAAAATCGATTTCTAACTTTCTCCATTCACAATTCACATGTATCTTTGCTTCTTTTGTAAAAAAATAAGAAAGAAAAGTTATGGGTGGGTCAAAACCTTCCCATTACTATCAGCTTTACACACTTGTATTGTATAAAGTCAATTATATTAATATAGTCCAAAGTTATAGAATTGAATCGTACTGATACCTCTTAAGACAGCAAGCTTTCAAATTATGCGATATAATTAGATCTGATTATTCATTCCAAGTTGTTGTGTTTTTTATTGGAATGCTCATTTGGTGGTGTTAAGAAAAAAAAAACTCCTATAGTTTTTTTTCCCTGAATTTCTTTATCTCCATAAGAACAAAGCACTTCATTATAATTTCTAACTTCTCAGTTCTCACATACATAGTCCATTTCAGTTCTGACCAAATAGATTGGCGCCTTTTTCTTAATATTTTATTATACCACAATTTAGATAGCCAAAAAAAATATATTGGAAATATTAAGAGTATAATATAAAACTGAGTCCCCCCATATTATTATTATTATTATTATTATTATTATTATTATTATTATTATTATTATTATTATTATTATTATTATTATTATTATTATTATTATTCAGTTTGAATGATTACAAAATATGGTCATGCTGCTATAATTTGCACCTTTTTTCTTTATAAAATACAATATTTGATATATTATGTACGTTAATCAATCCTATGTTGTTTAAAAGAAAAAAAAAGGAAAATTCGACATGTATATATATATATATATGCAAATTCAGATTGTAAATGAATCATTAATCTCAACTCTTGTTGTTGTTGTTGTTGTTTTAATGAAACATATTTAATTTTAGAAATAATTGTGCTAAAAAGCTTATGCCCATATGTTATGCATGCAAGCAAAGCATTTCCAGAAAAGAGACAAATGAGACAACTAAGCCCGGGCCCTCTCGCATCGCTTCTAAGCCCAAACAAAAAGAGAACATATCTTATTTTATCATAATTATGCTAGGACCAATTTTTTTTTGTAATATTACTTTGCTCTCACATTTTTTTAATTTGTTTTCTTTCATCCTTTATCCTTAGCAATTGGGAAAGAAATGAGACTAGGACTTTCAGCTTTACTAATTAATTCACCGATGTATTTGTTTTTAGATAATAATCACCAATTAGATTTTTGTCTTATACTCGTTAATTATTTATTAGACTTTTATGCCTGTTAAATGAAAACGTATATTTTTAATCTTTAAATCAAAATAAAAATAGTGTAATTCTAATTTTTGGGGAACCAAATAAAAGAAAATTTGAAGCTTAAGGTACACTAAATTTAAATTTTTTACATACTACATTTAATTTTTTTTCCAAAATTTAATGGGTATTTCAAGATTTTGGTGCATTAAATCTATTTTTTTTCAAGGCACTATATTAGATTTTTTATAAACACCCCTCCCTTGGCCGCTCTCTCTTTATATATATATATATACACACATACAAACATATTATGTTTTCTTAATTATCTATATAGAAAGGTTACTAACTTACTTTATCATAATATGCATATTTGTATTTTTTTTCTTTCTAAATTTAATCTAAATATAAATATATTTATTCATATGATTTGGTTTAACAAGACTACAGGAGGAGGTGGGTAATAAATAATCATCAAGAATACATGGGCAAAAAAGAAACTATAAAAAAATAATGTGCACAAAAAATATTATAAAAAAATACGGGCACAATTGAGAAATAACTTATAAATGTTTTGTACTAGTTTGGTTTTAAAGTTTGAAACTTGTAATTCTGAGAGACAGAGAGAGAGAGAGAGCGAGCGAGCGAGCGAGCGAGCGACAGAGATACAACGCGGTACAGAGTGCAGACAGCCTAAACTCGCAGCGTCGCCGATACCATATTCATTATCCCGCTTAATTTTCTCGTTAGTTTGAATCGAAAATAAGGATTTTAGACAGGGAGAAGGTGTCTTTGATGCAGTGTTGTAGGGTTATCTTTGAATAGAGTTTTCGATTGCGGGTAAGCTACTTTAAGCTTTATTTGATTAATTTAATTATTCATCTCCTTTTCGGGTTTTGGTTTAATTTTAATTCGTGTTGGGTATTGTGAATCGTGATATGTTAAAAATTGCCTGGTGAACTCAAATGCTCCAGATTTGGTGAATCATGTGAATATTTGAAATTGACGTTTTAAAGTTGTGGGTTTTTTCGTGTCTAATATGATTGATTGATTCATTTCTTTTTCTTTTCGTCTTTTGTTATAGTTTTTGATTATATGAAAGGTGACGATGTCCAAAGTTGAAGTTAGGAAAAAGATTGGAGAGGATGCAGGTAATGCCAAGTTGTTAAGGGAAATAGAAACTATAAGCAAAGCTCTATACTTGGACAAAAACCGCCCAAGGGCCTCAATTTCTGCCCCCAGTAATCGGTCAAAGTCAACTGAGAAATCTCAATTGGTTGATTCTAAACCCAAGTTAAAATATAGTAGTGAGGATTCAACAAACAAGGAGAAGAAGTCCATTTGGAATTGGAAGCCATTGAAAGCCTTTTCAAATGTTAAGAACCGTAAATTCAACTGTTGTTTCTCTCTTGTTGTCCATTCCATTGAAGGTCTTCCCTCGAGTTTTAATGATCTTAGTATTTGTGTGTACTGGAAGAGGCGGGACGCAGAGCTAGTTACCCATCCTGTCCAGGTTTCTGAGGGTGTTGCTGAGTTTGAGGAGAAGTTGACGCATACATGCATGGTCTATGGGAGTAGGAGTGGACCTCACCACTCAGCTAAGTATGAGGCAAAACATTTCTTGCTTTATGCATCCACAATTGGTTATCGGGAGCTCGATTTGGGGAAGCATAGGGTTGACCTCACAAGGTTGCTTCCTCTCACATTAGAGGAATTGGAGGAAGAGAAGAGCTCAGGGAAGTGGACTACAAGTTTCAAGTTGTCAGGTGAAGCAAAGGGTGCAATATTGAATGTTAGTTTTGGGTATACAGTGGTTGGAGAGAGTTCCATGCCACATGGAAACAACCAGAATGTTCCAGAAGTGCTCAATGTGAAGAAGAATAACATGAGACCAACTAAACCAGTTCCAAAACTTGGTATTGCTGATGGGAAGAGCACAATCCCTCGCACTGGAAGTCTTCCTGGTGCATTGGATATGCAGACTCGTGCCTCATCAAGATTTGTCGAAGAAGTAAAAGATCTTCGTGAAGTGTTGCAGACATCAAGATCAGAATCTGCCAGTTCACCATCTTTTCTATTTCAGAAATTTGATGAAGATAAGGTGGATTCTTCGCTTGATGATAAGCCTGAACTTGATGTGGTCACTGAAAGACTTGATTCCTCTAAATCAAATTTCATCCCTTTGTCTAAATCCAGCAATAAAACTGTTGAAAAGGAGTGTAAAGATATTAAGAAGAGGTTGGAATCATCACAGAAGGAACAGGAAAAACCATTAGAAGTTGCTGTGGAGGCTGTTAATGTTTCTTTAGTAGAAGATAAGATCGACGATGGTTTTCAGATGGATGCTGAAGAGGGTGCCAATATCCACGATGTTGGAAATGGTGGTCATGTCGACAATCTTGTGATGCAAAATTCCAATTTTAAGGAGGATAAGATCGGTGGTGGTTTTCAGATAGGTTGTGAAGAGGGTAGTAAGCTGCATCACCATGATGTTGGAAATGGTAGTCATGAAAATAATCTTGTTGTGCGAGATTCCTATTTTGAGGAGGACGAAATATGCTCGAAAGAGTATGTGATGAAAGCATTGGAAGATGCATTGACTAATGTGACAATTTTGGAAACTGAAGCACTCAGTTCTCCTGAAGATAAAGAAAAATACATGGAAGTTGAAACTGATTATGAAACAAATCAGAATGAGGCATCACTAAACTTGGATGATGTTACCGAGTCTGTTGCAAATGAATTTCTGGACATGCTGGGGATTGAGCATAGTTCATTTGGCTTGAGTTCAGAGAGTGAACCTGAGTCTCCAAGGGAGCGTTTACTAAGACAGTTTGAGAAGGATACCCTTGCTGAGGGTTACTCTTTGTTTGATTTTGATATTGCCGGTGAGGACCTAGTAGAACACGATCTCAACACATCATCTGTGTCTGAGTGGAGGAACTTGTCGGACGATTTTGAACTGTCATCTGTTATCCAAGCTGCTGAGGAGGAGTATCAGATGGGCCAGACAGAGAGCAGCAAGACAAGGGCCAAAATGTTGGAGGACTTGGAAACTGAAGCTTTAATGCGTGAATGGGGCTTCAACGATAAGGCTTTTCAGTTTTCTCCAACCAAGAGCTCTGGTGGCTTTGGGAGTCCAATTGATTTGCCTCCCAAAGAGCCAGTTGAACTGCTTCCTCTTGGAGAAGGATTAGGTCCATTTCTGCAGACAAAGAATGGTGGATTCTTGCGCTCAATGAATCCTTCACTTTTTAGAAATGCAAAAACTGGTGGGAGCTTGATCATGCAAGTTTCTAGTCCTGTGGTGGTACCTGCAGAAATGGGCTCTGGTATAGCAGATGTACTGCAGCAGCTAGCTTCAGTTGGGATTGAAAAGCTCTCTATGCAGGCAAATAAGCTAATGCCTTTAGAAGATATCACTGGGAAAACAATGCAACAAGTAGCATGGGAAGAAGCTGCTTCTCTGGAGGGACTTGAGAGGTTTGGCTAGATTTATATCTGCTTTCTTATTCAGAAGTTCATAGTAAGTGCCTTAAATTTTTCCGGTAAACTATGTATTTGACTGCTTCTTTCTTCGCACCGCCAAAGATTTTTGCAGCAAGAAGTGGGGATTGGGCAAGATGAATCTGGTGTGAAAAAGAATGTGAAGGAGAAATACTCTGCTCTCAGATCTAATGACTTCAAGTCGAACACATGTGGGAATGAGATTGGGTCGGAATATGTGTCTTTAGAAGATCTCGCCCCTTTGGCTATTGATAAGATTGAAGCACTTTCAATTGATGGATTGAGAATACAATCGGGCATGTCAGAAGAGGTTGCATCTGCAAACATCAATGCAGAGTCTGTTGGGGAAATTTCAGCCTTCCAAGGGAAGGCCATTAATGTAAGTGGGTTCCTTGGTCTAGAGGGAGCTGCTGGGTTGCAGTTGTTGGACATAAAGGACAATGGTGATGATATTGAGGGATTAATGGGTCTATCATTGACTCTTGATGAATGGATGAGGTTGGATTCTGGTGACATCGGTGATGAAGATCAAATCAGTGAGCAGACCTCTAAGATACTTGCTGCCCATCATGCTAGCTCCTTGGACATGATTCGTGGAGGGTCAAAAGGAGATAGGAGGCGTGGCAAAGGATCTGGTAGAAAGTGTGGTTTACTAGGGAATAACTTTACTGTTGCACTGATGGTGCAACTTCATGATCCTCTGAGAAATTATGAACCAGTCGGCACACCAATGCTTGCTCTCATTCAAGTAGAAAGAGTCTATGTCCCACCAAAGCCAAAAATATATTGTAAGGTTTCAGAGGTAAGAAATGACAACGAGGATGATGATGAGTCTGAGTTAGTTGTGAAGGAGAAGGTAATGCAGGAGAATATTGAGGAAAAAGCATCCGAAGAGGAAGGAATTCATCAGTTCTGCATCACTGAAGTCCAAGTTGCCGGTCTCAAGACTGAGCCCAGCAGTGGCAAGAAGAAGATTTGGGGTACCGCAGCTCAGCAGCAATCTGGTTCTCGTTGGTTGCTTGCTAATGGAATGGGGAAGACCAATAAGAATCCCTTTGTGAAGTCTAAGAGCATTTCTAATAAACCCGCAACATCTTTGACAACTAAGGCACTGCGGGGCGATACATTATGGAGCATCTCATCTCACAAAGTAAGGTAGGCTGCATTCAATCCACATGTACAGAATCCTATGAAGACTGCATTCACTCCACATATACAGAATCCAGTGTAGAATTTCCCAATGAACTTAGTATATGCTTGAAAGGAGTTTCTTCGCTGCATGATTGGAAAATGGTGAAACCACATTGTGATCGTCCAGAGAACTCATTTAACTTATGTGTAACACCAGGATTTGAACAATTCAACTTGGTATTGAATTGATGGTTTGACGCACAGAGAATGCAGTTGGTCACTGAGGAGTTGTATTTTCTTGTAATACAGTACAATTTTTGATTTTTTAAATTTGCTGCATCTGTTGTCTGAATGCCTCTTTTGTAAATTTTCATGTTTGTCATCATTCTCTTTCGCTGTGATTCATCACTCATCATGTTTCTTGCCCTAATGGTAACATTGCAACATATTTGCCTGCAGTAATTACACAGCTTTCTGGTCTCTGTCGAACAAAAATGTATAGAAGTGTATTTTCAGGCAATTGATTTGTCTTATTTCGCATTTTTTTTTCTCTTAGCAAACTTTTTTGGCATTTAAAGTAAATTAGAAATTTTATGTACCCTGTTTTTATTTCCATTCTATTATGCTTTTATTATTGGATAAGTATAAATTGGTGCTTCACACTATATAGCAAGTAATAATTACTTTACAACATAAGAGCTTGTGATAATCTGATGTAGATAACACTTTGCGGTAGCCTGGTGTAGATACGTATTATTTAATATCATATCATTAAGGTTTTTGTTTTAACTGCAGTCTTTAATTTCTTGATTTGGTGCTTATTTTCTTCCCAACCAAGAAGTGCTTTTTTGAATTTAGGGACGGTATTTTCAAATTGATCAACGTAGATTTTAGTGAAACTGTAACAGTTTGTGTCAAACTGTCCTGTAATGGCTCAAACTATGCAGTCTAAAATGAAAGTCAATGTCCCATTGTTTTGTAATGGTTCACATTATGCTGTCTAAAATAAAAATCTAAAACCACAAATGATTAATTTATGTTATAACTAGTAGTTATAGATTCTTTCTCCTTTCTTTCTATTGTGAGATAGGAAGTTAGTACCCAAGTTAACATCTCAAACTAACACTTCTTCAAATTTAATTTTTTACATTTGACTCATAATTGTTCTCTTTGTTGATACGGGATTTGCCTAAAAATGTTAAAGAAATTTTCCACAAAAAATTATGAAACATGAAATCACATTATCTTGTACTTTTCAACTCATGAGATAAAAAATATTGTAATAAAATTTGGGAGTTTCTTATTACAAAAAAATTGAAATTCGCCATACAAATCTCATTTTATAAAATTTTACGATAAGTAGAATTTTTTTTCCTGTGATTATCCAAACATACCAAATACAAAAATTAAAATGTAGACTATTTCCAATCTTTTAAGCACTTGACCAAAACTTGCCCCAATTTTCCTTGGTTAATAGCTTCATGAACTTTCTCTATGTCCTCTCCTGGACTCACCTTCTTTGCTCCACTAAGAAGCTCAGTCCCCACTTCACTTCTCACAAACTGATATACAGGATAAGTTCTGCATTTCATGATCCTGTTCTCTATGCTGAATTCTCCACCATCAAATCTCTCTCTTGCTTTTGACACATCTTCTCCTAGTCTTGCCTTCAACTCTTCCATGAAAACCGGTATCCGCTTAAATACTGTGTAGCCATTTTCATCAGATTTTGAATCTTTAAGTGCTTTTTGGACAAGTACTTCTTGCAGTTTAGGCAAAAGTGCATAAGAAGGACTTGTTGGGTCGTCAAGATAGGAGAATACAGGCTGATGTTCAATAACCTGCAAGAGTTCTTTCTCGCAGAATCGCGATTCGAGCAGCGATCCATCTTCAGCCATGTAAAGGGTTTTCCTTATTACTTGTCTCACTACTTGTTTCACTACTTCCTTCATGTTCTCCTCCAAATGTCTTAGATCGATTGCCTGGCAAAGTCCCACCATAAAAGTTGATGACATGAGCTTCAAGATATCAATTGCTTCAGCACTTTTTCTTGCTGAAATCAAACCAAGAGAATTCACATCTTGATTGTGTTGTTCAGCACTTTGAACATGGGTAGTTACTGGATTTGCCAAGTACTGCAGCTCTGAGCAGTAAGCAGCCATAGCTATTTCCGCACCTTTCAGTCCATAATCCAAGCTTGGATTAGGCCCTCCACTCAAATTAGAAGGCAACCCATTGTTGTAGTAGTCGCAGACAAGCTCAGTGAACTGAGCAAACATGAGTTTCCCTATTGCAGCAATGGCAATCCTGAGATTGTCCATAGATACTCCAATAGGTGTTCCTTGGAAATTTCCACCATGAAGAGCAAGATCACGAGCAACATCAATGAGTGGGTTATCATTGACAGAATTGATCTCCCTCTCAATCGAATGAGTGGCTGCTCGAATAACCTCAATCTGAGGACCGAGCCATTGTGGAGAAGTTCTTATCGCATATCTGTCCTGCTTAGGCTTTGTAAGTGGGTCTTTCTCATGGCGAATTTTAGCTTCCTTCACGTAATCACTTTCGTCTAACAGGTGTTTCATGATAGCAGCTGCTTCAATCTGGCCTGGATGATGCTTAAGTTCATGAGTAAGAGGATCTGTGTACTCAGGCTTGCCGTGCATAACCTCACAGAACAAAGCAGAGATAATTTCTGCAAGAAGAGCCAAAATATTGGCATCGAAACAAACAGTTGCAGCTACAGCAGAGCCAACTGCTGTTCCATTCACAAGAGCTAAACCTTCTTTGGCTTGTAGCTCGAATGGAGCCCGAATCCCGGCTCTCTTCAGAGCTTCAGTAGCACTAATCTCATTGCCTTGTGGGGTCTCCACCCTGGAATTATGGCGGCCGGTTAACAAGCCAGCAATGTAAGACAACGGCACAAGATCACCAGAAGCTGTAATAGTCCCTCTCAAAGGCAATTTAGGAATCAAATTTTCATTCATAAGCTTGGCAATGGATTCAAGAATCTCCCAACGAATACCAGAATAGCCTTGCATAAGCGTATTAGTCCTAACAAGCATAGCTGCTTTTGAAAAACTGGAAGGAAGATTCTCTTTGCCGATGACACCGGCATTCAGGAACCTGATAAGCTCAGTCTGGAGATCAGCAGTTCTATGAGTTCGCCTGTGAGAAGTAGCACCAAAGCCAGTGGTAACACCATAGGTGTCAGTGCCACGAGAAATGTTGAAAGCCACCCAATCAGCACTCTTGGAAACGCGATCACGAGCAGCAGCCTCATCAAGATGAACCCTGACTTGGGTCCTGCGAGCAACGGCAGTGACCTGAGCAACAGTAAGAGTAGTGCCTTGGATTTCAACAGTTTCAGCATTAGCAAATTCTGATACCATTTTGCAAACTTCATCAAAATGATCAAATTGTAGAGACTCTGCAGCCTTCTTCCAGTGTGGAGAGGCAATAGTATTAGCTGCCATTGGAGCTCAAGAAATCAAGAAACTATTAAAGAGTGTTTAAAAGAATGCAAGAATTAAAAAAAAAATGATTGAATGGTGAGGTCTGAGATGGAGAATGGAGAAGAAATTGGCTACTTATAGGGAGGACTCGTAAGTGGGAAATTAAGGGCGGCGTCAATGGTCTAAAATCTTTATTTTATTTTTTATTTTTTTGCAATTTGCATGGAAAGAGAGTGGAAATTTGGCTTTGTTTGTGAATGGAGGAAGAAAACGTGGTTTGGTTGGTGGGAAATAAGAACAAGTGAGTAACCTTCCTACTTTTTTCATTTTTTTAAACAGAAGTCTGAATTTGACCATTGACAAGACTAATGTTCAAATTAGTTTCTTCTATCACACTATCACATATATGAGTGAAATCTATCGCTTGTGTTTGAGTCCTAATAATAACATATTTTTTTCTTTCTTTTATGCAACTTACTTCGAAATTTTTTTAAAAAAAAAAAAACAAAAGTGTGAGCAATGAATTAAATTGAACTAAACACTCTGAGAGAATTATAGACATTTAAATTGAATAAGTGAATACTATGATTCTATTTGATATGGTCAAATAACAAAAAGAAATTCAGATTAATCGAATTGAATTGTAAATGAAATTATATTATCAGTTCTTTAAATATCAAAATCAAAACCGAACCGAATTATGATGGATTCTGTTTAATTTTCAATTTGATCAGTTTTCTGCACACCCCTAATCACAAAGATGTTTAACTACCACAAAACAGGGAAAAAAAGAGAAAAAAAAAACCCTGAGTAACTGACCAACCATCATCTGTCTTTTAGCTAATATGAAAAAAAGGGGGAAATAAGTTATTTGCAATAAATTTCACGAAAACCTTTTTTTATCTCTCTGTATTTAGATCAGTAAAATTTGAAATTTATTCTATAAACCAGAATTAAATGTCTAAAATAAAATTATTTAAAAAATAGTAGTTATACGTTAATTTATAATTATTCTACATTATTAAAATTTTATTTTATAAAATTTATTATTTTATTTAATAAATTAAATCTGATGATGTAAGTAAGTGTTTAAGAAAATGTTAAAAAAAATATTGGTAGCGTTACTAATCTGAGCATTTAATAATTCAAAACGTAGTTGTTGTGGAGTCGTGGCACGTGGTCACCTGGTCAAGTCTGATACTAAACCATGTTATTACTTCCACCTCGAAGAAGTCTTTGAATTTTGTCTATTTAATCTTTGAATTTTTTATTTAATCAGATTAGGCTCTTTAATTTATATTTTGTCAAACTTAAACCCTTATTAATTATAAATAAACTGAAAAAAATTAGATAAAATCAAAGTTTGAAGGTTTAATTGAGACAAACTCAAAATTAAAAGGCTCAATTTAATAAGAAAATAAAATTTTTTAAAGCTAAATAAATAAAATATATACATTTTTCAATTACACTAAGATTAAGATTAAACAAGAGGGTCTTTTCTGCGTATAACCTTTAAATTTGTAGGCCAACCAGAAGAAAATTCTACATCGGAGCCCATTTGGTCAGATTAGAAAAATTAGTAACTAGTGATAAATTCTGTAATTTTACATTTCTTATTTTCTTTTCATTGGTAGATGCAAGGAAAAGGAAAGATTATTATTATTATTATTATTATTATTATTATTATTATTATTCAGAATTATATAACTATTAACTGGAATCCCAATTCAAACCCCAGGAAAAATAAAATTTACATGAATTTAGATATTACCACCAATAAGCAGGATCCTGACTCCTGACCAACACAAATAGTTAAAGAGAAAATTTCTTCCAAATGTAAGCTGTGTCACAATCTATGGTAGGTTGGTAGTTGTGGCCTTAATATAGCAATTTTTGGGTGGATTATGCCACAATCCTTTATCCTAATGCCATCTATAAATAAATATTAATCTAACAACACAATCTTTTATAAAACTCATAAAATTATATTGAGAATTTTTATTAATTCATAAAAAACTATAAGAGCTCATTTGTGTATTTGTTCTTAATTCAAGAATTCATTTACTCCTTTGATCCTAATTGGCTAATTCAAGAATTGATTTACACCTTGGGCCAATTATATTTAATATACAGATCTTTTCTTGCTAGAGGCATTAAGATTCAGATTTCAAGCATAAAGATTATGATGGTGATTAAGTGGGAAAAAGTTGACTCAACGGAATAAGATTAAATTGAATGGGAATAGGAAAGGAATTCAGATTAATTGTCGGTTGTTGGCATAACACAATGTCAACTCATCCGTCAACAGTTGGTAGCTCCATATGTGAAGTGAAGCTGAAACATCTCAACCAACATTTTCCTGTCTTTATTTATATGCTAACATTTTCCTGAAACCATCTCAACCAGAATTTAGAGAAAAATATTTATTTATATGATTCTTTTTAAAAATAGTTTTCAAAACTCAAAAAGATTAAAAATAAATTTTTTCTCCAAGAAAAGTAAATATTGAATTATAAGATTTCTCATATCCCATACGATCGAAGTTAGGATGAGAACAGATACACATGCAGATCATCATTTGCTTTTGAATACAGAACAACAATAAGGAAAAATGATTTCCTGCACAGTGGTAATTATATATATCCAAATCCTGATCTAGTAGTAGACACGTCCAAATCTGCAAACTACCAATTATCCACATACACAAATCACAACGACAATGTTCCTAATACATGTAGGTCCCCGACTAACTAAATAATTAGCTTACATGAACAATGAACATGAGAAAGTACAAAAGGGAGGGGGGTGTTCACCCCCAACTATAACTATCAAGGTCTTGCTCTTTTGTTACTGCATGATGGGCATTTGTACTGCTTGATGTGCTCGGCCCGGGCAGGAGTTATTTTCACACACTTGCCGTGGAACCACTTCTCACATACATCACAACAAATCCAGAACTCATCTGCAGCGTAATTCTCTCCACATGCCCCACATAGAGTATCCCCATGCTCTTCATCGTCTTCCTCATCTAGTCCATCATCCTCATCTTTTGTCTGCCCTTTTGAGATTTTGCCAGATTCAGATACCCGCTGTTTTTATGTAATCAGAGTATTATTAGCATTTGACGCAACAACTAAATCTATAAAAAACCATAGATGATTTCCCAGTAGAAATAACAGAACAACCATGAACATGCAATGACTAGAAATAATAGAACTAAGATATCATATATCATGGTCTCCAAAATTCCAAATCATGTAGTTCTGCAAAAAAAAAAAAGCATTATAAGCTGTGGCTAGAGCTTCTGAAAAGCTGACAGCTCTACAAATCTTAACGCAACACAAATAATAGTTCATTTCTGGAAATAAATAAATAAATAAAGAAGAGTATATGTGCAGTTTGAACAAATTTTATATATAATATGCATTTTCAGTTTCCTAGGCTAGTGCCATCAATCCATGGCACCGCTTCCCAACAAGGAGGACTACTTCAAGAAGTTTATATATTTTGCCCTTGTATTTTGGAGTAATTATGAAAATGTCATGTACCTTAACCTCCTAATTTATTTCATCCTCCAATCATGTATTGCCCCCAACCTCCCACCACCCACCAAATTTTTAGTCATAATTTCAATTTACAGTCTTACCTAAGGAGGAACTTGGAGTGATGAAGTGGAAATGCTGAAAAAAAATTATACACAACACAATTTAGATATCAAAGAGAAAATTTTAAAAAAACAAAGGGGTATACCATAATAACAGTTGAAATTGAACAAGTAGAAATTTTCCTTAATTGAGTTACTTATATAAATGAGTTAATTGATGCTACATCAGGAACCCTCACATCCTAAATCTTTAATTAATTGACTTAACAGAGGCTAAGGCCCAATACAATATGCAAGTTTGACAATCGAAACAATGAAAGTAGATGGTTGATATTAAATATTCATTGACAAGGTAATTAAGAAAATAAATTAGTATACCCCTTTTGAGCTTGACTTGGACTTATTACAGCTATGATTTGAGACTGATGCCTTCTCCTTCGTCTGTTTCTTTGCAGTTCCAGTCACAACCTCAAATATTGTTGGGAGATCATTAATCATTGTGAAGAGACGTTTCCTGCAACAAAATTCGTATTTTATTTTCTAGGAAATGGAACTTATGAAACAGCAGTATTCAACATTCAGTTATCAGCTAACATGGATAAAAGAGAAACCAATAGAAGATATCTGCTCTATAGTAAAAACACAAACTTCAAGATTCCATCAGAGCATAATTGTTTTAAGATCTCATTTATTCAAACTCTAACATCTGCTTGAGATAGACAACTCACAACATGGCAACTAAAGGCTATCTACTATCATCTAATATTAATTATAATGTATCTCATACACTGTTTACGAGACAATGACACTGGAAATAAAGACTAAAGGGGACCCACAGACAAATCTAGTTAAAATCCAGCCTTTAAAACGCAACACTTCTGTCAATAGCAATTACTGGTTCACCAACTTATGACATGTATTTACTTGTGTGCCAAAACTTCACAGGTTACAAATGTAATTCAACAAATAAATTCAAGCAAAAATATGAAGAATTCAAATAAAATTTTTATCATTCAATTAAAGAACTTCCTTACACATAACTTTATTCATTAGATTAGATGCACAACCTATCAGAACAGGTATTCTTATGATACTGTAGGCAAATAGCAAATCCTCATAAAATATATACAGTTGCATTTGCCTTTCAAACTTCACATACATTAGGTAAGCAATCAGCACTAGAATCTCTTAATACATTGAGCATATGATGTAACTAAAGTGCATTAGAAAAGGAACAAAAGGAAACAAACATTCAAGAATAAAGCAAAGCACAAAACTGCAGATATAGCTTTGTGTATACTTTTATCCTTACACTGACACATACATTGTGTAAACAATAGAAAGTTTAAATTTCTTATTACATTTCATTTGATGCAATTAAGATGCAATAAAAAAAACAAAAAGGGATAAATAAGCATTAACTATCAAAATGAAGCAAAAATCCGAGATAAAGTTATCTGGATTATCATAGCTCTAAGAACATAACCTTCTGATTCCACTTTGAATGTTTAGCACTTAAATAATTAGCAATTGTAAAATATTTTCGAACATTGAAATATAAAGATGGAAGAGATAGGAAAAATAGACGAATACCTGTCAGTTTTATCAAAACCAAATCTAGCACCAAAGTAGAAAGCCACTGCAAGTAACCATGCATCACTGTGAACAGCCACTAGAGATAGCCAGTCTTTTTCTTGCATCCCATCTCTGGCAAAATTAATACCTAGAGCGGGTTCTGGGAGTTCTGGAGGCACTTCTTCCGCAGGTAAATTGACTTCCCACTGTTCATTAGGGAATCCATACAGGCACAGGTTCTCCTTCTCTGAATAGGTGCGCAAGTTAATTGCATAGATCAAACATAATTTGCATTCACGATGAACCCATTAAAACTCCATTTCGCATTCCACAAGTTACAAACATTACTTGAATACAAGACCACTACTAACTATGTCAAAGGAATTATAGGATAACACATTGTAGAGTGAGCAAAGCACCTCAACAAAGCACAAACTTGAATGTTAATTCAAATTAAGGCGCAGAACCGCTAAAACTTGGGTTTGAGAATATCCTTAGAAGGATTTGTGAAGCTCCAAAGAAAAGGGAACACTAGACTAGAAATAAATAGAAAGACAGAAAATTTTCTAACGAGATTGCTAACATTTAGAAGGAAAATAAAGTCATGTTGTTATGAAGAAAATATCAGTATACATCTGAAGCTCCACCTTTGAATTCGAAGATTTACTAAAATTGAATCATGCAGACAAGAAGTAGAAGCTTCAATGCTAAAAAGCTAATCACCGCTGTTCAAACATATTTCGAAAGGGGAGAAAAGGAACAGCACAATACAGAAACAAAAACATCAAACCCCTTAAAAGAAAAGTACAAGCACAGTAGCCTAACCAGGATCGCACTGTTGATAGAACTCTTCGACATCTGCAACAGAAATCAGACAACAAAGAAGATTACCCATTAGACATGAGAACCTTATAATGCGAAGGAAAGAAGAAAATGAAAACTAGAAAATACAAAACCCCAAAAACCCAAGTTGCAGGAAAGTACAAGAAAGAAGAAAGTTACAATTGAAAGAGAAATAAAAAATAAAATTTGAGGAAGCAAGTGTATAGGAAGTAAGAGACCAGTAGTAAGGGCCTTGATCATTCCAGCTCTACGGCCCTTGAAGTCCCTGAAAACCTCCTCCACTGTTCGAGGGTTGTACTGTGCACCTCCGTCCATGTTCGTGCAACTCAAGATAAATGTCGTTTTGCAGAGAGAAAAAGGGAAATTTAAAAATGGAGACTGGAGAAGAAAGAGAGAGAGAGAGAGAGAGAGAGGATAAGAAGAGAAATCTACACTTACAAAAGGGTTAGTGCGGACTGCGGAACTATTGTTAGCTTAAACTTAAAAGAACCAAAAGCAAAAAACAAGCATTAGTAGTGAGAGATTGGTGGATAATTTTTGGATTTTATATTTAAAAAAAAAAAGGAACGAAGGAAGAAAGGAAAATGGAAATGCAGTAATGCACAGCCAAACAAAAAATATATTACTTGACATCCAGGATTGGAACTTAGAATTTATTAACAGAGTCAACTAGGCAAAAATAGTCTTTTTTTTATTTTTTTTCTTTGAAAAAGATAAAATGAAATTTTACAAATAACGTGGATGATGTAGACCCTATACTCCACGTAGCACCCTACGGTTGGGTTGTGGGTTGCCACGTGGGAAGGCTGATGCGAATGTAACCCCTGGGCGTAATTTGCCCATTTCTGCTAGCATCGATGATAAACCCCCGCCTCAATCGCCAGTTCGCTTGTGTGTTTTGGGAGTCCGATGCTCATCAATGGGAAGCGAATTTTGGTGCGGTGGCGGTGTGAAGAATGAAGATCGTTACCCTCCATACACGTGTCATGATGGATTGCCGTGCACCCCAACATAAATTCCAGCAAAGAGAGAGCGCAGACGACTAACGTGCGCACCAGAGGTTTGCTTTAGTGCTAGGCCTATCTGTGGGAAATGCAAATTGCGAGACCACTCTCCGTAGCGACCGATGAATGATGGCAAAGGACAAGATAGAGCGCGCAGCACAGTGAACGTTGTGAATGGTTGGGCTCTGTATATAGCTTTGAAAACTATGAGTCTTTTGCAATGACCATTTTGCCCATTACTTTATCGTTTTTTTCTCTTAGACGAACATGGCAAATTTCAGTTTTTTTTTTTATTTGGCGATTAGTCTAAGGTTTAATCAGGTAAAATTGCGTTACTATTTGACTCTCTAGTTTTTTTTTTTTTTAATTAGAATACTCTTTGTACTCCGTACATCCAACATACCCTATATCTACAAATTTTATAATCCAACACACCCTATATAACACATTTTACATCTTTATCGTTATTTCATATCTTTATCGTTATAGGAGTAAGTGTCAAACTAAGAATTGTCTATAAAGATTCACAGTCCATTTATATATGTCAATTTTCAGATAATCCTTATTCTTACAATTGGTAAAGGTCAGAATTGACTAACTAATGGAGATGTATGTCAAAAAATTGTACTGTATACCAAAGGAATTCACATTTTCTGGCAATTGCTGAAGCTTCTACAACCAATAAAAATTTCATTGAAAACCAGAATGTGGAGGACAGGTCGCAACAAGTAACTACTCATATACAGCTTTCAATTGCAGCAGCTTCAAAACGGAAGGCACAAATGCTTTGAGGTCCTGTTTTGAACTAATTAATAACATCTCAAAAATTTTACACGCAAGAAGTCACCTTTCCTCAAAATCTGGAAGCAGAAATAAAAACCCATCAAAAAAATGAAGAAAGATTCTGACTACGGTCATGCAAAACCTTGAAAATTTTTTGGCATCCACTGATCTTAACATCATGTTGTCATGGGCAAAATGTGGTCATGCTAAACCCCCAACAAGAAATCAACTAATGAAGAAGATGACAAAGAAAATTAGAACTCATATCAGCGACCTAAGTTAAACCTGAGATGGTTCACCACCAGTTTTGACTTCTAATATTAGCGTTATATTATATGAATATTTTCCATATCTTTTCCTTTTCCCAGATAGACTTTCATCAATTTTCAGAAGCAAAGGAATTACCTTTGTCATCAAGGTATGACTCATTCTCCTTTATCTCTGCAACATGCTTCTCAAGAAACTGTTGAATAGTTCTCCAATAATGATCACCACCAGATAGCCAGGTGTCCATGTGCATACCAGTAGGGAATTCTACAAATGTGCATTCCTTGTTATGAGCAGCCGCCTTAGCATACAGCATTTGCATATGGAATGGAGGCACCATTTCATCTTGCAATCCAGAGAGAAAAAGGATTGGCTGCTTAACCTGCAATAAGCCAATTTTTACAAGGTGTACACTGAAAAGATCTAACAGTAGAGGTAAATGCAACCTAAAAAAAGCCTGCAAGCTGTTATTTGCTAGTTCCAGATATCCATAAAAACAAATAGGAAAAAGAAATTGCAACATTAGAAAGCTATGTTGTATTAACATTGGTGCATGACTACTAATTCACCCAGAACCAGAAAGAGGCATGAAGGATAATCAACTGCATATCCTTATTTATATTCTCAATCAGAAGAGGCAAAACATCAAGTGCGCATGGTCAAGGGTAGGACAAAGACCTGATACCGCTTTTAAACAATTAAAGCACAAGTGCAACATATTTCAAAATGGTTGAGAATCGATAGCATGAACTTCTAACATTTGGGCTCACCTGGCCTATGATATCAATGGTGCTCCATGGAGAACGTACAAGAAAATTAAAAATTTTAGGAACTTTTGAATGAGTACTTCCAATAAACCACTTTAAGAAGGGCACTACAACTCCTGCCATGTCCAGAATAGATGTAAATGTGTTTTCCAGTATCAGTCCAGCAATCTGCAAGGCATTGACAGGTTAGCAGATGATGTCCAAAAGTGCCATGCAATATATAAATTAACAACCTTAAAAGACAAAATCCTACCAACAAAAAATAATTGAGATACACCAATGGAATGACAATTTTACTGCAATAAAAAGAAAGCATTTGAATCAATTTGGAAAAACTTTCTAGAAGATTAATTTTATCAATATAGCAAGATTCCAGTGAGGGATAGTAAAAACAAGATAGAGCAACCTAGCTGAAACATATCACTGGATTTTTGAATAAATCCTCTTCTTCATTTTCTTCCTTTCTTGTCAATTGAACAAAACAATAAAAGAGAAATGTAAATAATTATAAAATTTATCATGATTGAGTTTAGCATATTCCTCAAAAAAACCGAATTACGAAAACAAAATACCAAAGAAAAGAACAAAAAATTGCTCTAATGATTATTCATTGCATACATCACAAAAACCGGATGTATTCAAAAACCATTATTTATACTTTCCCAAACAATCCTATCCGCAGTTGCAGAACATTAAAAGATACAGGCACCCATACAAAATTATAATAAATCAAGACAACAAAATCACTATGCCATCTATAACTAGAAACCTCAATCTCTGTTTCTTAATTTATCTGTGAAGGGCAACACTATCAAAATTCACATTTTAATTTTCCCACCATTTACCCATATGTTCATGTTCTTTGCAACAAATTCAAAATATATGATGCTAATAATCACTGTTAGATGTACTAATCCATCATTTGGTTTCTTCTTTCAAATATGAACTTGCTTACATATCTACAGAGATTTTCTGATTGCATGTGATAGTATTGCTAACCCAATTCCTCATAAGCGTGTTGAAATTACTATTCATATCATACCATTGTAACATGAAGGACAGTGACATTAATGTTATCTTCACTCTTGCCAAAAGCAAAACTAAAATGAAACAGTTACATAATCTGCCCAACCCAACTTATCACCATTCAACAGTCATTAAATGATAGACCATATGTAGATAAAGAGTTAGTATAATTGATTTATCAAATCAAAATCATCAAGCATACAAGCTCTCTACTTCCTTTAGCACATTCACAGCACATGTGGCATGTCTGCCACAAGGCAACTGGAAAAGGAAAGCAGTAGGAAAATTAAAACCACATAACAGCAAAATGATAGTCATTTGGAAGACCCATTAGCAAAAATATGAGGGAATTGTTTGACAGACACGAGGACGAGTTTTACAACTACTATGAGAAAAGCATCAACAGTATTTATATAAACCTAAAATTTAGCCACAGAGATGCAAAATAGTACTAGAAAGCTAAAAAAGTATGGAAACAGTTGCTTTCAATCAAAAGAAAATTAGAAAAATAACAAAAAATAGTAAAATAAAACCTTGTCAGGGTTGTTCTTGGTCAGCATAGCCCCAACAGCACCCCCAAGTGACCTCCCAAACACAACTATTCTAGAAGTGTCAATGTCAGTCCTCTGATAAAGATGATCCAATGCAGCCTACCAGAGAGAAGACACACCAACTTAGAACATGTCTAAAATCCAAGCAGCAGATTTTGGAACTTTAAGGAGACAACTAAAAGAAATGCTCACCTGAGCATCCTTTGTGATTCCATGTTGAGAAGGGTATCCATCACTTTCTCCATAGCTGTTTAGATCACAAAAAGAATGAAGCATATAGTTCAATAGACTAGATGAGCAGTACAGATGCACGGATCAACATACACAACATATAACACCAGAAAGAATTAAAAAACACGAAAGAATGTTGATGCATAATTAGCAAATGCATACCCTCGGTATGAAAGCATGAACACATTACATTGCAACCTCTGTATCATTATGCCAACCAGCTCAAGACGATGAGCAATATCTGCAAGTTACTAGTTAAGGCCACCAGGACAGAAATCAGACCAAAAGATTAAAATAATATAAAGAAACATTTGACAACTGAAGATAACATATTGTTTATAACCCCATATAAAAGAATGATGAAAAGGATACTTCCAGCATTTTCCTGGAAAAACAAGATGGTTGGTCCTGCAATACCAACAGCACAATTAAGCGTTGCGAGCAGGAATTGCAAAAAAAAAAAAAGAAAGTAATGCGTTAAAGAAACACGAATCACAAAAGGCAATAATAAAATTTTCAGAAGAAAACTAAGTAAGAAACCTCCTCTCAGTAACAATATAAATATTCGATAATACAAGTTTGCTTCCCTCGAACACTTAAAAGTCAGGGACATGCGCCCTCATGAGCGCATGCCAATACAACCATGACGGAAATTTAACGAACAAAATTTCCCAGTGATCACATTAAATCATCTCCTAATTCGAGTCCTAAAAATACTGCATTTTCCAAATGCACTTGAGCTCATCAGCATGGCTTCTTACTCGCAATTGGAGTAAATCAAGAAAAGCAACAGCAACGACATTATAGCAAAATTATGCTAAGACTGCATCATTGAAAAAAAAATTAAAAGAAGTTCGAAGCTCTTGGTTGCAGTTATTATACTCTAGCCGATTCAACGTTCACAAAACTCAAATTCGACACCGAACAAGTTTCACATCACTTAACCGAAAAATTAGGATTGCATTTCTACTTCTTCTAAACAAACCCTAACATAGAGAACTAAAAACAATCACAAGCAATTAGATGAAGAGATTCTCAATTACACGAATAATAAAGAAATATTAACCTCGGCATTCAGGGAAGAGCTTGATAAACCAAGCATGGAGGCGGACACCATCGGAGGATCTGAGCCAGACGTCCTCGAAAATTAGACGGAGTCGAGCAGGGGTAATGGAGTAGGACTTGGTGAGACCGGGCAAGACCGGAACATAAACCAACTTCTCTTGGAAGGCGACAAGCAGCGCCATCCCTGCCATCACTATGCCGCCCACTCCGTATAACAACGCGTTGACGTACGACACCATTTTTCGGGGTTATCGTTTTGATCTTTTTCTTGCGTTATCGTGATTTGATTTGATGCTTGGAAAATGAAATTAGCTGCTGCTGCTGCTTTTATGGTTGGTTTGCCTCGCCTGTGAGCTGTGCCTGCAGTGCTTTTACAGTAACCTTCTTTTTCTTTTATTTTCCTAGCGAATAATTATATTATAATTTATAAGTAAACAAAAATTCGAAGTAATTTGTGGGAATGTCAGTTTGGGACAACGGGAAACCAATAGGGAGAAAAATGTTGGGTGCTGGAGTTGGTCCCACACTATGGAGAATTTTTTTTTTTAATTTTTTATGTAAATTTTGAAAATTTTCAACCAAGGCTCTTATTAAACAAAAATTAAAATTCAATAAAATCATTCATACAGCAACTATAATTAAAATGATTTTCTCATATTTACAATTTTTATTAATTGAAATAGCAAGTTCAAATCTTCCCAAAGAAAAAGAAAAAAATTAAATTTATATAATAAAGCCGCAAATGCAAGGGATTAAAAGCAATAAAGCCATCACCACTTAGATTCGGTATAATTAAAGCTAACCTATTATATGCAACTTCAATCACAATGATATCTTCGATTAGTTCTTGAGAAGTTTACAAAAATTTAAAAAAAAAAAACACTAACAAATTTTTAAATTTACCTATATTTAAAAATTCTTTCAAAAATATTAAAATCAACTTTTTAAGATATGAAGAGATAAGATAAAAATAGTATTTTAAAAATTCAAAAATTATAAAAACAGTAAAATTGAAAACAAATTTCAATAAAATTGTAGGTATTTTTAAAATAAAAAGTTAAAAAAATGCATTACATGAAATTTTCTCTTACTTTTCTTCTATAATGGAAGATTCTGAATTTAATAATTCATTTTTTTATAAAAAAACAACTTTGATATGACAAAAATATCAATTTTATTGGTTAAACAAGTAATAATAAATTTCTGTTAACACAAGCACTTCTAAAAAAAATATTATTATTATTTTCAGTTAAAACATTTCAAACACAATGACAAAATGTTTCCCTCTTTATGCCCTTCCCTTCAGCAAATTACAATTCAATGATTTCTCTATTCATATATAAGAAACTTTAATATATCAAGTTGTTATCTGTAACTAATTAAATAGTTAATATAAATACATTAGTTAATAATTTACATTATTCTTGGAACTCTGTAATAACTTGCCTCCCTAACTGGCTTCCAACTCATGTAGGATGGATCAAAAGAGAGGATCCATTTGGTAGAACAGAGAAACAATTAATTGTTATACCACAAATGCAACCGCTGGCTCAAAGCTTTCATCAGCTCAGAAATTTGTAGCTTATTTGACTATCAAACATCAAGCAAACACATGCACAGTTGGAAAAAGTAAATGGGTCAACAACGAAGTAGAAATCTCAAACATAACTTCTGTCTCTAGTCACGTTAACATAACCATTTATGTTGAAGCAAAACAGAACCATGCGGAGTCTCACTTTTGTTTACAAAACGATATAGCACAGCAAGTAAATACCTAAAGCCAAGGATGAATTGCCAGCCCAGTTACATGGGTAACTGGACAATTGAAGCCAAGTGTCAGGTTCCACCGCACATAAGGCCCCCGCTCATTTGAATGCCTCCTCTGACATGAGCTGACATACCCGAGAACCGGTGATCTGGCTGCCTAAAAATGACTGCACCATAGGAGATAGGTGCTAGTGACATCAGAGCACGTTGTGTCTGAAGCACAAGATCGTGCGGTTCTTGAGTGGCAACTTTCAAGTTCTGATGCGTTACTCTTGCGGTCCAAGTGGGTGGCACTCAACGCACCGTTCCCGCTACTGGTAGAAGTTTGCTCTGGTTGCTGAGACTTTTTTGTGCTGAGAAAGCGTCCACCAGATCCTCTAACCCTATTTAGTGCATGCAGATGCCTGGACTCATGAAGATATGGCTGCATTCGATTGAGGGAATCAGTAAAAGAATGATACACACATAATTAATATTATTATCATCAGATCTTGTTACAGATAAGGAATAAAAAACGTTTAAGCTTCTAAATTCCAGCACAACAGCAATCCGGTAAGCAAATGAGATTCTCCAAAATTACATACGCCCTCCATAACAGCAAAATCAAGCCCTAAAAAACACGCAGAAAATATATACCTTTCGAGATTTGACAAGTTTGTTTTGGGCCTCTAACTTTGCACGTGATTGTCTTCTCCTGAGAATTCCATGGTACTGTTTTGCATTAACATAAATGGCCCAGCCATCATCAGCAATATCAAGAGGCAGTGCGACTCGTGCTGCCGTCATCCCAACCATCTGAGAACTCAACTGAGACAGAATCTGGCCAGTTTCCGAACCATAATGATACAATCTGAGGGCATTGTTTACATGAAAAACAGATGGGGGTACAAACAATTGAAAAATGAGGCTCAGATCATTCTAAAAAAAATTTGAAATCCATTTTAGCCCAACAGCAATAGCAAAACCTATCATACATTAAAAAAAAAACCTACATAGCACAAACATGATTGCCCATGAAAGCAAAGAAAAAAATCACCATCGTCTGTGGTCCATATGGGGTGAATAATCCACCAGGGCAATGATCAGCATAGGTATATGGAGCATGCATCTGACATTGAAGGAGAAACATTAGTTAGTTTATAACAAAGCTAAAATGCTTAAACCCATTAAAGAAAAGGCTTGAGTCTACCATTGGATGCCTATCGCCAGCTTGTGAGTGATTAAGTGCAATTTCTGGAGACCTAAACAAGAAAACTGGCTTCATTCTGCCTTCAGTACCCTGCCAACGACTTTCATCTTTACCTGAGGCTGAGTACACGAGACAAAAGTAAATTGAATGCTAATTGCTAAGTTGACCAGCAATATGATAAAGACACAAGACTCGCTAATTTGTGAATGATTTCCTAATGTCCAGGTAAAGTACAGCAGGAGAGGGTAGAACATCAACATTCATAACAAATGGAAGTATCAATATCAGAGAGAAGACAATTGTAGGTAAACATTTTCAAAATGAGATTATAAGCATCACTTATTCTGCTAAACTATTTTAATTTATAAACATCAAAGGTAGACTCTCCATTTAGCGCCTGCATAAAATGACTGGAGCAACCCTATTGTGAATTCAACAAAAGAGGGCGAGAAAATAACTCATAACATAGGATGTCTTAAGCATGAATATAAACAGTTAGGGGGGAAATAAAATGCTTCTGATACCCTTGTTCTTCCTATCACCTCATTTTGCCAACTATTACAATCTATGCTTTACAACTGTAAAAATGGGGAAAAAAAACACATAATGAAAACAAGTTTGCAACCCAAAGCATGTACCAGATTCAGATGAAATGCATTGATCTTGTGAGCTAGACCCCCCAATAGCATCCACTTCATTGTGAGATTGACCATTTGATTGAGTTGAAGATGATTCCTGGTCTGGGAGTTGAAGACATAAATGCTTTGCCTCCTGATAAAGTTTGTGTGGAGATTCTACTTTAAAGTTAATTTCCTTGGGTAATGAATGTGGAACTTGCTGTTCATTTGAATTCCACCATGATGGGCAACCAAAAGTAAAGTGGGCTTGACCAAAGTTTTTCTTAGGCACGTTTTGAATTCGCAGAGCCATCCAAGTCCTTCTGTGTGTCCGAAAATCCTTAACAATGCACAGAGTTTTTGGGCTCACTTATGAGATTACTGATTAGCTATCCATGGAAAAGACAAGGCACAATGAGCTAGGGCTTCCTCAATTATGTAAAGCTGAAATAACAAAACTTATAATCAAATTATAAAAAGAACCAGATTGCAGATGGAACTAGGACTATCTAGCATAATTTTGCATCAGAAATAAAAAAGAGATAAAGCACCTCTTCTATGCATAAAAATCTAATCTCAAATGCACAATAATATGATGGCATCCTAGGGAAAGCATAGCAAAGGAAGAGTTAAGAAACAATTGCACAATTCAATTCAACAACTATAACTGAAAAACAGAATTTCTAGTTTAATATTTTTATCCTTCACTTGGAACAAATGAATTCCACAAAAATCTCACAAAATTATCTTCCATTCTATAGCTTTCAATTAAGTTTGAAATCTTTGGGAAAAAATAAAATAAAATTCCATTGTTTTAATTTCATGAATCCACTATGCTTGAAGCCAATTCTGTCAAAATATATAGCATTCACAATTTGAAGTTCATGATGCTTAGACAACCTATATAGAGACAACCTAATAGTTATTTGAAGTTCAAATGTATTTTATAAAAAAAAAAACAACCTAATGTTTATTTATTTCCCTTGCTTTTTATCTTTATTTCCCTCACTTTTCCGTTTTTATTAATGCATGTAGAGCATTTTAGGGAAAAGGACACTGAATCCAATTCTACATTTCTTTGAACCATCTGATTCCCCATTTGAATTTGATAAAATTTATTATGTGTGCCCAATTTGAGAACTCAATTGCAAAAGAATTCCGTCATAGAATTCTTATAATGAACAGAATTCTACATCCGTTGGCTACCAAATTCTTACAGGTGAGAATTCCAAGTTCTTTTTCTGAACTTTATACACCATTTGGCATTTGTATGCCATGGAATTGTAGCAATTAGAAGCTTTAGGATTACCACAAGTCATGCCACTTATTTAGAGCAGGCTGTAAAAGCCCTTTTGTCAACCCTATCTTAACAATAGAAATTAAACCTCGATTGATGTGACTACAGTAAAGCATTTGTATAAGCAATTGATAGTGAAAAAATACGGTCTTTAAGTTTTGTACATATATACTGCGGTAAGACATTCAGTGATAGATATTTTGAACAAATCAAATTTTTCAGAGAGGGAGAGACTTCTACATGGACATCCATTACCATTCAATGTGATAGAAAATGCCAAGCTAAAAAAATCTATGCATGCAATACTTACAAGTGAGACCAAACTCAAGGAAAACGCGGTGTAGACTTAAATATCTGGGAATTTCTTAAAATTGGCATGTACACAAGTTTCTATCAGTGGCAGTAGAATTTTGCAGCCAAGAGCATTTGTTAAGCCACGTGGATTCATATTTCATCCACAAAACCAACAAAAGCAATAAATCTGGATCAGCCATTTATCTCGGCATGCATCAATAAAGAATGAAAGGACAAAAGAAAAAGAGAAAAAAAAAACATAGTAGCACAGGAACCATCTTGACCAACAGCCATTTGCAATATTCAGATCAGCAGACAGCAAAAAGGGGCTTTCAAAGTGAAACAATTTAAGAATCGAGAGAAAACAATGCATAAATCAAACACGATCAATCATGAAACGAAGTCCAACCACAGTAACACTCCAGACCAATTGGGTAAAGCAGACACTCTTCCTATAAAACAAAACAGATTTCAATAATCATCAAATAAAAAGGAAAAAAACTGCTTATAAAACAAATGAAAAAAAAAATAAAAATAAAAAACGTTATCATTTGTGCAGAAAAAAGCACTCAAAGATCGTCCAAACCAAAAAGCCAGAAAACCAAAACTACTAATAATCATTAAAAAAACACTCGAATGATAAGAAATCAAGGTCAGAAACCAACAACAGAAGCCATTTTATTTTGAAGTGCCTGAAGAAAATCATAACAGTGATTTCAAACTCCAATCATACACGAAAGAACAAATAATGCTAAACGACTTGTACTTCACACCCAAAAACAAAAAGTACAGAAAGCTAAAGAAATTTTTTTTTTAAATGGATAGGGATCAAAAAGAGAGCAAGTGAAGCAAAAGAAAAAAAAAAAAGGAAAAGGGGGAAGAAGATTTGGATAAAATGGATAAGCGGATAAATAAGAAAGAAAGAAATAAGATAGACAACTTTGGGATCTAGTAAGTCAAGAAGAAACAAGGAATTGAGCTGAAAGAAATAAGATAGACACCTTTGGGATCTAGTAAGTCAAGAAGAAGCAAGGAATTGAGCTGTTGGGGAGAAGTTGGGCATGTCTCCTCTCTTGAAACCCTCCACCAAAAAATAAACCCTCTCTCTAAAAAACACAACCAAACACCCTTCATTTTCTCTTTTTACACAATGTCACCCTATATCTTTCTTCCCCAATCCTCTCCTTCAAAACTCACAAGCGGAAAAGCCAACCCATAATCGGTAATAATTCCAATTAGAAAAAACACACTCTCCACCCACCGCTCCACCATTTTTGTCGACGTCCTTTTCTTTCCGGCTCACCCAGACGTACTTCCCCAAACGCGCCCTTAAATATTTTTGTCTTCTTTCGCAGCCGCCCAGGCGGTGCTGCGCTGCGCATATAAAATCCTATTGGCTGTGTGTTTGGTTCAAGGGGTGAGAGCGTGTGGATCAAATATAGAGAAATTTATTTGGGGGTGTTTCTGTCCTCGAATAAGTGGGTTTATTTACGAAATTACCCCCTGAAATCCTTTTTCGTGCTTGGTGGATTTCTAATTTCTTTATTATGGATTTGATAATCACAACGGAACCCAATCAGTTAGACGGATTTTGATTTGCAGCATCTTCGAGCCAATAGTGACAATTTTTTCTTTTTTCTTTTTCTTTTTTTTTTGTCATGCAATATTCTAATTTCTTTATTCTATGCGTATTTATTTTTTGGAAATAAGAGAACAGACAATGGAAACGGTAAGGGATGGGATGGATACTTTTGCTATTTGGAGGTTTTGAGAAGGATTAAATTGAACTTTCGTTGCTCCCTTAAATCAGACAGAGAAAAACATCCGATTCAAGGAGGGATATCTATTAAGGGCAAATAGATTGATTTTGGTAAAATTCATGAATTTTAAATTAATAAATTATAAAATCTATAAATTATGAAAATTTTATGATTTGATTTGAATGTAAAATCTATTAATTAATAATAAAATAATTTATTTTATATTCATATTTAATTTAATGGCTATAATTTATAGATTTAACAATTAATTAAATATTTTATCCTTTTGATGATTTATCATTAGTTAAATATTTACTAATCTTTTTTTATCACGTTTTATTATTAATTGAGAAGTAATATAATTTAGAATAAATTTTCTAAAAATATAATTGATTAAATTATCATTATTATCAAATTTAAAATAATTACAATTTTTTTTTCAAAATTTTATATAAACTTATTATTTATATTATGTTTATAAATAAATTATTTCATTAATATTTTTTCTTTTTCTAATGATCTTATTAATAATTTTTTAATTGATATTCAAACCAATATAGATAAAATAAAATAAAAAATTGACAAATAATTTTTAGTGTATTTTTAGGTTTAAGGATAATTTTGGAATCTTATTAATTTATTATGAACAATTTTGAAATAAAAAAATCCAATAATATTCTCTAATAGATAAAAAAAAATGTTAGATTTTGGAGTCGCCTACCTAGGAGATGAAAAATTAGATCCTTCAAAAATAAGAAATTTTGATGGATAAGTGATTTTTCAAATCTATAAATTTTGACATTTTTTAAATAGTAAAATAATAAATTTGAAATAAATCTATGAATTATTATAATTTTTTCATTCAAAATCTCTCAATTCAAAAATAATCTAAGAAAAATGGTACTAATATTTTCTTTTTAACACTTTTTTGGATCTCTTATATCATTAAAATTTTAATTTACAAAAATTTATTACTTTATTTAATAAATTAAATTTGATGATATAAATCAATAATAAAGCAGATATCTATGAAAATATTTAAAAAATATTAATGAAATCCAATGACCATGACCATTAATAAAGAAGGCAGATTATACATACTTAGGTTATTTTACTTTAGTAATTTAGTATTTATTATTCTTTTTTTTATTCATCAAACAAAATAAAACATTAACAGAAAAATATGTAATTGCTTTATTATCAGTATCAGTCTAGGACTAATTTAAATAATATATATATGTTCATAAAATGTGAATTTTCTTTTTGAAAATAAAAGCAATATTGCATGTCTTGATTTCATTGGAGCTTAATTAGTCTCCCTCTGTTCCTGTATTGATCACGTTTCGCATGGAATAAACGATTGTGAATCTATCATTCACGCACCCATCACCCTCCATTGAAAAAGTAATTTACTTGTTTGAATAATCTTTTAAAAGTTAACCTATCGAAATGATTTTCTTTGACAGAAATTCAGCGTCTTAGTCCTTACATTAGATGTATCAAATAAAAGAAAAAAACAACAACATAGTTTTCATATAAAAGAAAATAAATCTGTGATAGTAGAGGTTTTTTTTTTAATCTGAATTCTTAAATATGTAGCACTTTTATCTTCAGCCCAATTATGTGGATATGATTAACGAGCATTTTTTAAAATGGGCAAATTATAAAAAAAAATATGAAATTTACAAAATTTTATAATTATATCCAATTCTAAAAAAAAGTTATATTTAAATTAATTGAATTTTCATTTAAAAACTAGTATGAAATTAGTCTCCAAATCTAGCTGTTATGGATTAAAAATGCTAATTAATTAAATATATCTAATTATAAATTAAACAGATATATTAAAAATATATTTTTTGTTAATATTTTCTCTCTTGTTTCTCTTTTTTCTTCCTTTTTCCTCTCTCTCCCTCTTATTCTTTCTTCTCAACATCACCATATCTAATGAAAATTCAGATTCCAACTATCTCTTCTAGGTTAACACATTCATCTATGAAACAAATTCCAAATAAAATTTTAGAAAATCAACTAAATAAAAATCTTAAAAAAAACAACGATTTGCAAGATCTATCTCTAAAATCCGTAAACAAATTCCAAATAAAATCCAGAAATCATTGTATTAAATGAAGTAGCAGCGGAGTCGCTGGCGCTAACCGAATGGAGTAGCATTAGTGGGTGATGTTGGAAATAAGAAAATAAAGAATAGAGATGAAAAGAAGAAGATAAAAAAGAGGAAGGAAAAGAATTGGAGGATGGTGGTGTTGCATAAGAAGGAAAAGGAAGAAAAAGAAAACGAAGAAAAAAGAGAGAGGTGAGAGAAAATAATAATAATAATAAATATTTTTTTATATAAATGATAAATATTTTTTAATAAAATTGTCACTTATCAATTTATGATTTGATATATTTAATTAGTAAGCATTTTTAATTCTTCAACTAAGTTAAGAGAAGCTATGTTTTTTTTCAATAATAAAATTTTATATAATTTAAATAGAATCCTTTTAAAATTAGATATAATTGTAATTTTTTTTACCCTTTTAAAATTTAGGATGTAACATTGTGGCTTCTTATTGGGTGAATATTTTTTAAAAAAAAAGGGAATATAAAAGGGAATAGAGCTATGGAGGGGTAATTCAGTAAATTAAGAGGGAAAATAATCCAGCAAGAAAACTTAAGTTTGTCGTTTTGGGTGTGATGTCGTAAAAAACATAGAATACGAAGGGCAAAGGCACGATGAGGGGATTATTTTTTGTTGTTTAGGGTTGCTATTCAAAAATAAATTTAGAATTTTTTTAATTTAATTAGCTAAAATTTTTTAATTTTTTTATAAATTATTTTTTAGATCTATTTTTTAAAAAATTATCTATTTATTTTTTTAAATAATTTTTAAAATTCAAAATATTTAAAAATAATTTTTTTTCGCTAAAAACCTTGAGACGATTATATTTTTGAAGGCGAGTAGTAACTCAGGTTGGGCATAGCAAAGACTTTGTTTATGAGTGGGCAATAGTGAGGTGGGGTCAGGTTATCAGATATTAACTCAATAGTCAAAACACACAACTCTACCCCCAACCAAAATCTCTCTTGCATAACTCTTTCTAGTTTGGATACATATTAAATTTTCTTTTTTTTTTTTTGAAATTTTATTTTATTTGCTATTTATTTTTGAATTCATCATAAATTCTTTATTGTATCAAATTTTTATATGAAAATTCTTAATATTTGTTATGATTCTTAGGGATTTACACGATACAGTCCAATTTAGAAATTAAAAAAAAAATTAAAAAAGTCATAAATTTTTAAAATAAAGTCTTACAATTCTCTTAAAAAAATTTATATTAGAAACTCACATTGAAACTTTTATTAGAAAATTTAAGATAAACTTTTCTTTAGAAATATAACTCTGAAGATAATTTTATTTGCTTGATTATGAGAAACGTTTTAAGTTGAAAACTAGCCAACTCTTAAGTAATAAAATATCAATTATTTAGTAATAATAAAATATTTAACCATATTTAATAAAATTTGCAAGCATATTTTGTTCAGTGGAAACACAAACAAATTAGAAAAAAATATTACTTTTCATAAGAAACTTGAAAATTAAACAAAAATATTACCTTCAAAATTTTAACTAATAATAATTGTGAAAAATGGATAATAATAGATAAAGCTCACAATAGACAAAATGCAGAAGAGGAAAAAAGAGAAAAAGTGAGAGGGTCACCACTAAAGTAAAAGGAGGGAAAGGAAGAATTATTTGCAATATTACATTTATTTTTTCTTTTAGAATATTTTAAATATATTAATTTATTAACTAGTCTGATAAATATTTATAAATATAAGTTTACATTTAAGAGAAATGTAAAATCTTTCAAGAGGTAATTATTTTTTTGCCATTTTTTTTTATTGATGATGAAAACTTAATTGTTCATCTTAATTTCATTTTGTTCATAAGTAACAATTATTAAGAAAGATAAATAAAAATTACATAAGTAATAAGAAATGAATATATTAAAATATAAATTTATAAATAATATTTTAAAATTCAATAGTATTGAAAAATAAGATTTTTTTATTAATTATTATAACATCATTTAAAACAAAATTTTCAATAATAATGAATTAATTTTTATATCAATAATTAGAATGCAATTTTAATTTTATTAAATATTTAACAAGAAATGTAAAAAATAAAGTTTAATTTCATATAATACAGTTTATAAAATTGAAAAACATCGATTAATATTGCAAAATATTTTTTCTTATTAATTATTAATTTTTCATGTCAATTTCATTAATTAAAATCCGTATAATTATAAATTTAAAATATATTATGCGTGTAAAACAAAAATTATAAATAAATTATTTAATATTTACTATATATATAACAAAATTAATAAATATTTAAATATTAATTCTTTTTATATAATTCAATTTCAGAACTGTTTAGTATATTTTTCACTTCAGATATCACCAAATATTCAAATTTATTTCAAATAAAAATTAACAATACAATTCAATTTGATACTAGTAAAAAAAGTAAACAATATAATTTGAATCTAAATTTTTTTCTCAGTATCATAGCCCGACTTAGTAAGATTTAAGATCAGTATATAATCTTAATAATTTTATCACATAACTCAATTAAAGTATAAATGTTAAACTTTATTTCCATTATTATCCAAATTGTGAACTTTTATCCTATTGTATTCTTATCATGATGGAAATTTGAGTGAGACCAAAATGCTGAAAAAAGCCATACCCCATTTCAAGAAACTAGAAATATAAATAATGTTAAACTATAATATATCACCACACAAAGAAGATGCAAATAATTTTTTTCCTCCTTTAAATACCAATTAAATTGCAATTTTAATAATTAATATGACAGTTGAATTTTTTGGGTTTTAATATTAAAATAGAAATGTTGCAAATTTTAAAAATTTTTATATATAAAAAAAAGCAATGGATTCTGAAAACTTATAAAAATTATCAATAAATCCATTTCCAAATGAATGAAGACAGTATTTTATGTGGATGAAATAGTGAAAAGCAGAGTTGGAAAAGACTTATGACCAAAAAGAAAAAAATATATATATTGAGAGCCATTTTCAGAAAATAGAATCATCATTTTCAAATATAGATAGCTATAATTATATTTTAGGCCAAATTATCAAAAAATATCTCGAACTCTTACTTTTTGATAATTATAGTTTTACAGAGCATAATTACAAAATAATACTCAAACTATACGATTTTTTAACATTTTTAACTTCCGGCGAGAAAAAATAATAACTTTTGGCTATGGAGATGTCAGATTTTATAGAAAACAATAATAATAATATAAAAAGCTAAGTTAGCTTATGACACTAAAAATCATATTGAAATCCTACCCAAAAAAATGAATTTCACAAAAAAATTGCAAAAATAGTCATAAATTTCAGAAAAAAGTTGCAAAAAAAGTTATGAACTTTAGAAAATATTGCAAAAAAAAAAATTCCAATATTTTTTTTCACTCTTTTTTTGCCTTGACTTCTCTTTTCAATAGTCAATTGTACCTTTCATCACAATTTCTATGTTTCAAAAGTTATCCATAACTAATTCATCGACGATTGCTTCCCCAAATGAATCTGTCAAACTTTCCATTAGAAAAATCCTCGATGATTGTGATCTCTCTATTGTTGGTCCCATAAAAAATTATCTTGATTATCTTTATAAGCAAAGAAAATATGAATTCTTTAAGTCAAGATCTCTAAAATATCAGGCAATGGTATTCAAAAGTAATGCATGAGGAAGAGAGAGAGAGGAGGTGATGCATGTTTGGCTTGAAGGAAAGTGAAGGAAAATATTGGATTTGGTTTTTGCAATGTTTTATGAAATTCCTAACATTTTTTTGTAATGTTTTTGTACAATTCATGTATTTTTTTGTTAGAATTTCAATATGATTTTTAGAGTATTATGCCAATAGCCTTTTTTATTGTTTTCTACAAAATTCTGGTGTCTATGTAGATGAAAATTACTGTTTTTTTTTTTGTCGGAAGCTAAAATTATTAAAAAATCATATAGTTTATTTACTATTTTATAATTATGTTCTACTAAAATTAGAATTGTTAAAAGTGTAAAAGTTTGAGATTTCTTTTTTGATAATTTATCCTCTATTTTACTTTAAAAGTTTCCTAATTCCAAGTATGGCCAGCCAAGGCCAAACTCCGAGTCCTCAAACATAAATGCTGTATACCATTTTTTTTTCCCTAGAATACTATGACTATCAAATAAGATACAAGTTGCCCATTTTTAAGCTTGAATCGGCAATAAAGTGGATGACTTATCAATATCAAGCAGGGCGTGTGCAAAATCAAATCAAACCGAACCAAATTAAATATGATTTATTCAATTTGGTTATTTATATAAATTACAGTTTAATCAGTTTGATTTGGTTGAAAATATTAAAAATAAATTGAACAAACTGAATATATATATAAATTTTATAGTACTAAATTTTAATTTTTATATAAAAAAATTATAGTTTTCGATAATTAATGTTGATATATGATAATTAATAAAATTATGAGTTATTACAATTTATTATAATTTGTATTAATTAATTTTAATTTACGGTAATTTATAAAATTATGTTAATTAATTTTAATTTATGTTAATTTACAAGATTTTGATTTTAGTTTATAATAATTTGTAAAATTATGATATTTGATTTTAATTTATGTTAATTGATTTATTAATATTGATTTTAATTGTTTATAATTGATAAAATATGGTAATAATTATAATTCATAGTAATTAATAAATTAATTACAAAACTGATTAAATCGAATCAAACTAAACCTAAATATTTTGGTTTAGTTATGTTCAGTTCAATTTTTCTATATACATGTCAATTCAGTTCGGTTTATTTGATTTTAGTTCGGTTTTAAACCGAACCAATGCACACCTCTAGTATCAAAGGGCCGATTAATGCTGAAAATGAGTCAAATTGAATATTGGTAAATTTAAATTTGATTTGTTTAAGTTCATAACAAGTTTGAACTTGATTCGAACTTTTATAGTTGAATTCGAACTCAACTCGTTTCAAAATTATTAAATTCACAAGTCACTTAAACTCGATTTGTAAAATACTTCTTTAATATGTTTAACAAGTTTAGTTTAAGTTCGATTTATTAATTAATAAAAACAAAAATTCAAGTTCGACTTTTCGAGCTCAATAACAAAATATAATATAAACGAACATATTCATAAACTTTTAAATGAACAAGTTTGTTTTTTGCGAGTTTTTAAATGAATAAATTTATAAGTTTTTAAACGAACATGTTCACGAGCTCGTAAACGAACATGTTCACGAGCTCGTAAACGAACATATTCCCAAGCTAACAAACCAAACTATTTTAAACCTGAGCTCGAATTCAATTTGTTCACAGTAATAAATGATCTTAAACGAATATTTTTTCCAAACCGATACTTAATAACTCGCAAATTAGTTGATTCATTTACAGTTCTTACGATAATTCCATTTGTCATGAACCGTCATGAGTCCCTATTGGAAACCTAAATGGCGAAGGAATCTCAACCCGAAAGAACCTTATCTAAAACAACAACGTTGACTTGGTGTGCCATAATTGAATATAATGAAATATGATCATCTTTCTATTGAAGTATCATATTTCATTATATTCATATATAAATCAATACCAAATATATACTCCTGAAAAACATACTAAGCCACAACAATAGGCAGGCAATAACATTCTAAGTACAAAGATAAAGCAAACAATATACTTATAACACATTTCTTACCAATTCAAAGAAAAGTACAGAATTATACAAATTTTCGGGCAATAGTAGAACATGACCGCACCTCTACAATGGTTGACATGGGAAGTCCACCATCTCATTAAACTTTGTTCGGCGCCCTTCCCCCTTCCCACAGCAATGAAAGATACAGACCAATGGTGACCAACCTTTTAGAATTCGAGTGGAAAAAAATATACATCCACACCTCACCAATATTGGCTGCATTTGATAGTCTGTTAGGACTGCCCTGAAGTGCAATGCGAAAATAAAATATGATTTCAGCTGCCGAACAAGAGTGACTACAGTGAGGCCAGTGAAGTAAGAAAACCTTAACTGACGTAAATAGACTCCAAATTATATGACAAGGTAGAAAAGCAGGTAAACCAATTGGGAAGCTAGAATAAACAACTATGCAAGTTAACAAAAAAAAATTGAAAAATCTCAGTAGAATTATGGAACTACAACAATATTTTATCAACTAACAGCATTACAATAACATTCATTCATCTGTAGAACCATGCAGACAAGTTTTCCATACTCACCGTATGAACCTATAGCTTCAAGTCAATCTTTTCAGACCATTTGAAAATATCAGAATGAACTTGATCTCCTCCCAACTCCTCTCCTGTAGCTCCTGCTGCTATTCTTATAATGTCCTCTATTAATTGAAAGTTGCCCAATATATCCACATGAGCACCACTTTGGGTGCCTCTGCCCTCCAGAAGATTAGCTGGAGGGGCATGATTATATTCTCTTATGAATGTACGAATACCTGAAGGATTGAATCTTGTTTTCCCTCGCCAACCCTTTGCACACATAAAACCTGCACTTAAAACAGGAACTGTCTCATCCCCGTTGACTGAGAAAACTCCATCTTTTAGATAAGAGTTCTCATTTCCACCTGTTGCTGAGATATCTATCTGAAATGGGATAGAGCACTCAGCAGTAGAAGTTAGCTTGTAAACATACGCTCGTTCAGTGGGTATTCCAACTCCATACATAGAATATATCTCCATCTCAGAAGCATTTGGCAATCTGCAGAAGCAGTAAAGAAGAGTCAGCAGTCCTAATACTACCACGTGTAAATTAGAGCAAGTTATGGTTTAGGAAGATCACAAAGAGCATCACATTAATCAACCTGATGCAAGTCAACTAAAGAGAGGAAATAAAGAACAACTTATTATATTTATCAATCCAAGTCGAAAATATTTGGAAGGTAATTTCCAAATGTAGGGTTTTGACATAGAATTCCAATGTGTTAAGATTGCGATAATCTAAGTGTTCAAAGAAAATCCATGCATATAGGCTAACAAAAAGCATTTGTCAATAGTAGTGCATATCATAAGTTTGTTTTGCTTATAAAACTAGTGCATATGCAGAACAATCAAAACAAGTTCATTTCTACTAAATCAGAAACCAACAGTCACAAAATGGAAGGTGAAATTCTCACTTCGTTTCCAAGGGATTTGACCAATATTTGTAGTGTCTATATTTTGGATCATCCAAATTGTCTGCAATCCCATGTGAAAAATGAGTACCTCCACGTGCCATAAACTTGGGAGCAACAAAATGAAGCAGATCCACAACTTCATCGGCTGTATAAACTTTGTAATCATTAACAGCTTTGAGAGCAGCAACACCCATTTCTTGGTACTCTGTCCAGATGTCGCAATTGTTTGCAGGGTTATTACCCTTACTGATGTCCTGAAGATAAATAATAATAATAGAGAAACATTTTAAAACATAAAACCCTCACCCCGTTCAGAAATTCAGTAATTGTTAATATGTGGGATCAGCACCTATTAGCATCCCACCATCCCAGGATAGAGATGAGCAAAATATCATCAATTCCCATGAAAATGTAGCAAACCGTAAAATAAAATAAAGATAAGCTTTGAAATTAACTGATAGATACAGTGACAACTTCTGAAAATACAATAGAACCATCAACCTATCAAATGATTGCTTGAGCATTGTAGCCAATTAAAAATGATTGAGCACACAGTTGATGGATAAGCTTAGCATTAGTTATTACACCACCACCACTAATATTTCAAAATGCAGCAATCTGAGTCTAGATAATATTGAAAGGATATAACAATGTGATCAGCATCAAAGAAGGAAATGCATTGTGGGGTGAAAGGATAAATGAAGATTTAAAAAATAGATCAAGTTATAACAATAATTTTGCTCCATGCAGTGTGTTTTAAACCCCTGTGCGTGTATGTGAGAGAGAGAAACAAAGAGAGAGAAGAGGAGGGGGTCTTATTTACATAAAATAGGGTCCACAAGACTTTAATAAACTTAGTAATGCGTTACCCTGAAATCAGTCCTGTCAATTTTAGAAGAATGAAGCTCAGCCACGTCTTTCCCAAATGATATAAATCTCCCGTAGTTCACACCATCTGTGAAACTTGAAGTCCCTTTCCCAGTTTGACCTACAGAGGTTGTGTTAGTGTTCTTTGGACCACAGTTGTAGACTCCTTCAGGCGACCAATCTAGGCCACCCCAGATTGTATCCCCACCTTTTGGTATCATGGACATGCCTGAATCCCATGTACGAGTCATCCGCATTAGATGTAGCATAGTTTGAAGACCAAAGACATCCTTATCCAAAAAGCCTGTTGCATAAGCCCTGTAAATGATAAGATTTCATCAGTCAAGACCCAAAATAAAGTAGCAAAGATTAGTCAGAGAAATAACACAGTGCACTTGGGTTGGGAGATCAAGTGAAAAATGAAAAAAATGCAAATACAACCAAGAAACTACTCGTCACGAATTAAATTCAATAGTTAGAAGAAAAATGTGGAGGAAATATACATTCAGGTAACATGAAATTAAATCCTGATCATTTCTTGAATTTAGAAATTAGATGAAACACCTGGCAGCAGCAATATCCTTGGCTTCATTAGAGAAAAGAAGTGAGACAGCTTTAGGCGCGCCTAAGAAGGGTCCACCAATATTCATGACAGCCTTTATATGCTTAGCGCACCAATCTGTTCCACCCCCACCACCCATTGGAGTAGGTGCCTCAACCCATTTCATGAAATACAGAAAATACAGAACGCCCATTGAATGCGGAATAACAACAATCTTTTTCCCACCATTAGTAGCCACCATCAGTTCTATATTGCTTTTTATCCTGCTTAGAGTTTGGTCCCTAACCTGATCAAATTAATCGAGCAGAAATTACTGAGCTAACTGAGAAAGCACTACACACTCAAGGAGAAAGATTTATAGAAAATACATAGAACAAGGGGCAGCATCGAACATTACAGCTAAATATCTCCATAAGCAAACAAATAACTTAAAAAATCACTACCTCAGTGTTTTGAAACGACATTCTCCAATCATATGCAGCCATATACATGGTTTTCTCCTCATACCCTATGCGAGCCAAATTAGCAATTAAAACTGCCCAGACAAAATAGCCAGGTGCAAAATAATCAGCTGCCACGAGTCCAGATACAGGCCTGACCCTAATACCAGGAGGGTCTAATCCAGTTTCATTGTCCAGTGACATATGCTCAACCCAGCATAATGGTCTACATGAAAAGAAAGAGAAAGAACAAGGAAAACAAACTTCAAATAGTCAAATCCACTGACATTAAGATGCAATTCTCTAACTGAGATAATTCAGACAGCCAGTAAGATATTTAGAAATCGACAACAATTACCAGATAATCATTTTAAGTAAGATATTTAGTGTCAAGTTAATGCAAATATATGTGGGAAAAAGAAACAACAGAAATTCCATGCTATGTTACAGTGGTTTCCCTTCTCAAAATTATCAAATCAAATTAGTAACTGTCGCTAAGGGTCAAAACATATCAATAATAGAACTTCTGCTGATATGTCGACTATATAATACACAGTAAATTTTGCCTTAAAAGATAAAAGAAAGTAATTGAAAATTATAAAGATCAGCATGACACCTGTATTTATTTAATTCTTTGAGATGCCAAACTTGAGAAATTTTTAATCCAATAGGGGAGGATGGACAGACTAAATACTAGAAACTGTCCAACATAGCTTTTCAATTATAGACAATTAGTGAATGTAGGTTTACTCACCTGTATCAACTGGATTATTAGAGTAAACTTCCCTCTCAGACCACATTAATAGAGAATTATATTTTATTTCTACACCACACTATTAATCTGCTTAACTTTCCTCTCATATCTTTCACAAAGAATTAGGTTCTCATTGAAAGCCAAAATGTAACATGTGCTCAAATGGATCAACACTATATCCTCCAAACTGCACCCCTGTTCACTTCCTTTACATAGTAGGTTTGAATGATACATTACTAATGAAAGGCTGTCAAACTAATCAAAACATCCTCTTGTCAGCACTAACAACAGAGGAACTCCTAAGGTCTTATGATTACATACACTTCTGCTCTAACCCATCAGCATACTATAATCAGTAAAAAAGCAGATGAAACTGACCACAATATTTGCCTGTGTACATAGAAGCTACTATAGAGACATTAATGGTACTCAGACTTTAGAGTGTTCTAAAAAGTCTAGAACAAGTTCCTTGTGAGATGAACACCGTTATTTAGGTACATAAACGCTTTCATTTATCTGCACCAATTGAAATCAAAAGTAATGACCCTTAAGCAAAATCACACACCTAATCAGCTTCCACTTAATGCAACATTTTTCAACCAGAAAAAAAACATAAGAGAACTGACATAGCAAAGCAACAGCATAATTATACGGATTAACCATAATTAGAATAAAATTAAGAACCATAATTACTCCTAAAACAAAGTAGAATTTCTTTAAAAAAAAGAATGAAGAAAGAAAGGAAATTACCTTTTGAACACTTCAACAAATGTGCCACCCCAAAGTCGCTTTCTAAACAGTCCATCAGCACATTGATGTCCTTCCCATAGTTCAACCCCGCCCGTAACAATTCCAGGCACGAAAACAACCGGATGCTTCACTGTTAGCCCTTCCTTCTTCAATTTCACACCCGGAGGGTCCGGCAATGGCCCCGTGATCGCCTCCGTCACGTACTGGGGGAAAGAAGCAGGCATTGCATTGTACAAAAAAAGCAAAAACCACCACATCGAGCATATAAAACCGATGAACCAGCAACAACTGTCCACACAGTTCCATTTCTTTTCCCTCTTCCCTCCTCCGGTTTGTTTTCTCTTCGGCTTCTCCTTCTCCTTCTCTTTCTTATCTGCGTCGTTTTTCTCAATCTCAGAAAAATCTGAAGAACTCTGTACTTTCGACCTCCGTCTCAAAATCGACATCTTAGAGGACTTGACAATAGAGCAAAAATAGAAATGAATAAATAAGAGAATATACAGCTGCTATTTTCTTTCTTTCTTATTTTGATGAGTAGAAACTTTCTTCGGCTTCACGCAGATTAAACAGTCAAAACCTAACCCAAATTTTGTATCGAACATTTGCCTGCGCTTAAATCGGCAAAACCTTTTGTTTGGACGAGTGAAACGACGGCGGAAGGAAGAGCCGATAAAGCGCGAAAACAGCCCTCGGAAGACGACGTGGAATCACGTGATTGGGCAATTCCTGGCGAGCTATGGAATTTTTGTTGGGCTGAAGTTTCCAAGTCCTAAACGTTTCCAGGTCCCCTGATTGCGTTACTGTCATGTGGGCCCCATATCTGACTATTTTTTTCCCACGTGGCTCGATTAAAGAAAGTTCATGCATCCAAGGATCCAACGTTCCTGAAGTTTTCCGGCCCCAATTCAAAAATTTTCTTTTCTAGAAGTGGAATTCATTTGAAGTAACTTCGCTCAACCACTCGAATCCAAATCCGACCAATTTGATTCAATTGTCAGGTTTATTTCCGGAAAAAAAAATTAAATTAAATATATTTAAGATTAAATCTTTTACTAGTTAATGAGAAAAAATTAAAATTGTAAAATAAAGTTGAAATTAATATCTGATTAGAAAAACTTAACTATCGACTGCTGATATATATATATATATATTTATCAAAAATATTTCAGTAAAAAAAAAAACTAACACCTATCCCAAAACTTTAAATTAAATACCCATTTAATATTTAAGATACATTTAATGATAAATTATAAAATTATTTTATAGTTTAATGTAATTTAATTATGAAAGTCTGAAGATTGCATAATAAATAGGGCCGTGGTCGTAGATGGTAACGTCCTTATTCCCACTATTTTCCTTATTTGTCGATATCAATTAATTTAAACATGTCAGATGAAGACAGCTCAAACTTTTAAATAAACTGACAGTTATTAAGAAACCAGATAGAACATAAACAACAAGACATGCTTTTATACGCGGCTATTTTTATTTATGATACGGTCTTCTTTTAATTTTCAATTGTTGTCACGGAAAATGAAATTAAATTGGTAACATGCATGTCATGACGAATTCGTACTTCCATCTCACGTGACTAAAGGTTTTTGGTTTATTTGGCTCTATTTAATTCTTTTTTTAGTAACATTCGACAATATCCATTTTTAGATACTGGTTTATAACGAATTATTTAATCAGAATCCTTACCCTTTTTCAATTAGATTTTTTATTTAAAAAATATTAGATTACAGTAAAATAATAAAAATAAAAAAAATTAATAGTAATTTCTCTTTATTTTTTGCATTTATGAGTTTGGAGATAACAGATTCGATTGAGATGTGATGCACGCGCTGTTAAGGTGCCCATCAAGCACATAGATCCGTCTCAAGTTTATATTATTTAAAGAGTAAATGATTTTTTTTTTTAAAGTGAAATAAAAATTGGTAAAGTAAAAACTAGAAAATTTTCAATCAGATAAGAAATTCAACGGAGTATTCAATGGAGGATGAGGAAATTAACTCGGTTCAAAGGATGAAGCAACGGAATAGAGCAGAAGGAGCTTTGGTCAAGATCGAGTTTTTGATGAAGACGAAGAAGAGGATTTCCAACGAGAAGCACCTTGCATCGTATTATAACAAGCTTGTTAACTAAATTTATAATAGTTAAATATCGGAAAATAATATCAGAAATTTAAATATTTATTAATGATATTATTTACATTTGGATGCAAAGTAAAAATAATTTATGAGAGTTCACAGATCACAACTCTAGATAAAAGTGGTAATGGGGTTTAGGTGTTCATTGTTGGAGTTAATTATTACATTAAAAATAATAAAGAAGCTGGTGAGGAACTTTCTCCTCTCTAGTAGGTGAATTTGATTGATTATGGTCGTTGGTCGTTAGTTGGTAGGACTACCCAGCTTTACCAGACAGGCAAGCGATGGTCATGCTGCTTCTGCACACTTTTTCTTCTTCCTGTTATAATTGAGTTTCTTCATTATGCATGCCGGAATTAATAATTTATTATTAATGCAAAAGGAGCGTGTAAATTATCTTTCATTTAATCAATCATATATTCCCAGTTCATATTTTAGATCTAGAATATTTTTAGAAACTTAAAAGAAATGTTTTATTTTCTAAATATATTTATCCGGCACGAATTCTGACTATATTTATTTTAAATAATAAATTTTCATAAATCAAATTTTTGTTACTATTTTCTTTTATCTTGTTTAGGTAACTACATTTTTTGGATTTTGAATTTCAAACAGGTAAGAAATGCACTAGAAGGATTAAAAGCATCGGTCAAATTACAAACACATGTTAAAAAAGATATTTGGTAAGGTTTTCCCTGTTATAGACTTGAACAAAAGCATTCTAGTCTCAGTTCTCATGCTTATCCCCAAAATAATTAAGCCTTATCCATGGTCTGGACCAGTGAAACACGAATTAGGCACAACTTTAATCTTCCTTCCAAACTAGTGGCCTTTCCTTTTCTTCTATAGCACAAAACTTGATTAACCCGAACACTTATGGGCTTATATGATAAACAAAAAAAGCCCATGAATTGGTCCAATGGGCCTCCGGAAGTCCAATAAATACCACTGCATAACCGAAAGTAGGAGGGAGAGCAATTTTTGTCGATCACAGTATTTTAAGTACCCAAAGAGACGAAACAGTAGGCATGGAGAGGTACAACAGACTACAGAGTTCTCAACTAAAACACCCTCGAATGAATGTATGTCAACCGGTGTCCAGCCGGTAGCAGGTCAACATGAAAAGTAAGTTCTGCAACAGTGTACCGAAATCAACAGTTATGCTATCCCACCATTATAGCCATCGCCCAGCAAGCATCAAAGCTAAAAAGAAAATTTCTCTCTCTTTCTCATTTTGCTCCTTCCGCTCCCTCTCGCCGGAATTACGGAAATACGATCCTTCTCCTCCGCCGTTAACTTTGATGAGGTGGTTTCTATTCTATACTTTTTCTCTCTGTGTTTTTTTTAGTAATAAATAAATTCCTTCAATTATTTATTCTATTTCTTTATTCATGACTTTGTTATTTTCTTTGTTAAATTTTTTTAACAGAGAATCTCTGATCGCTTTATTTGAGGTTGGTATTAAATTGTTGCATGGGCACGGGGCGTGAGGAGTGTACATTTTTCGCGCTTAGGCACTGACACTGAAGCCAATCTAATCTTTAATTGTACGGATTTTATATGCTTATGGATTCTCTCATTTATTTCAATTCAATTCCACTCAGTTTTTTCCAGCTCCAATTTGCGGAGTTTCTGTTTTGTTTTTCCTTTTTTTTAATTTTCAGTTGGGTTTAAAAATTATAGCTGCTTTCTGATACATCTTTAATCGTTAATCGATTGCAGCTTTTAATTTGAGGTGAAATTCGAGTTTCTGAGTTTAAAAATAATACAGGGTATGAATTTGTCGAATTTAACAATGTGTTTAGACTGTTAGCGTTTTCTTGTGGAGTGACAGAGATTCGTTTTCTCTCTCTCTTTCTCAGAACTGAAAAATGCTGACGTGTATAGCACGGTCGAAGCAACTCGGTGATGACTCTGTGAATCAGCCCAATGAGTCAGCCACCACAAACACCCCCAATACCAAGCACCACCAAGCGATCAAGTCCCTTACCTGCCAGGTACTTCCGAAATTCAAAACCCTAAGCCCTCTTTATTGGTAAAAGTTCAAAATCTAATTGCGGTTTTCTTTTCTCTCTTTCTGGTATTTACAGCTCAGGGACATGGCATTGAAGGCGTCTGGGGCATACCGGCACTGTAATCCATGCACGGGACCTACAGCACAGAGCCGCTTCAGGACCAACTCGAATGAGTCTGACGCCGTATCGGAGCGGTTCAGGTGGACATTACGGAGGACGGGAAGTTCAAGCTCGACAACGCCGAGGACGTGGGGGAAGGAGATGGAAGCGAGGCTTAAGGGAATATCGAGCTCGAGTGGCGAGGGAACGCCGAACTCAGTGAACGGGAGTGGACGGCGAGTTGACCCGCCGATCGTGTTCGTCGAAGAGAACGAACCCAAGGAATGGGTGGCCCAGGTGGAGCCCGGTGTTCTGATCACATTCGTTTCGCTTCCACGCGGAGGGAATGATCTCAAGCGGATACGATTCAGGTAAGCCTTCTGATTGGTCAGATACTTGCCGGTCCTGATTTGTTCAAATAAATGAGAGGCATATATTGAGTTGTTGGATCTTTGATCGACGGTGAATCGTCAGTCATGACTGTACAATTTGTGTGTAAAGGTCGTACAATTAGCACTGTTTGGAGTAGTGATAGCGAGTTGACTGCTAGTGGATTGGTATACGTCATTGAATGGTTGCTAAATGATGATTTGAATTTTTTTTGGTGCTAAATTCTACCGTATCCGATCAGAATGTGATATATATTTAACTATTTCATTCGTATTAACCCATTTGGATAAAAAAAATTAATGAATGTGTATAAACTAGTATAATAGGCAAAAAAAAAAAATTTTAATATATTTGCCCAGTTATTTATTCTATGAATTTTTCTTTATGCAAAGTGTGCGCAAAAGGAGATCGAAAGGAATAAGTAGCGGTATGGTGTTTGGATGATTTTGATTTATTTGACTTTTGTATTTTTTACAAATGCATAATAATGTCTGCTAATTGCTTTTTTTTTTTTTATTTTGCTTGATTATACAGTCTTGTCTTCTCATGATAAATTGTTTTTTTTCTTAATTATTGGGAACAAAATTAATGCTGTTAGTGTTATGTTGTTGAAAACTTAATTCTTAGTAATTAAAATGATTTAGTACGTCTAGCAGAATTTTTGAGTTGTGATAAATTACAGAAAAGATATTAGAAAAAAAAATTATACTGAAGTAATTTAAATGGAGTATCCAAACGCTGCCTAGAACACCTCTGTAATTTTCAACAGAGGGCAGGTGGGGGACCTACATCCAACAGTAAAATTCACGCCTAGTGAAAAGGAGGTCCAAGAAAAGTCCAAAAGGGAAACTCATTGTGCCTCATTAGTGGTGGTGGGGGAGATTTGATTGTCTTAGTTGCATTTTTCACTGAGGATTGTCGTACTGTCGGGGAAGGCTCTCTCCTCCCTCCCCCCCTCTCTCTTCAAAAAAAAAAAAAGGAAATCTTTTTTTTCATCACGCCTGATTCTCCGCGGCATTGCCACATTATGTGACCAATTCCTTGTCATCTTGTTTGTCATCTTCTGCCACTCCAAAACATATGCACAAGACAAAGTGTGCCCTTCAAGTGAGTCAATGGTTGGCAGCGATAAGGACATGGCTAGAGAGGTAATAGACCTTTCTTCCTTTACAGGGGACATTGATTAAAACCTTCATGGTTAAACACCAGTAGTTCCCTTTTACTTTGTTGACCTCTTCCCTTTGCTATTCCAACCAGATTTCCTTCTCCGATCATTTTCCTTTATTGCCTTTATTATCCAAAAATAGTTCCATACTAATCCATTTAGATTGTCCTGTTGCTTAGACTTGTTAATGTAATAATTCCATTTGGATTTTTTAATGTAATGATTCCATTGTTCGGTTTGAGTGTTATTGACTGATCAGATTCCACTATTATGTTGTTGCCACCTAAATCATTCTATATTTATTTAATCCAAGCACTGAGAATCCTCTTTGAATAAAGTTGCCTTATTCCTTTCTCTCAAAGTGCTTAGAGTCCAATTTTGTTGCCTAATATAATTAATTAGTCCAAGTAACTATTGAAGGCTGAAGGCTATAGGTATAGGTTTGGAGACATGAAACCACAGCATGTAAGTAAATAGCATAATGTGGGTTCACTTAATCTCCCATAAGTGAAAATGTTCTAGAATTTCAATCCATGTCTTTCTAGGAAAAATTTATCTTCTCGTGCTTGACTTTTTGTTGTCAGACATGCAAGTTCATGATGGAACTTAGAGTGTGTTTTTCTGGATCATTACATATTGGTATTATGTTTAATTGCCTAGCCTATATTACATGCATTGCATGTACCTAATGCTCACATCATCACTAAATCACTTTCTTCCTTTATAATTTCATAAAAATCTAGTCTTCTAAATATTAGTATTATTTATTTCAGTCGAGACATGTTCAACAAGTGGCAAGCTCAAAGATGGTGGGCTGAAAATTATGACAGGGTCATGGAATTATACAATGTCCAGAGGTTTAATCGCCAAGCTTTTCCTCTTCCAACACCTCCAAGATCTGAATATGATGTGAGTTCCCACACTATTTTCAAAACATTGATATGAGGAGATGATCAAAGAGAGAATAATCTTCTTACACTGCCACATAAAAGCAATTAATTATATAGATTACAAGCTTTAAAACTCTATATATTAGGAAGTTGCAATATGACTCCAGTCTAGGGTGAATTACATCAACGGTACTTTAAATATTTAACACGCAACTCCTCAGGACTCGAATTATTATTTGTAACTACAAAATACCTGAACTATTATTTTGTAACAATAAAGTATCTCCGTTAGATCCTGCCAATGGATTACTTATTAATTGGAGTATTGTGTTGTTGCAAAGATGATTAATTGGAGTACCATTATGTTACATTGTTTTTAATTGGAGTATCGTGATGTTATTAAGTTATGTATGAGTCATTGACGGGATCTGATAGATATACTTTATTGTTACAAAATAATAGTTTAGGTATTTTGTAGTTGCAAATAATAATTCGAATACTAAGTTGTTACGTGTTAAATATTTTAGGTACTTTCTATGTAATTCCCCTCCAATCTACCATGAACATCAAGTAGGGCAGCAAGATCCGTTGAAAGACTTGCCATGAGTGCTAGTAAAAAGTGATGTCCTGTTGGAAATGAGATATTCCTTCTTCACACTCTGCACCAATTGATTGTTGAATTCAGATGAAAAAATTTAATGCTAATAAGGACACTTTTAAAATTTGGTACAGAACTTGAAGATGGAGTCTGCAGAAGAGAGCCCTATTACACCACCACTTACTAGAGAACGTTTACCTTGTAATTTGTATAGACCAACAGGGATGGGAATGGTTTGCTCATCCTCAGATTCTCTCGATCATCATCCAATGCAAGCCCGCCATTACTGTGACTCAAATGGTCTCACCTCTACCCCAAAACTCTCGAGTATTAGTGGGGCCAAGACAGAGACATCATCCATGGATGCTTCCATAAGAAGTAGCTCATCAAGAGAAGCTGATCGATCAGAAGAGCTGTCAATCAGCAATGCCAGTGATATGGAAACTGAGTGGGTTGAACAGGATGAACCAGGAGTTTACATCACTATCAGAGCCTTGCCAGGTGGCAAAAGGGAGCTCAGAAGAGTTAGATTCAGGTAAGATTGTTTGGTCACTCTATGACCAGATTGGTAATTTTTCAGAAAGTATATACCATATGAAAAGGACTAACAAGTTTCCATGTAGGATAAAGGACATCCCATAAAAACATGTAAGATATCAGCGTGGCCATTTTGCCCGGCCCTATGTTAGCTACATAATAGAAAATGTGATTTATCTAGCAGCCTAGATATTGATCCTAGCGGCCTTTGATTCATTGCTTTCTGATCATTACCGTAGACGTGATAATCCAGATTGTAGTCTCTTTGAATATTCTTGAAAGTATACAAATATGGTGTCTTATACACTACACCTGCGATGGGACAATATAAAAGCTTTAAAGACTGAGAAGGTCCATAGCCATAGGATCTGTTGGATCAGTCAATTGCATGTCAATAAGCTGGCAATTTTCATTTTGATAAAAATTACTATGGTTCTGCGTGTGTGGATATCTGCTTTAGACATAATTGACTGCTAAGCCTATCCTGATTGATTATTTGTAACATACGTTTGGTGATATAACAAGACCATATGAAAATTAGGAAATACAATCTACTTTTTCGTTGGCAGCACTTTTACCCTTAGAATCAGGGCTGTTTGGGGACAAAAAAATTATGGCTGACAGATCAATATGCTTCATCAACAAGTACGCAAGTCTGAGTGGATTTAATTTGACTCAATCCAGGTTGTTTAGACTTGATGGTGTCAAGGCTATAATTGAGCCAATTTACAATCATGACTTGAATTGACAGCCATTAGAAACAAATTACTGTTTTCCATCATGCTGCTTCCACTAAATTCTTTTCTCATCTTGCTGATAACAATAGAAGTTCAGCATGAATATACCTGTTGCGTTTATATTTTGATCATATCTAAGCATATTTATTTATATTGCTATTCCTCCTATATGCAAATCCTATGCAGCCGAGAAAAATTCGGGGAGATGCATGCCAGAGTGTGGTGGGAAGAAAACGGAGCCAGGATACATGAACAGTACTTGTAACTGACCAGAAATGGTGGCTGCTGGTTGTCAAGATTATGGGGGTGTGTTTTTCTCATCTTTTTTCTCATATTTTTTTCCTTCTCCCCACCGTAGAAAATCTAAATAGGTGCTGCTAGCACCTCTTGATTTTTGGGGGACTCCTGCTACGATCCTGGGGAACGATTTCGACTCATGAAGTGCCTCAACTTCATAGACGTTCTAGCACCCTCTTGTGGGGAATGGGATCGTGTACTTAATTAAATATATAATTTAACAGTTTCTTTTAATTGTGGGTGGATAAAAAAAGCAGTGGTTTATGTAGTAGCAGTTATATATATGGGTGGTCAACACATCAGTATCAAAGAAAGAAATGTGTTTCCTCTTTTTTTTTTTTTTTTTTTTTTCTGTACAATCCCGTTTTCAACCAATGCTTCCATTTGATGCACCTAGCTAATGATACAAATGTTCAGATTTTGAATAAGCAAGTATAGTTGTAACTCAAAATTTACCTCCAACTAACTACTAAATTTGGAAGATACATGAGTCATGACTCGTTCTTTGTTTTTTTCCCACTTCTGAACTATTGGATTTGATTATTCAATGATATTTTCATCTAAAGATTAATTGGAGGTTAAACATTTTTCAAATTCCAATATTGGGAAGGGAAATTTTTGAATTTAAATTTTAATATTACGGTTAAAAAATAATAATTATATGCATGTCACAAAATTTTCAAATTCATTAATGGTAAATGGGTCAATTTTCAGCAGTTTAATAGTAATGGCATTTTATCTCATCTAGTTTCTAGCAATATTTTTTCACATATTAGTGAAAAATTCCTAGAGTCCGGGGGTGGGGGCTCCTTCCTTCAACGTGTACATTTGTTGTCAAAATTCACTCTTCTTGACCTAATCCTTAAGGCTCTTAACCGAAAAACAATGTGGTTGGGACTTGGGAATTCCAGCAGCCCAGTTCAAGATATCTGAGCTTCACCTAAAAGGTCCAAATACCAAATCCAATCTTCAATCCCAACGGATCCAAAGATCAGAAACTTAAAAAACATAAGGCATAATTTTTAATAAGATTAAAATGAGAGACAAAATGCATAATAAAAAGATTAAAAAAAAGTATCTATAAATGGAGTATTGAAGAATGTAGCAGTAACGAAGAAAATCTAAGGATTTGGTTCTTTTTCAGTTCATATATGTGGACTATTCTCTGACATCTTATTCGGATTTAAATCCTTATCTAGAACTTAGTTCCTTTTATTATTATTATTATTATTATTATTATTATTATTATTATACGAAGTGATGACTCTTTCTCCATCCCACAATAATACAATATATCATCTTGTATACAAGTAAAAGATATCAATTATTTACACCTTGTTTGGATGGCTTGCAGTTTGGTTTCATAATGTAATGATATGATACTGCAATTCCTGCATATTTGTGTTTGAAAAGATAGTATAATATGATATGTTTAAATAACTGTTTATATTTGGTTTAATGATATGATTGCAGAACTAATAAAATGATAAAATTTAAATGAATAAAAATTCTCTGTTTAAATCTTACAAAATGAATGTCAAACTATACATTATGAGAACATTATATGAACAAATTTAAAAATGAAAATGAAATGAATGATTTCATTTTCCTACTCATGGAATATTAAAAAATATATATATTCTAATTTTCGGTACTTAAAACATATGATGAGAATAATTTTAGTATTTAGAATATATGATAAGAGTAATTTTAGAATATAATATTATTAAACCTTTTGATGGTTTGAAAATTTAATGGATTTTTATGATTTTTAAACTATGAAATAACTACAAGAAATAATATCCTCAAAATTAAAACAAATAAAATTCGACCAATCCCTTGTCATGTTAAACCATTATCAACCGTGAACACAAACAAGAGTAGGATTTAAATTTTATGGGTTTTTTTTTTCAATATTTATTTTTTTATTTCGATTTTTTTTGGTAATGCTTTTATTTCAATTAACCAGACTCTATATGTAAGATTTTTATATATATATACATATAAAGTTACTTTTTTTACCTGAAAATTTTAAAAAAAAAAAAAAGATCACCTTCAAGTCTTCTCCCCCAATTGTTCATTGCTCCTAATTTCACAAAGCCTCTCGCCCTCTGTCTCTACCGCAGCCGCATCCCACTTCTTCTGCCCAGTCACCGCCGTTACCAGCTGCTGTTGGGTTACAGGAACCGGTTAAAACTAACAGGTACGACGAATTTCATCTTGTTTTATTGCAATTTGTTCTTGTTCCACTGTAATTTTTGCCTTTTTTTTTGGAGAGCTTATGCTTGTTATTGACTTCGGTGCACCGAATGTCTAAATTGAATATATCCTCATATCGCTTCGAGAAGTTTTTGAGCGAAGTACGTCTTTCGTTCATTTGAACATTTCCAAAATTAGAATTATTGAAGTTGGTTTGATTTGGCCTTGATAAATGCAATTTTCCAATACATAAAATGAAAAACAGAGGTTACTATGTTGATGCCATTCATGGAAAATCCAGAATCTTGCTAGAATAGGAGAAATTAGCAGCAGTTCTTTTTCCATTTGCGAAGCAGAATCTTGAATATGAACTTATCAATTGCAGTATTTGGTGGTTACTTATTGCTAAATTATGGATTGCAGTATTCAGTGGTTATTTCGTAGATTTGCCTTTACTTATTGCTCTTCATTTTCCCAATTTTAGATTAACTTTTCAAATCTGAGACTGTTATGTCATGTTAAGGATCAGACCTTGAGATGGGTTTTGTAATTAGGGGCACTAGGAAAGGATTTTAAAGGCTTTTATGTATTTTATGAGTTTCATTTTGTAATTTTGTGATAATGTTTTCAAGACTGAATAGAATTCATTTTTGTAGACTGGACTTAAAAAAAATCTCCACAGATTCGTTATCAAGTCCATGCCACCCCTAGTATTGACCATTGTTTGTTTGCTGGCAGCTACCCCACAATATAATTATCTTGTTGATTGAAGGATATAGGCATGAGATGCCTGATTTGCTACTAGTTGCTGACTCAGTGGAAAAAAGAACTTCTAACAAATGTATAAAAAAATCAGCAAGGATTTCTGAGCTTTGGGTTTATATATTTTCTATTACCTGCTTACAGCTTACTAGAATGTTAACACTTTTAACTTCATCAGTTGTTGCAACTGATTTCCATCCCTAAATTATTCTAACAACCTAGCCTAAATGTAGTATGTAATTCATAATCAATTAGAATAATAACTTGCTGATTTTCAACTGTAGCATGGCATCAACCACAAAGAATTAACCCCATCAGCAGTTCTGATGATCAAATCGACCCCTCCCATCTTATAAACTCACTCACCTGTTGCAGCAGCAAGTGGAAGTGAAGAAAATGGAGACAGCATCCAAACCCTTAAATCTATCTTTTTCAAATTCCCTTTTTTCCTCATTCCCATCTCCAAATCTTAGAAATCCCAAGTCTGGTATTAGTTTCCTCCGGGCTCCTTCCTTGTCTTTTAGCATTAAAGCAACATCCTTATCTTCACCCACTGTCCACAACACAGCCATCTCTGCCTCCCAGTTGGAATCTCCCAGTCGCTTCCGGGTTGACATTTTGTCTGAATCTCTTCCTTACATCCAGAAATTCAGGGGTAAAACCGTCGTGGTCAAGTATGGCGGCGCTGCCATGAAGGTTCCTGAGCTCAAGGCATCGGTAGTCAGTGACCTTGTTCTGCTTTCTTGTGTTGGCCTCCGCCCTGTTCTTGTCCATGGAGGAGGGCCTGAGATCAATCACTGGCTGCAACTTCTCAACATTCAACCTGCCTTTCATGAGGGTCTCCGTGTCACTGATGCCAAGACTATGGAGATTGTGTCCATGGTTTTGGTGGGCAAGGTCAATAAGGACTTAGTCTCACTTATCAACAAGGCAGGTGGAACTGCTGTTGGTCTCTCTGGTATGGATGGTCGCCTCCTCATGGCTCGACCAACCCCCAATTCTGCTCAATTGGGTTTTGTTGGAGAAGTTGCCCGAGTTGATCCCACTATCCTCCTACCTCTTGTGGATAATGGCCACATTCCTGTGATTGCTTCTGTGGCATCAGATGAGTCCGGGCAATCCTACAACATCAATGCTGATACCGTGGCTGGGGAGTTGGCTGCAGCTCTAGGGGCTGAAAAGTTGATTCTTTTGACAGATGTAGCAGGCATATTGGAAAACCGGGACGATCCCAAGAGTTTGGTGAAGGAGATTGATATAAAGGGAGTGAAGAAGATGATAGGAGAAAAGAAGGTTGCTGGTGGGATGATTCCTAAGGTTAATTGCTGTGTACGGTCACTTGCTCAAGGTGTGACAACTGCTAGTATTGTTGATGGCCGAGTTGAGCACTCTTTGCTTCATGAGATTATGTCAGAGGAAGGCATAGGAACCATGATTACTGGGTAACTTGTAGTCGTTCTGTTTTATATTGTATTCTCTAATGTTATTGAATTTACTTGTACTCAATGAATTACTGATCATTCTCATGTTAAAAATCTCTATTAGTTACATGGTCATTGTTGTATCTTGCAATCCAACCATGTTCTTTTTTTTTTCCCATGAGACACGTTGCTAATAAAAAGGACTAATTTTTGGTCCTCTATGTTTTTCTTGTTACATTTTGGATTTTTTGTTTATTATATTCTTGGGTGAATGTAGGGTTGGTGGGGTGGGGAATTTGATTTCCTGGTGTTTGTGAGCTTTAGGTTGCTGAAATAGGAATTCTGTTTCTCATATAGTTTCCCGGAGCAGTTTGTAAGTACGAATATAAGAAATCTTAAAAGGTGAAATTATTTGAGTGAATCTAATCTTAGCATTTGCTGCTCTGAATGAAAAGCTGGCTGCTGCTAGATTCCAGGTGTTCTACTTCTAACACACAAAACTGCAGTGTAGCTGTCGGCTTGCGTTAAGAAATCTTACTAAAAACAAGCACAGAGAAACTTTGATGCGCCGCTCTTCTTGATGTTTTGGATAGCAGGAAAATTTTTGTTGCGATAAATTCAATTTTGATCATTCTGATAGTGATAACCATAGGATTCTAGCAGAACTTCTTTTTTTTTACATATTTCCAGTCTTCAGCAATTACCCAACTTAATGATTCATCTAAATCATGGTGTCTTTAGGATCATTACCAAATAAAGGAACCAAACGATTTAAACTGCTGATCTTTGAATATGTATTGTTTTCCTAATAACATCTTATTAATTTACATACATTTAACATTATGCATCTCTTGTATGGTTGTATCATTGAGAATTTCAGCAACAATAAGCCACCTTTCTTCGGGGCTAGAGGAAAAAGTACTTTTCCTCTTTGCCAATTTCCTATTCATCATCCTTACATAGAGATTTTATCAAATGCCAAAGCAAATTACGTGATCTCTAGTTGATTTGGAGAGATTTTTTTTTTTTTTCAATTCTAATGATTTGACTTGGACATTAAACATCCTGTTCCCACCAAATCAGCCAGAGTCTAGTATTAACTCCCTGCTTGTCTTTATTTCTATTCCAACTTATGACAGATTTGAATTGAAGCAGACTTAAATATCAAAATTTATTTTCAAAATTAGTTTAATCAGATTTGAATGTTCTTTTTTATAATTCTCTTTTTTAATCAACGACTGAAACGATTGAACAATCATTTAAAAAAGTTGCCATCGCAAGCTCGAAGCTTCTGCTTATAGACAATAAATTGACCTGGCTATATCAAGAATAGGAGACCTATTTATATAATTGCATAGTGTATCTAACGATGGATAGAGGACAACTTGTTAGGGGACCCGCCAACTTGTTGGGTCAAATGTTTTACTGCTACAACACCTCTTCTTCAACCTAAACCCAAACAATGGGTCCAATTTTTGTTTTTTCCCTTGATTATTGGCAGACCCATTAAGGTAAAATATTTTATGCCAAGTTTTAATAGTAATTTATACTTAAGTTTCGAACTCTATACTGAATTTCTATCATCCCATCTCACTCGTTTAAAATTCTAGCAATCCTTTTGCTATAAAATTCTACTTGTTTTACTTTGTTTCTTTTTTAAATCCAACTAATAATTTGTCACATCAAAAGCAAAAAAATAAAGTAACATCAGTTTTTTACATAATAGCAAAGAACATATCAACCTAATTTAAGTAAGAAATTTTAAAATAAATCTTTATTAAAAAAAATGATAAAAAAATATGGTTCAAAAATTTTTGATAGCAAGCAATCAAAGTTGGGGGGTCACTCGTTATATATATGATACACTGCCTGTATTTATTGTTAAATGTATTAAAACAAATAACTACTCATGACTTTATATGAGATTAATGAATATTTTATTACTTTTTTTTATCATATACTTATGAGGAGAGGGATGCTGAAATTATGGAATTCAAACATAGATGTTTAGAAGATGCATGCTTAATATCCTAAATTCTATAACAATGACAAAATTTTCATTTTAAATTTGAGTTTGAAAGCTAAAATATTTGATTTTTGTATAAGAATTCATAATATTTTAAATTTGTTGATATTTTTCATATTTTTTAAATAAAATATTTTAGACAAAAGTAAACATAATATAAAAATAGAATTTTAGTTTAAATTGTATGAATATATCAAAAAATTATTAAAATTATTAAAATATCAATTAAGGAATATGATTATAATCCTATTTTTTTAATTAGTATACAAAACATGTCGTTAGAGTTTTGCATGTAATTGTTCATTTGACAGTGAGAATTTGATGATATTAATTATAAGTATGTAATTGGCCCAATTTAAGTCATATGTTCTTTCTTTTTCTTTCTTCTGAACTAACAATATATGTCTCCTAGCTTTAAAGTAAGTGTTTCCAAATTGAATTGAAACGAGAAAAATTGTACAATATAATTCTATAAATAATGTTAAAAATTAGCAGTAGAATGTAATTTAATCACAACAAATGCTTAGTGAATTTCATCAACTTAAAATTTTTCGTAAGACGTGTACAATAGTGTATGGCAACAAGTAATGTGTCGAAAATTACAATACTACAAACCCATTGATATTTGAATGCCGATTACTTTTTCCTCTTCAAATTCCCTTAAATACAACAATAATTAAATGGCACTCATCTACAAGAATTATAGCAACTCCACGGTAGAAGAATGCAACAAAAACTTTCTCACGTAATTTCTATTGTATGCTTTCAATATAAGAAAATCTCTTTTTAAAAAATAATAATTTTTATTATAAAAATTAATAATATTTTATAATTGTATCGCAAAAAATACATAAAAAGCATAACATCTAAGGACAGAAAAAAAAAAAGCCCATGAAGAGACTTGTGACATGATGTAGTGAAAAATGACAATAACAATAAAAAAGAAATTATGATAATGAAAATAAAAGAAAAAAGAAAATCAACTAAAAATCACTCTTTCATTCAAGAATGGCAAAGAGAAAGAGCAGATTCGGGGATTTAAAATTTCTAATTCTTAAATAATTATAATAATATATATACAATTTATATGTTATATTAAAATTATTGTTTAAAAATTATTAAAAATATCATTATATCATTTTTGTTTCAAGAGATTAAATCTAACTTAATCTATTAATTAATTATTTGTTGTCTCATTTTATTTTTGTCGTCGTTGCTGATCATTTGCAAAATAAAAATTTTATTTTTTAGAATTTTCTTCCTTTATTTCACATGAACCACCAATTAAATTATAACTGATAATAATTAATATATGTGTAATTCTATGTATTTATCAGTTTGTTTATTTTGTTTAATATATACAAATTATTACTTTTATATTTTTTTATCAATTAGGACCTAATTTTTTTTATTTTTGACAGTTAATTTCATTAATTTAATGAGATTATTCATTAAACCATATATTATTTAAATTAATAAAATTAATTAACCTTTAAAACAAGAAATTAAAGATTTACTTATTAAAAAATAAATATATGTGCGCAGTTTTTATAAAAAAAAATGATTGAAAAGAACTAACCAAATAATAATAATAATAATAGTAAATTTCTCCCTCTCCCAAAAATAGACAGTAGTAAAGCAAAGGAAAAGCAATCCCCTGCACTCAACTGCCACCCTGTCAATCTCTCAACTATAATTAACCCGCACGCGCGGCTTTTCCTTTAAAATCTTCACTTGCTCTGCTTTTTTATTTTCGAAATCTTTCCTTGCTCTGCTTTTTCATACCCTAATCCAATCTTTAATTTTTTGTTTTCATTTTTTCTTCTTCTTTTCTCTTCTTTTTTTTTTTTTTTTTTTTTTCTCGTAGCTCAATCCTTATTCAAACCCAAGCCGTACAAAAACAGAGCACATTCTCACCTAGAAAAGAAAATTAAGATAAAGATATTAATCTTTCTTTCTTTCTCTGTTCTTCACATGTCCTAGTTGCCATTCTATTAATGGGTTTTGCAGCTTTTGACATTCTCTTAGCAGACACAACTCCCTTAAACTAAATCTTCCTGTTTTTTGATCTCTTACCCAATTCAGTTCTCACACTCTTGTTGTCTATCCCTTCTTCTCTTTATAATCCCCCCGTCTCCTCTCTGTTTTTCTGTGTACATAAAACAATGTATAACAAAGAGAGATTTTCTTCCAGGGATAGCACACTTCCTCAAAGAAGAAGAACCCCTTCTTTCTCTTCTTCCCTTCTCGACGCAATTTATCGCTCCATCGATAAACCCATCGGCGGTGGCGAAGAGGAGGTTCTTAAAGAAACCACCATGACAAAGAAGCAGAGCAACGCCCCCTCCGTTTATACTTTTCGCCGCGATGAGTTCATCGAAGATGAAAGGGATATATCTAATCTTGGGCGGGCGGTTATGATTGAAAGCTGGATGGAGAAGCAAAGCGTTATTCACTCTAATTCTACTTCTTCTTCTGATTCTAGCTCCAGAGGAGGAAGCGGTTGCGGTGTATTTTCATCCTCCGATGATGCAGAGTCAAGTGTGAAGAAAAATTCAAGAAGGGTATCATCGAGTTTTATTCCACAAAGGAACAATCCCATTTCTGATAATAACAATAATAATAAGCAACAGAAGCCCAAATGTGAAGGTGGATTTATTAAAACTAAGCTACGAGCGAAGAAAATCTATGGCGAATTAAAGAAAGTAAAGCAACCCATTTCACCAGGAGGCCGCATTGCCAGTTTTCTCAATTCAATTTTCAGTTCAGGAAGTGGAAAGAAAGTTAAAATGTGTTCTAGTGGAGCAATGGATGATGTGAGTACAGAGAGAAAATCAAAATCTGCTTGTTCTTCAGTTACATCATTATCCCGTTCTTGTTTGAGCAAAACACCTCCTTCCAGAGGAAAACAGAGCAATGGCGATAAAAGGTCAGTCAGATTCTATCCTGTTAGTGTGATTGTTGATGAAGATTCAAGGCCTTGTGGTCATAAATGTATCTATAAAGATGATCCAGGCTTGATGCCATTGCCTGTACCTCAAAAAATTGCAAAGAGTTCTTCTTTAAAAGAAGATGTTGCTAAAGGGGCAAAGTGTATCAGAAATTATCAGAAGAAGAACATCAGCGAATATGATTTCAGGGGATTTCATAGTTATGTTGAAGAAGATGGAGATAGTGATGAAGATGAGGATGAGGATGATGAAAGCTGCTCAAGTTCTGATCTTTTTGAGCTTGATCATCTTATTGGGATTGGAAGATACAGAGAGGAATTACCCGTTTATGAAACTACGAATCTGAAAACTAATCAGGCCATTGCTAATGGCTTCATTCTGTAGTTTATTGTTGAATTCAATCATTGTAATCATTGGTCTGAGGGGGGGGGGGGGGGGGAATTAGTTAATGAAATAACTTAAGTGTCTTTTTCTCCCTAACTAATTCACTTTTCTCCGTTTTTTTAAGAACAGTGAATTTTCAACGGTCTAATTTCACACTGTCAAGTGTGAACCGCTAAAGCCATACGCAAAAGATGATTTTAAGAAATAAAGTTATCAAATTAAAAATAAAAAAGGAAAAAAGTAGACAAAAAATCTTCTCTCCTTTGAGAATTGATGTCGTTGCTTTTTCACTGCCTTTATAAGCACATGGGCTCAACCAATCTAGTGAAAAACTTTCCCACTTCTATTATGATTGCAATTGTTGAATTGATAGTTTTCAATTTCTCTTTCCTTTTGTAGTTCTTGTATTTTTTTTTCTCCATATAAATAAATAATTAATTTTTAAAGATATTTTTTTATTATTAACTTGATTTATGAAAAAATTCAAGAAATTCAATCCAAATGAATAAATTTTTTTTTACCATATCCTATGGCAGAGCATGGATATATATCAAATAACACCACAAAACAAAAATGTAACAGAGGCTGCAGGATAATCTGTGAATAATCTCAATGTCTGGTACACCAAATAATACAGGATGAATAATTAGAGATAAATTTGGAGACAAGTAGGTCCACAGATAAGGAATCTCACAAGTCAAATTACAGCAGGATCAGACATTATAGCTTGCAAAAATCCAATCTAACTTTTTCACCAAAGGAGCAAAAATAAAATAAAAAAATAAAAAGTTTGTAATTGGGATTGATTCATTTCTACCATATTATTATTATTATTATTATTCCATAGATTGATGAATTATATATGGGACGCCAGTGACTCTCCCGTGGCCACGGCCACCATCGTTGGCTTACAGTACCATCTCTTAATTAATTACCCCCGCAGGCCACAACCCAAAAGAAGAGAAACTAAAATAGATTAAACACCCATAACCACAGAGAAGTGCTATACCCCAATATCACTCTTTTCTTAGTTTTCTTACATATCAGTATTATTTTTTTGGACTTTTTTCAGTGATGGATATTTCAGTCTTACTCGCCAAAATTTCAAGTTTGAAAGTTACTGGCCTAGTTAGATTATGTAGGTAGCCTTCACTATTTTTTTTTAATATTTAATAAAGGTAAATAAATTATATTGTATTAATTATATATATATATATATACATATATATATATATATATATATATATATATATTACTCCAACATTCCTTCTCTATTCTCTGCCATATTTTTTAAGCTTTTTTGCCATGCCCGGAACAATATATATGCTTTCTTTATTCATGTTTTTTTTAATATATATATATATATATAATTCAAACACTTGAAAAAGAGAAGAAGAGGAGGAAGTTAGAAGCAAACTAAGCAAACAAAATCCCACTAAGAAATTTTGCCAGTAAGAAAGAGTGGGTATGTTTCTTACCAACCAAACAACATATCTTTGGCATATATACACAAATTAAAATCGTAGTTTGTAACAAGACCATGTGGTGCATCTCTAAACCTTATATTGCCAACCTCCGAATACAGTATATCATACGCTGTAATACTGTACGTTGGTAGGGTTTGCTAAGTGGATACAATACCATGCATGCACAAAGCTGTCACTTAGCTATATATATTCCCCTTATTCCATTATTAAGGTAGCCAAAGCCAAGTTGCATTATTATGAATTTCAAACCTACATATATATGCCATAATATTTGTCACCTTTCTCCCAATTAATTATATTTTCGTGTATATATATGACAAAATTTTGTAGTATAATAAATTCCAAACTCGATCGTACGTAGGTATCTGCACAAATTATCAACTATATATATTCATCTTCGATTGCCATACCATACTTCTAGTTTCTATTTTCTAATTCCTAAATGGCATCCAATTAGGGAATATATTACTTGATTGTCTTATAGTCGTTGAGGTTGTAGGCCATAATATATAATTTTATGGGAAGTGGATGGATTAGGGTGTAAAAAATGATGGTATTATAATTATATTATTAATTAGTTGATGATGCAGCTTTTACCAACTTAATTCTTTCGATGCAATAGTAGATTTTTGCTTTTATTTGGATTTATTTCTTATGAATATGCAATGAAAAATTTCAAAATTTTCTTTTTTGTTGAAATTAACTTACAGATTCCAATTAAAAGATTTTTGGTTCAAACACGTCTAATATTGATGCAAAATTTAACTAATTGAGTTTATCAATTAGGAAGTGGGTACGGCACGTGGCATGGGGGGCTGCTCCAGCTGGCAATAGAAGAGCGGAGGAGGATTGTGAAGGAAGAGCGCGTGGAAGCACAAATTTAACAAGGGAACAGAACCGCACGTGACCAAGTGAGGTGCAGTTGTGATGAGAGAGTAATGGCTGTTAAAAGCCAAATCGCCCCCACATGCACTCGTGTGCACCGGATTTATCTTTTTGACCCTATGTAAACTGCAGCTTTCACAACTTTAAAGTGGTGAGTTCAGACGTTTATCTTTCGCGTGGGTGTAAATATTTACAATCCTTTTCAACCTTTAGCTTGCTTTTGTCAGAATTGAAAAGGCATACGCCCTTTTTTCTCTTGGTTTCTTCGAAGGCATCTCACGTTATTATTATGTTTCTTACGCGTTGCCTTTCTGTTTTTTCAATACGGGCTTTAATGACCCAAAAAAAAAAAGCGGGCACAGAGAGAAAAGTGCTGTTTAAGATTTTATGGATTATCATTAATCATTCAGAGATCTTATCCTTCAAGCAAGGATTGGATTTACCTTAGATAAAAAGGCAAATTGTGGCTAAGCTTAGTGTATCCCGTTATAAATTAAAATTCCAAGTTTAATACCCATTTCTTCTCTATCAAACTTTAAACCGTATAACAATTCAGTAATCAATTTTAATTTATAATAGAAAATCTATTTTTTTAATTTTGTAATCAGCTGACGTATTATTTCTATATTAATAAAAAAATGACATTAAATTTTTTTAATAAAAAATGTGATATGAATTTTTAAATAGTAAAAAACAATAATACCCGTGTTAATTACAAAACTCTAAATCTGACTTAACACTTTTATACATTTTCTCTTAATTTCTGAGCAAACAAACACAACAATTTAATAAATTTTGTTAGACCCAAATCCACTGTTTCTCTTTCCAGTATTCAAATTTTTTGTCATTGTTAGATCCAAATCCTACGTAGCCTATACCTATTTCTAACCTCAACCAAAAAAAAAAAAAAAAAAGACTCTGGTCATCGCTACCTCACCTCGCTTCATATCGAGAGAGAGACGGTTCTGTGGGAGAGAAATTCGCCTAGTCTCCTGTTAATAAAGGAAAATCCATCGTTGTCACCGTCATTAGCTACCAAATTAGTTCCAGATAACGATGGCGAAACCATATTCAACAGGGACCTTTTCACCTTCATCTTCTCCGGAGCTCACTCTTATATACTAGATGAAACCGCCTTCTTTGCCATTTTTCCATATTCTTCCCTTCTTCTACTCCTTCCCTTTCCCTCCAATCTCTTCTTATCAAAATCCTTCATTTAACCTTACACTTTATTATTATTTTTTTTTTAAAAGAAATTTGTGTTAAAATTTCTTTGTTTTTGAGATTATTTGTCTTTTTTACTATGGATTTTGAATGGAATTGAGATCTTCTTTGCTATGTGTTTCGGAGCTTATTTTCTTCTTTGAATTGTTCGATCATGTTTTGATATCTTCAGATTTTTTCAGTTTGATGATTCTTTTTAGTTTAATTCACTTCTGACTGTATGATTTCTTGATTGTCCAGTTTGTTTTTTTTATTAAATTTATCTATTTGATCATAGATCTAGTTGGAGTTTTTTCATATATTTTTAGCACCATTGCATTTTGAACGGGATGTTTGATTGTTATACCGATGTTTTCTTTGATATTTTGATTTAATTGAGGAAAAAAAAAGATCCCTTTTTTTGTTGCTTTCAAGGGATTCTTCGTTGCTTCCTCTTGATCAACCTCTATTCCAGTACTCTTCGAATCAAATAAATTAAATATTTTTTTTCATGGGTTTTTTTTAAGGGATTTAGGATTAAATTTGGTTGCTTTGAATTTAAATTGTAATATCATGTTTCTCTATTTGTTTTTACTTTTAAAGTAACAACATTTAAAAAAAAAAAAAGAAAAATCATTGCCTATTCTCAGCCATATTCTCAACCATTAATTTTACTTTTTTTATTACTTTTTTTTATCTATAAGTGAAACATAAATTGCTTTTAATATTATGAGATTCGTATAAAAAAAGAGAAATAATAGAGAATGTAATATAAAGAAAATAATAAACTTTTCTGTTCGGTGAAATATCTCTTTGAAAAAAATAATTAAATAGTTGCAAGTAATATAAAATTATTATTATTTTCAAAAATTTAACCAAAAAACTACAAAAAGTGTTATTTAAAGTCCTTTGATCTGGTCCAACTATCAACGGCTTTTATCCTTAGCTGGTATTTAGACATCACTCATAATTCGTAATAGGATGTAACTAAAGATGATCGAAAGTGTTTTGTATATAAATCAAATCAATAATACCAGTGTATGAAATTTATGAATTATGGAGAAGATTTGAGGATGAGAGAATAGGAAAAAAAATTGAGAGAGAGAGAGATAAGGAAATAAAGAGAAGAAATTATCAAACATTCATCAACATAATAGAATTGTAGTTTTAAAGCTTATTTATATGAATACAATAGCTAAGATAGGTCCATTTATGCCCCTACGTTTCTAACAATAACTTTTATTGATTTTATGTTTTAATTCAGCATAACGAGTAGGATGAGATTCAAAGCAATCTTAGGCTGCATAATTTTGGAACTTTGTTAAGTTAAGAGAAAATTACATCCCTTATCTCTTTTTATGAAAAAATACATTTTTATTCCCGTTCTTTTTTTATTTACATTTTTTATTTATTTTTTATTTTTTATCTGGTATTTTGTAATTTTAATATTCTGATTTTAAATAAAAAAATGTATAAATGAAATTTAGATTTATATTGAAAATTAGTTTTAGAATGAATTATTTTTTGAGATAAAAATATTAAATTATATGCCAAATGAGATCATTGTGTACTTTTTCCGTTTGTTAAATCGTTGGGGTTTCTGTTACTCACAATTTTTTGAGCTCAAGCCCATATGGAACTTAATGGGCCTCATCAATGAATTCCTTAAGAAAATTCATGCCCAAAAACTCTTGGTCCATCCAATAAAGTCACTAGTGCTGTCTATATAATTTATATGGTGCATAATATTTTTGTGTATTTTTTTCTTCTTATTCACAGAAATAAACAAATTATATGTTTTATGTTTGTTTTTAGGGAGGATTTTTTTTAATTTACATATTTAATTTTATTTTTTGGTATTTTTGAATATTGTAATAATTGTTATTATTGTTTTGGATAAAAAAAAACATTTTTTGATTTTTTTGAAAGAAAATAGTTGAAAATGAATATATTTCAACTAAAAATGAGTAATATAGAGAGAGAAAATCAAGTTGTTGAGGACAATGAGTTGTAAAAATAATAAATCTGTAAGTGATGAACCTGTAAGCTATAAACGATAAATTTATAAGTAATTAACGATGAATCTATAAGTAATTAATCTACAAGTTTAAAATGATGAATCTACAATTTTTAAATGATAAACCTGTAATTTCAAAATGATGAATTTTCAATTTATAAATTGATAAATTTGCAAATTATAAAGATTAAACTTATAAATGATGAAATAGTAAGTTGTAAATAATAAAATTACAAAATCTAAACGATGAAACTATAGTTTCAAAATGCTGAATCTACAAGTTTAAAATGATAAGTGATAAATCAATAAGTTCTAAACTATAAATTTCTAAATTTTAAACGATAAATCTGTAATTTATAAACGATGAACCTGCAAGTTTTCAAAATGATGAATCTGAAAATTGTAAGCGATGAATCTGTATGTTATAAATGATAAATCTGTAATTTCTAAAAAAAAATTTCAAAATGATAAATATATAAATTATAACCGATAAATTTATAACGACAAAAACTATAAACATGTAACGTAAACCTGTTTTATATTTATTAGTTTACCAAAATTTAATTGATGAAAAAAATGTCCATTTTTGTAAAAATATGAGAACAATAATATAACATATATTCAAATCCAATTTTTGTATTATAAAATAAAGACTATATTATTATGGATCCAATCAATTTTACTAAGTGAAAAATGTACTTATTTTTTATTTTTTATATATTGTAAAAATAAAATATTCGTGTCATGATATAATTTACAGAAAAAATTATATAAAGCAGTCAGTGGGGCCAACCAATATAGTGGGCCACGTGTGCAATAGGGTGGTTCCACGATTATTCTTCTCTTTAACCACTACCGCGTAAAAGAAAGCTGGACTAGTAGCATAATTTCGACGATTGATTCCTCTGATACCCGATCAGATCCAATTAATCTAGCTCCGATTACTGCAATTTGCATTCGGATTATACAACGGCACTCAAGACATGAGTTTCCTTTTCGGAAAGAGAAAAACTCCTGCAGGTTTTTTTTTCGTTGTGTTCAATTTCATGTCTGTTTGTTCATCGATCGATGTGTTCTTCCTTTTCTTTGCGCAGTTTTAATGTTTTTTTGGTTGTGACTGTTTCGGGTTATTCGAGTCTGATTATGATTTTGTATGATCAAGTTATTCTTATTAATGATTGGCCTTGAAATTGCCTGATCATGATTGTTCTGCTTTTAGAATTAATTCCTCTCTATTGTTATGTGTTATTTTGAATTTAGAATTTTGCAATTGATTTTGATAAGGAGCATGCCTATATATCAGGAAATTTTCAATTAATTGATGCATGTTTTAATTTCAGAACTTCTGCGGGAAAATAAGAGAATGCTGGACAAATCGATCAGAGAGATAGAGAGGGAGAGGCAAGGTCTACAGGCTCAAGAAAAGAAACTAATTACTGAGATAAAGAAAAGTGCTAAGCAAGGGCAGATGGTGCTTATTTTTCTTGGCTGATTGCATCTCTTGTATATTTTACATATATTTGCCTCTCTTTTTGTTAGAGATATAGCATTCACATGCTTCTAACTGTAGGGTCTTTTTGTTTCTTTTTTTCAAGCAACTATAATATGAGTTTGCTTTGGAGTCAAATGTTAATATAAAGCAACTCAGAGTTTATATTACATCAGCGAAATTTTAATTCAAACAAAGGCTTGTTTTGTAATGTGTCGGAGTTTGCAAAGTGGGTATTATTGTTGAACCGGTTGCATATATGTTATACTGAATCTGTCAGGAGGAGGTTCTGAAATCATGATCCTTTACCCCCTACCCTCATAATAAAACAAGATTCTATTATTATTCTGATAAATTGTGCTAGAAAATTGAGCAAGGATGGACTGATTTTGATTGTTTTTTGGCTGAAAGGCTTTAATTTATAGAAAAATTCATTTGATATTGAAGGTCTTCCCTTCTCTTGAATGTTTTCAAATTATTGGAATTCTTTTTAAAAGGAAGGGATTTGACTCATATTTATATCTAACCTGCTGTGGTATTGTTGCAGGGAGCTGTAAAAGTAATGGCAAAGGACCTTATCAGGACAAGACATCAAATTGAAAAGTTCTATAAGCTGAAGTCACAGCTCCAGGGTGTATCTCTTAGAATTCAGGTATATTTTTGCTCATTATTGCCTTCATAATTCTTGTCTTTGTTCAATTCAAATGCTTATACAGGCCCTTCATTAATTCTCTTCCTGATTTAGGCAGCTCTTAGAATAGGGATAATTGGATGACTTTTGAGATGAGGATTCGCTTCTTTTTGAACTCTTGTTTGTGAACAATAATAAACAGGTTATGACTTCATGGGACTTAATAGTCTGATACTCTAAATCCATGCGATTATACAAGTTGCATTCTCATTGGATTACTTACATTAATTCGAAAAGCCATCATTTAAAAGTAATATATGGTGAAACTTCAAATAAGATAAAAGATAGAAAATGCATATCACTAGTAATTATGTGTTTTTCAATCTCGATCAGTTGAGAGGCAAATACAATCAGAACGTTAAAAAATTGAACCTGCAGTTTTGTGCTAGTATTTGATTAAGAATATGGAAATACTTTTTTAAAATCTTTTAATGGCCAAGATGCTGCCAAAAATTGTGGATGGGAATGTTTTAAGTATCAATTCCTATTGAGGAGGGTTGTTTCCCACTTCTATAGGTTCTGAGATTTGCAATCTGGTCAAACACTTAATTGACAGCAGCTCTCGAAAACTCCTAGTGAATATTATACTTTTTGGATATTTGCCTTGCTAACATAGTGAATTGAATTTTTGAAAAAAAAAAAAATTCAGACGTTGAAGTCAACACAAGCAATGGGAGAGGCAATGAAAGGTGTGACAAAGGCAATGGGCCAAATGAATAGGCAAATGAACTTACCATCACTGCAGAAAATTATGCAAGAGTTTGAGCGGCAAAATGAGAAGATGGAAATGGTAACTGAGGTTATGGGAGATGCCATTGATGATGCTTTGGAAGGTGATGAGGAAGAGGAAGAAACAGAAGAACTAGTGAACCAGGTTCTTGATGAAATTGGAATTGACATCAATCAAGAGGTATTATTGTCATTCAGTTATTCCTTTTCCATGTACTTTTTGAAAGTTGCATCCAACATGATGGAAATTTTTTTTCCTTTGTACCTGCAGCTTGTGAATGCACCATCATCTGCTGTAGCAGCACCAGCTGCAAAGGGCAAGGTTGCACAAGTGGAAACAACTACTGGAACTGATGACAGTGGGATAGATAGTGAACTACAGGCAAGGTTAGACAATTTAAGAAGGATGTAATTTTTATCGTTACACTTGTAAAATATTTGAAACTCAACACCTTTTGTGAAAAGTTTCCATTTGGGCCGTGTAATATAATATATCAATGATGAAAATTGTGCCAGGATTTATGAATTCATGGTTTCGGTGACAGTGGAAATTCCAAATTTTATTTACTTCGCTGCGGCAAGAAAGATTTTATGTAGTTTTGCACCGTTTGCCTATTCACTCGCACCTGTATTACCTGTGATTCTCGGGCAACTATAATAATTATTTCTTAAAATAAACACCGTGACGAGAGCAAGAATATAACAAACTTTATGTGAAAGGATGTTGTGAGATAAATAGGACTTGTAATTCTTAAGTTTTAATACTGTACTATTTTGCTCTTTCGAAGAAAATTTCAGGTGACTATTGGGTGTTGAAGTTTGCTTTTGCGACCATTGAGTGTTGAAGTTGTGTTGTTCTTGATATTTGCATTCTTCCGACATTGTGATTAGGTTTTTCTGTTTAGACCATATTTGACTAGCAGAATGAAATTACATCAGATATTTCTTGAAGTTGCGAAATTATTTCCTTGTTTAGGCCCAAATTATTACGATTTCTTAAAAAAATTTACTTGATATAAAACTAAGAAGTTAAAATGTAATATTAGAACTCTGATTATTTCTTTTCTACTGAGTTTTTATATTTCTATTTTGACCTATTTAAGTCCTTATATTTTAATTTTTATATATATTATACTCTTTCTTTAAAGATTATTGAATTTACCTAGAAAATTGTATTGGATCAACTACCATACGACCTTCAGATTAAAGAATCAAATGAATGTCAAAACTAAAGGGAACTAAACATTTTCCTAATATTCTTTTCCAAAGAATTAAAAACTAATTTCAGTTGAATCTGAAGCTTTCTTGACTACAACTTTTCACCAAACCCCTAAATCGGTAAAAAAAAAATTTATACTCAAAATGGACTAGTAAATCTATCCATGCTGGGCAGCTCAACAGAAAACCTAAACCACCCTCAGAAAATTTTATACACTGCTATATATTTATATCGTATGGAGTAGAAAATGGTTGAGCAAACAATCATAAGACACGCCAATGCGGTCCAAATTTTCCTTCCTAAACACACTTAGAAAAAGACAAAGGACCCAACACTTCCAAATGAAAAAAATAAAAAAATAAGAAGAAGAAAATGAACGATCCGGCACCGCCATGACCGGCCAAGAAGGCTATCTGCTTCTACCTATATATCACTAATCAGATGAGAAATAATAATAAGAAGAAGAAGGAAAAATTCTACACAATAGGTATGAACTGAACGTTTGCAACTGCACCTATCAAATGATCTCGAGAATTATCCGCAGTAGTATCCACCACCGGAAAACGGCGGAAGAAGGACGGCGGAGGATCAACTCGGGCACGACAAAGAGGGCAGTCGGAGTGAGAATGGAGCCACATATCTATACAAGCAGCATGAAAAGAGTGCTTACATTCTGGTAATTGCCTTACTTCTTCACCCTCTTCAAATACTGATAAGCAAACAGCACATTCATAGTCACAGCCATGTTCAACCCCAACCATATTCTCCTTCCTGTACTTGAAGCTACTCAGCAAGTTACTGTTATATTGCTCAAAACTCCGGCTGCCTGCTGTTGCCTCAGTAAACCGCGGCGGCGTCTGGCGGGAGTTGTCTTGCCTGCTACGTGTGCACCACCTGATGATGATAAGATTGTATATGGCTAAAACTAGAGCAGCAGTGCCAATAATTATAAGCCCGTAATATAGCATTGGCAAATTCGGTTTATCTGATGGAAATGGTGGCGGCTGAGTATAAGGGCTTTGATTATCACCCATATTTGTTCAAAGAATTTTAGAAAAAAATGAGATTGAGAAGTAACTAATATGCAAGGAGAGATTGTAAATTTGTAATGTCTTGAATTAAAATAATATTTATGTGGTTAATCTGAAAGGCGTGGTTGTTATATGTTGATGGATCAAAGAAATTTTTTTAAAAATTTGTATTGTAGGAAATAAGACAAAAAAGAAGGTGCAATCCCTTTAGACTAATGATAAAGATTGAATTTGTGTTTCTGTTCGAATCATCCAAAAATAAAATACTGATTAGTTTGATAAGAATTTTAATGATTAGATAAGAATTTTGATGATAATATTATAAAGGGTATTCTTATACACTCCGTACGTCCACTAAGGAGACAAAGTTGGTATTTTTTTTTAATATTTTATATATTCGGCCTCATAGGAGCTGAGCTCATCATCGATATATAGGTATGTTAACCTTCGAGTCTAATCTAAATAAAATTATATTTTTCAAATTAAACGTATGAATAAATTAGCAATAAAACCTTTTGTTTTTCAATATAAAATTGATTGTAAAAATGGATTTTTATTATATAACAATTTAAAATTAATTTGATTAATGAATTCTATCTGGAGTGGTTACATCATTAGAACTTTATAATGCATAGTGATTTAATATTGTTTTATCATCAACACCACAAAGTATCCCTAATTTGCACTTTTCTTCCTTTTGTTTTTTCCTTTTTCCCTTCAGTAGTTCCCTAATTTTGCTTCACCTGTTTTATCATCAAACACATCTCTAATTTATTTAATATATGTAAATAAATTAACTTGTTAATCAAGTACATAATTATTTTGTAAAATTATCTTAGCAATTACGAGGAAGGGATTTGGGAGGTATATATAATCGGCAAATTAATTGTTTAATCCCAGAAGACAAATATTCGAATTTGTTTCTTATTTATCACCTTACTTAACAGAATTATGAGATTGATAATCTTGGTAAGTTACTTGAAGATGTGTTATGGATTTCTGCTCGCACCTTGTAATTTGTATTTATATATGGGCTTTTAACAGATTATAGGTTCAGATTTTGGAGATTGAAGATGAAAGTGGTTCTATTATATGAACTACATAGCCTGTGGGATTCCACAATAAAATCACTATCCCGGTGGGTCTTTTATTTTTATTTTTTTTATTTTTATGAATCTGCTTTTATAAATTGAGAAAGCAAAGATTGAAACAATTTGAATTCTATCATTAGTAATGAAAATAAAGTTAACATACCTTTCTCAAAATCTTATGAGGCTAAATCAAACACTTGGAATGTCAACTTTATTCACCAATTAATTAAGAATCTAATTGGAGGTTTGACGTCATGGAAACTAGCAAATCTATTGATTCACGCATTAATACTAGAATTAATCTTTTATAACCCGTTGATTCTAAAATAAACATTAAAATTAGTATATTTTCAAGGGAAATACTGAAATTTGGAATAAAATTAGGATTTTCTCATTTATATGCCAGAACTGTCCAAATAAATTGAAAAAAATGAATTCATATAATTCCACGTAAAATTCTAATTACTAAAAAGCCGAAATAAAACTCAATACAAAGCCCAAAAAGGAAAAATTAAAAAATATGAAATTAACACTAAAAACCAAATAAAAAACTTTGAGACTTTTGAAACTACTTTAAACGATTGAATTTGGGCTGAAGCCGTTACATTTAATACATTTAAATCTTTGAATGAACTTAAATTTGATATATTATCCGTCATGTAACTCATATGGAGTCAAAAATTATATGATATCCCAAAGTTGATCTATATGTGAAACCTATCAATTTCTTATCCAAATGCTCCAGAAACTCCAAACTCTGTTCATCTATCATCTAATCCGTATCAAGGTTGCTTGCAAGGAAGGTAATAAAGACTTCATGTCACTCCTAAAACAAATTAAATACCCTGCCTTAGCTCTATTTTCCGCAGGGATTATGGTTCTTCTTGCCATTTTAAGTTATAATTCACTTGATAAGCTCTTTTTCCCTTTTGCAAAAGAATTGATTAATTAATTAGCTTCATATTTGATTTAATTATTTGTATATGAGGTTGCATAATTAATTTCATACAGTTTTTTTTGTTTCAATGTTCCACAATATTGTCAGCGAGCAATTAAGTATAGAAGAAAAAGCAAGTTGTTAATTACAGAAGCAGCAGGGAAATTAAATAATGGAAGTGGGAGCAGACACTGTGAGCATTCCAATATCAGATGCCATTGAGGAAGAATGATTACAGCTTGATAAGAATTCTAAAAACAGGGTCGAAAACAGTAATTTTAATGACTCTCAAAAAGATGTTAGAAAACAAAAATGTTTATCCTTATAGAGTTAATTGCATTTTTATGCATTACTGCGTTTTTAATTGCTAGCTTGAAGGTGGACAGATTGTAGAATTTTTCGACTTGGGATTCGGAACTGTGGAAATGGTGCGTGCTGATATTGGTTATTCTCGGCGGTAGATTGATGGGATACATATTCACAAGAACAGTGCATTTCTTGATATGCAAGTTTTGGCTTGATGATTGAGCGCTTTATTTTCTTCATGGAGTGGAAAAGAGTATCATCGTCTTCATTTGGTTGAGTCTGGTTGGTTTAGCTTGGGGTTTGCTGGTGGAAAACGAACCAAGACTACCACGATTTTAAACGATGCTATTATAGGTTGTCTAATTGGAGTTGCTATATGGGCAGTGAAAACTTTGAAAGGATTAAAGAGGCAATTCGTAATTGGAAGGTTCTTATGGATCTATCGAATATGGAAAAATCAGGAGGAACCAAAAAAAAAAAAAAACAAGCAAGTCAGACAAGGTTTCTACCACTGAGATGATGACAGAGTTGATTCAATCTTTAAGGAACCAGAGGCTGACTGATCTCTCATGCACCTACAACAGTGTTGATGGAAAGGAAAATAAAGTTATCACTGATAAGAAAGGAGCAGTTGTAGCCGCTAACGAGATTTTCTAACATGATAAGAGCTTCATTTTCTTTTTATTCTTGACGGATGATTGTTGAGCAGATGAACATATTTACTACCATTTTTCAAAAATATGACGGTGAAACAATATATTATACCAATTCAATTTTAGCCACCAAATTCATTGGAAATCTCTATCGGAGTCCAACAATTGTGTGGATTTCATTATCGATCATTCTACTCCGGTTGAAGACCTGAAAAAGAAAATACGCAAGTATGGGACCTCTAATCCTCTATACATGTATCTCTTTTGAAATTACAAGTTTGGTTGTTTTAATCAGATTTTAAGACTTTTCAGCTATTTGGACAGCAGCCGCAGGCATTGGAATCTTGAGGGAAGTACGGTGATATTGAAAGAGATAGAAGGTATGCATAAGATAAAAATGGCTCTGTTTGTGAAGCATACACTCCGTTTTCATCATGCTGCAGTAGCAGATCTAAGTTATTGCTGTTAGATGGAGGTGGGTGAACAAAAATCACCACTAATTCAATGTCTTCCACCTAAACTTTACCATGGCCCATTTCTTTTTCTCATTTCTTATTTTGTTTTATCTGATAAGTGCATAAGAGAGTTAGATTTTATGAAATTTTCTAAAAATTGGAGAGTAAACAAAAATCACTGCTAATTCAAAATCTTCCTTTTAAACTTTTACCAACAATTGTGGCCCATTTCCTTTCCTCGGTACTTATTTGCCTAGGCAAAGATTGAACCGTTTTAATTTACTACAAACTTAAGTAAATAAAAAGCAGTTGAGAATAGCTAGATGAATATTTTATCTGATAAGTGTGTAATAGAGTTAGACTTTTAAAATTTTTCAAAAAATTGGAGAGTGAACAAAAATCACCATTAATTTAAAGCCTAAACTTTTACCAACAATTGTGGCACATTTCTTTTTCTCGTTGCTTATTTGCCAATAGATAGGCAAAGATTAAACCATTTTAATTTACTGCAAAAATCACCATTAATTTAAAGCCTAAACTTTTACCAACAATTGTGACCCATTTCCTTTTCTCGTTGTTTATTTGCCTATAGATAGGCAAAGATTAAACCATTTTAATTTACTGCAAACTTAACTAAATGAGGAACTGTCGAGAATAGCCAGATGAATATTTTATCTGATAAATGTATAATAGAACTAGACTTTTGAAATTTTTTAAAAAATGGGGGTGTAAACAAAAATTACCACTAATTGAAAGTCTTTCATCTAAAAAAAGTTAGAGAGTGATAAAAATATTGAAAAAAATATTTTTTTTTGTATTTTTAGAAAATACTTATATATTACTATTTTTAGATTTATCTCATATTGTTGTATTATATATAGTTTGTATCTAAAAAAAACTTTATTTTCTTTATATCCATTAATTTTTTATTAGTGAAAAAAATATTTAAAATTTATTATATAAACTAATTCAAATTAAAAAATGAATTACATTAAATTATTAATATTATTTTTATTTATATTTATTTTATATGCCGGCACCACAATTTCTAGAGATAAAAAAATTTTTGAGGAGCTTAAGGGTTGAGTATCATCTTCTGCCACAAATAATTGACCTTAGCTACTGGGGAGCAATTTACCAACATTTCCCAATTACTATGGACTTGGTTCATAATGTTGTCATTGACCAACAGTGTCCATGAATTTTATCCAAAAACAAATTGATATACCTAATCAGGTTTTGGCTGGCAGTGGCTAGAAGCCTAGTACTCCTACCGAGCTTATGCGTTGCTAAATAGCTGGCTTTTTTGATAATCGAGGTAAACGCAATGTTTCGTCTTCAGTCTCACTAAAGTAATAATTATATATATTACCAAAATAATAATAATAATAATAATAATAATAATAATAATAGTTATATAATAATAAAAAAATGTTATTTCATTATCTCGGTAGAAAACTATTTCAATTTATGAAATTATTATTGAATATATAAAAAATAAATTTAAATTTTTTTAATTTAATTAATTAATTTTTTATAAACTGTTTTTAATTTTTTTTTTAAATCTGTTTATTTTTAAAAACAATTTTTAAAACTTAAAAATTTTAAAAATAAAATTTTTTTTCCAGAAATTTTTTTTTCAAACACAATACTAAATGGACCATTTATCCAAAAATTTCTAAATTTAATATTTAAATATGAAATTACATTAAAAATTTTAAAGAATAATTTATCATCCTTAAAATTCTATATAGTACGAATAGAATTAGTCACCAACATAATTATTTCATTGATGTATACACTGAGTATATTTTGGCCCTTTCATTCTCTCTCTATTAGAAGCAAATTGCTATTTATTTACTCTCTCTTTCATAGTTGAACTCAATCATATACCTTCTTTGGTGCTTCTATTTTTATACAATAATTTCTCCTAATTTAAGTGATGTTTAGCTGTTTAAGTCATTCAAAAATAATATTTCAAGTCAACTTTCAACACATTTCTGTTCGTTAATAAATTCATTCCATGAAAACCCATCTTGAGTAACAGAGAGCGAAGAAGAGAGTGAAGCTGCAGGAATGGCAGAGGAAAAAGATTCTTCAATTCCTGTCGATCTAGAAGAAGTACTCGTTTTGAAAAATTCCCAACCAGATTCTTCAATTCCACATTCAACCGATTCTCACCACCAGAATCAAACACACAGCATTACTTCCACCACTAAGATAAAATCACAATCCGCCCCCGAAAAGAAGTTAAATGGATCCGCTGCATCAAATACTGACGCTGCAGATGCAAAAAAAGGTAAAAAATGGGGAATATTCATGTTCCTCGTCCTATTCGAGTCCACTGTATTTGCGTGCGTTATGGTGCTTTTAATTGCCAGTTTGGGCGCAGATAGTTTGCAGGATTCTGTGTTCTGGGGCCTGAGAATATGGAAATGGTGCTTGTTGATGTTTGCTATTCTCTGCGGAAGATTGATCGCCCACCTCTGCACCAAGCTTATGATGTTCTTCATTTGGAGGTTTTGGGTTCATGAAAGAGTCCTTTATTTTGCTTATGGAGTCAGAAAAAGTGTCATGTTCTTTATTTGGGTGGGTTTGGTTACTCTAGCTTGGGGTTTGATGGCCAATCGGGGAGTACATCGAAGCAAGAGCACAAGCGATACTATAAATGATGTGACTAGAGGTATCGCTGGTTGTTTGATTGGAGCTTTTTTGTGGCTAATCAAGACTTTATTAGTTAAATTAGTTGGTTGTATCCATGCCACAAAATTGCTTGACAAGATTAAAGAAGCAATCTGTACTCGCAAGCTTCTTCTAGCTCTTTCTAAAATGGAGAAAACTAATTACAACGACGGCTCTGAGATGCATAATGGAAAAGATTATGACCCTTCCGAGACCACTGAAGAATTCTTTCATGTGTTTACTTGCTCTGAGAATATTGCGAAAGATAAGTTTTCTCGCGACACCATGAGAGAGTTGATGAATGCTATTCGTGGGAAGAGGTTGCTTTCTCTACCCCATGGAGATGACATGAAGCCCGATGAGGCTGCAAGAGAAACTGCTGCTGATATTATCCCAGGATTGAAGCCTGATGCCAACAGGTTATATATATTAATTTCTGTGCTATTTCATTTCTGATTATTAATTTATTCCGGGATTTTCTCACTTTTCAATTTCCTTTTTCCCTCTAGGTGCATTTCCTTGGAAATTTTGTTGCACTATGTGAAAGATAAGAAAATGATTGATCAATTAAAAGGGTTAGCAGAGACCGTAACAGAACATGACAAGATTGAGACAGAAAACGAACCAAGCGAGACAGAAAATGAAAACAACAACAAACATATCAGCACAAAGGACAAAAAGATCAAAGAATCAGTTTTCACGGAATGGCTGGTTAGATTCTTTTCAATCTGTTTTTCCTTTTAAATTTTTGATTTCCACTTTAATCACTGTTAATTAATTAGTTAGTTAATCAACACACAGGTGGAAGTTTACAGAGAGCATGATTCATTGAATAGTACCTTAAAACACAGCAAAACTGCTATCGACGAATTGAATGTGATTGCTTCTGTGATTGTACTGTTTATAATCATCATCATGTGGTTGCTTTTCATGAGATTCTTATCAACAAAATTGCTTCTCTTCTTATCCTCTCAACTTCTACTAGTAGTTTTCATGTTTGGCAACACTGTCAAAACTGCTTTCGAAGCTGTCATCTTCGTGTTCTTGGTTCATGCCTACGACGTTGGTGATCGTTGTATTGTTGATGGTGTACAGGTGATTAATTAAGCCCCCAAAGTTAATTTCTCAAATTACATTTAATTATCATACGGAATTCACCTTAATTGACACTTTTCTACATTAACTGCAGATGATTGTGGACGAGATGAATATATTAACAACTACATTTCTAAGATATGACAACGAGAAAATATACTATCCGAATGCAGTTTTAGCCTCGAAACCTATCAGCAACCTCTATAGGAGCCCGCCAATGAGTGAAATTGTGGAATTTGCAATTAGCCTTCATACTCCAGAGAAGAGTATTAGAGATCTAGAAGAGAGTATAAAAAGGTAAATTAAGCCAACCCATTTGCATTAAGACGAAGTAAATGTGTTTTATTAGGAAGAATTATTGCGTTGAAAGCTTTGCTTTTAATTCAGGTATCTGGAGAAGAATCCAAGGTACTGGCGCAGTGACCACAGCTTGCAATTTAGGGAAATTGAGGATGTGAACAAGATGAAGGTAGCTCTCTTAGTTAATCATACTGTAAACTTTCATTATATAGCAAAGAGGATGAGACGACGATCTGAGTTGGTGCTAGAGTTGAAGAATATTTTTGAGAAGCTTAAAATAGAATATCGTCTTCTGCCTCAACAAGTTGACATTAGTTCTGTTAGGTGGTCTGGATCAGTAGTTCCGCATCTTCTACCACGATAAGCTTGAGATTTTTGGTCAAGTTTCTCCTTCTCTCGTTGTTTTACAAGTAATAATTAAATTTTATAAAATAAACTGAATTTGCAATTTGAACACAAGATAATGACTGCAAATTGCGTAACTTGTTTTAATAAATTGAGAAACAGTCCTATTTCCAATTTACAATAACTCATTTTGATATATAGTGTGTAGCTTGAAAGTCCACGATCCAAGCCATTTTGGGTTGGTCCTTTCTTTTCGATTCTCCAATATTATTCAAAGCTATCTGCTTTACAACTTTCCAAACGTTTTAAAAAAAAAAGTTTGTAAGTTTCAAAAAAAACTTGAATGAATATATATAAAAGGCAAAAGAGCCACCTGTATCCCTTAATCGGCTTTTGATTTAAGTCTCTCCTTATATTTCGTTTTTTATTTATTTTATCCATTAAAAATTCAAAATTTTATCTCGGTTAGCTTTAAATTTTTTGATATGCTACATGGTTATATGATGGTTAGCTTTGTCGTGTTTTTGAAATATTGATAAAAACGAAATATAAAAGATAATTTAATAAAAAACAATACAAAAATACACAAAAATATGTAGATGATTATGCCTTGTGCCTAAAATGACAAACTAAGTAAAAGAATTATGTGCACATAAGATTTATTTTTCTTTTTTCAATTTGTATTTGTTATACCTAACTGTGTTTTGGTTGGGAGTTAGCGAGTTGCCATTCTGAGCTTGTAAAGTATATCTCTTGTATTAAAATGAAAAAAAAAAAATTCCTCGGTCGACCTGTAGGCTGTAGCTAGTGGCGTTTGTATATTTGAACAAATAGACAGGTCACTACAAAAAAAAAAAAACTAGTTGTAATATTTTATCCTTTTTTTCCTGGGCTCTGTTCAAATATACAGGTCACTCCCAAAAGAAAAAGCCAGTTGTAATATTTTATCCTTTTTTTTTCCTCCTGGGCTCTATTGTCTTTGTATATTTGAACAAATACACAGGTCACTACTCCAAAAAAAAAAAAAGCTAGTTGTTATATTTTATCCTTTTTTTCCTGAAAATAATATCAGAATTATTCATTAATCAGAATTTTTTGCAGCAACAGATGCTAACAATAAATTTTGGGATCACTTAAAATTTTTTGACAGAAACCAAATGTTCTTGTTAACAATTTACAGCAAATAATAATAACAATAATTTCTTGAAAAATAATAATAATAATAATAATAGTAGGGCTTTTTCTCAAATTCGGGTGATTTGATAAAATATTTACCATATTAGCATCTGTTATAGGGTATTTTTTGCCTGAAATTTATTAAAACACTGGCCGTCCGCTTCTCACATAGGCGGACAAATATGTCTGTTTCTGTTAGAGACGGACAATGCATTTGATAGCATATTGAGCACCGAAGGTGCATCACGCATGAAACTCGTATATGGCATGGATATTGGGGACCAAAAGGACACAACATGGCCTCTGCTGACGCCGATGATGGAGGAGAGAGAAGATGCGAGCTGAAGACATCGAAAGTGAGTGTGAGACCAGGTAAAGGTGCTGGAATTGTAAATGATAAAAGGAAAGTCGTTGTAGATTGTGGCTACTCTTTTTAAAAAGGTGATCAGAGTAAGAGGAGCAGAGTTAGCATAAGTGGGTTTGAATGATCCAAATGCAAAGAGGAGATAAAGTTGTGTTTCATAGGATAAAAATGAGAAATGAAATTTTATTTTATGTATTGCAGTATGTACTAAAATAGGAGGGTCTTATTTTTTTCTGATTACACGTGTTAACCATGCAGAAAATCGGTGGTTGTGTTTAAGGGTGTAGAAGATGAGTCCCACTTTAAGGCCATCTTAAACCAAGCACTATTTTGGTGCAAAAACCAGAAAAAACAAAAAATAAAAATACTACATATCCTTACTTCTCCAATCTCACACCATTTTAGTTTCAAAAATAACATTAGATACAATACCACACCACACTATTTTAGTGTCAAAAATAGAGTTAGATACAATATCACATCATATTTAGTGTGGCACTGTAACAACGTTATTTTCTTTATATATATATTGTACAATTTTAGTACACGAGCAGCTACAACATAAAGAAAATGGGAGGTGAAAATGGAAGAACATGAGTAGGAAGACCATAAAGAAAATGGGAGATGAAAATGGAAGAATATAATGTGGTTGGATTTTTTGGGAAATAACAGAGCATGGAATGGAAGAACAGAAAATGGTTGGAGTGATATATGGGTTTTTTGGGAAAGAATTGAATGGGACGATGAAGATGATAAAAGTGGAAGCAATTGGAAATCAGTTGGAAAATGTTAATAAGAAAATGAATTTTTTTTGTCAATTTGTTAGGAAATAAGAGTGGTAAGTTGCATGCATTAAAATGTGTAAATCCATTTTTAACATTCAATGTGCATATATGCAATGTGTTTCCTTGCATGAAAATTGGTTTATTTATTAATTGATATTTAATTAATATTTATTTAGTTAAAGTTTGAATTTGGTCATGTGCATGTATTAGACAAAATTTTAACCAATAAAATTACACTAAATTGAAATGTAACGTGATTTTTAAATCAACTCATGATAAATATCTTTTTATTAGCTTCAAATATTTAAATTTTTATTATTTTTTAATTTTAATCTTGTGTTATTAGTTATCCCGTGTAATTTTTTTGTGTTTTTAATAAAAGTATTTTATTTAATATTTAAATAATTAATAAAGTCTTTATAACATGTGATGTTAAAATGAATTTTTATTTTTGAAATATTATTAAATAGTAAAATTTATTTTGTTGGATAAATATGTTAAATAATTTAGAATTTATTTTATAAAATAAATAAATAGTATAAAAATAATAAAAATGATTATAAAATAAAGTATAAATAAAAAAAATGATATTATGAGTTGGAGATAAATGAATATTTTGGCTGGAGATGTCCTATTAACACGCCAATCGTAGTACACCATTGATACTTTGATAGTGATGTCGCCACCGCAATCTGCCAAAAAAATTGGCACAACAGGAAGTGCCCATCTGGCTAACTCATGGGCAACCCTATTACAAAGGCGAGGAACAAATGCGGAAGACTGCTTTTGACCAGGATGTCGCCAACGCAATCTTAGTTGAACTCTTATGCTCTCAAAACTTTATATTGGACTACGTGGTTTCTTTGTCTTTTATATCTTTTTTTCTTATTTTTTTTCGCCTCCTCTCTATTCTTTTTTTTTTTCATTTTGTAGAACATAATCCTCTTTCACGAAGTTAAATAATAATCAACGTAACTTTAAAGGTTTTTTTTTCTTTTGGGTTATCAAAATATATCCTCTTGTGGGTTATATATATAACAATTATTGTACTTATTATTAAATACATCAACAATATTCATTTAATAGGCTAACAAAATATGAAATATTGGCAGAATTTACTGATAAAAGGACGACCTTTTTGTCATTAAAAAATTAAAAATGAATATTACGATTCTATTTTCATTTCAAATTCATGCACGTGACAAAAGTCAACAACAAAATAGTGAAAAAGAGAAAAGGGAAAGAATTATTAGAGGCAATAAAATAAAATAAAAAGGACAAAATGGGGTGATTACATGCAATTTTGCACACCTGACCTGCCTATCAAAATAGTCATTAGCTATGTACCCAAAAAAAAAAAAAGTCATTAGCTTATGTGAGTAAAAAGAGCAAAAAAAAAAAAAAAAGTAAACACATGCTGTCCGCTTTTAAGATAAGGGATTAGCGGACAGTCAGCTTCCCGCCTTTCCAAACGGCGGACTGACTTTCACCCTCCACTTCAGCACCCAAACGCCTATATTAGGTTTTTTTTTTTTTTTTTGTAATTTTTACCATAGAATGATAAAATATTTTATACAATATGCTTGGTTCATAAATATATTTCAGAATATATTTATAACTCCACTTGTACTTGAAGAGTTCGTAAATATATTTCAGAATCGTACATTTCACAATAACTATGGACTTGGTTCATAATGTTGTCACCGACAAACAATGTCTACGAATTTTATTCCAAAAAAAAATGTTGTTATACCTAATCAAGTTTTGGCTGGTAGTGGCTAGAAACCTAGAACTCCTGTCTAGTTTAATTACGTGTTGCTAAATAACAAGCTTATCGATCATCGAGGTCAACTCAATCTGACTTTTTGATAATCGATTAAAAAATGGCTTCACAATGAGAGGAGACTATAATTCGACAATTCCTATATTTTTTACTCAGTTTCATACAATAGATCCAACTTTTTTTTTTCTAAGTGTTAGTATATATATATTTTTTTACATATTTTTTAAAAATAAAAAATATTATCATTCCAATAAAATACTGATATAAATTTATAATATAATTTATATAATTAGAGCAATAATTGAGAAAAAAGAGAATATATTTGATTTATTTGGATTTTTTATATATATTTCAAAAAAAAATTCTTTATTATTTAAATAAAAGTCATCAATACATCTAGGACTATAAACGAACAAAGCCGAATCGAATATTGATAAGCTCGAACTCGATTCGTTTAAATTTATTACAGACTTAGACTTTTATAATTGAGCTCGAGTTCGAGCTTATTTGAAAATTATTAAGTCTGTGAGCGGCTCGAACTCGGCTAATAAAAAACTCGTTTATTATGCTTAATAAGTGTAGGTCGAGTTTGATTCATTAACTAATAATAATAAAATTTTGAATTCGATAACAAAATATAATATAAACGAGTTTTAAATGAACACATTCACTGATTTTTAACACAGACACGTTCGTGAACTAATAAATCAAATAGTATTAAACTTGAACTCGACTAATTAACAATAATAAATAATTTTGAACGGATTTTTTTATAAATTAAGATTCGAATAACTTACAAATAAACTATCCTCATCATGAATATAAATTATAATAATTAGAGCAATAATTGAGAAGAAATTGTGGTTGTAATTGATTTATTTGGGCTCCTGATAAGTTGGAGCCCAATAAGTCGTTCACTTCTCTTTATAAAGTGATGTTGGTAACAAATTGCCGTTGTAATTCATTTATTTGGGCTCAATTTGATGGGAAGGCTTAGTTGGTGGTTGAAATGGCCCACCATACTAATTTCGGATACGGCATATTTATAGGATATGACTTTTTTCTCTCAAACACTGCAACCTCCACATGCTAATGTAAGAGTAGAACTTTAATTTTGTGTCTAATTTCAATTTAATATTTTTCTCTGGGATTCCTTTAGCACGAGACTACGGCTTTGTTCGGTAATTTAGCTTCAATTTAATAATTTAATCGTAGCTATTCCATTAAAAGTTGTTGAAAAATATTATATAAAATCTAGTTAAAAAAAAATATATAATACAAGAAAATTCAATCATATATGTGTATTCAATCATATCATAATAAACAAGTCGGTCTTTATTAAATATAATTCAATAATTTAATAATTAGATTATTATTATAACGTTTCATTTGATTAAAAAATATTATTATCTACTAATTTTAATTTAAATGATAATTCTACTTTTTTTATATTATAATTATTAAATTATTTAATAATTATATTTTTTTTTTCAAATAACTATTTTGCCATTTATGCTTCTAATTAATACATTGGTATGTATTTGGAAAGGAGATGAGTTTAACCACATGATCGACAGATATTCTAGGGTTCATCACCTAACCAGTTTTTGTCTGCTTCTGTCACAGTGCACTACCTCAGCTTCTATTTAATGGATGCCTTCCGTCACTAGCTCCAAGCAAAATAAGGGTCGAGATGTTCTCTTTTCCTTAATGTTTCTTGCTAACCAAACAGAAATCTGACTTCCTGATATCATTTTACTATCTTTCCATAGTTTCAGCGCGCTCCTCTTTCCCTAACACTGGCAGGAAAATTTTTCTTGTTCTCTGTTTCAAATGTATGTCTGAATTCTGAGTTGTGGTCATAAAACAAGAAACAGAGTTCGGATCTTTAGTTGGAGAAGCGTAATCTGTAATCGAAGCAAGTGTATGTTAGCATGGCAGAGAGCGAAAACCAAGTCAGCATTCAAATTTCAGAAGCCACCAAAATGGGAGCTCTCGTTACGAATTTCAACGAGACTTCTTCTTCAGTGCCCCTTAAAAAAGATGGCCTGCCGGTGGAGAATTCGGGGGAATCAGCAACCGATAGCGTCAAAAAGCCGTCGGATAACGGTGATCATTCTAGAAACAGAAACAGAATGCGCAGATCGAGCTATATCACCGTCTTTATCTACACAACTATATATGCCAGCATGATGGGGCTCTTAATCTCAAGCCTGACAGTGAACAGATTGAAGAATTCTACGATTTGGGAATTCAAAATATGGAGATGGTGTTTGTTATTAGTGGTCATAATGTGCGGCGGATTAACGACGTACCTGTTAATAGATGCACTGTTGTTGATCAAGAAGCTGTGGCTTCATGAGATCAAACTTTATTATTTTTTGGGCGTTAAAAAGAGTGCGGTGGCTTTCATTTGGCTGGGTTTGATTCTTCTGGCGTGGGTTCTGGTGTTCGATCGCGGGGTTAAGCTAAGCAAAGATAATAAGAAGATAGTAGATGATATTACTCGAGGTCTTGGTGGTGTCGTAATTGGTGCGGTTATTTGGCTGGTGAAAACTGGTTTAGTTATGCATGTAGCTTCTTTCCATATAAAGAACATGATTAAGAAAATTAAAGAAGCAAACCATCATTGTAAAATCCTGAGAGCTGTTTTAAACAAAAGCAAGAAGAAGGAGGTAGAAGAGGTCAGAGTAGACTTGGTGATTGAAGTGATTAGGAATAAAAAGCTGCCTAGTCTTTGCTATACCCATCAGGATCGGAAAGAGATCACAAGGGAAGATGAAGCAGAAAATGCTGCTAACAAGTTTTTCAAGGAGTTTGCAGCGAGTGATGATGACAGGTTAATTATATCTTTTATTTTTTTTTGAAAAAAAACAACCTTGGATATAATTGCTTCAAACTGCTTCAAACTGCTAAGATTATGATAATCTCAATTTTACTTGTTTCTCTGTCTAGGTACATGGATTTGAAGCCTTTATTAGAATTCGTGGAAGACGAGGAAGTGAGGAATCATTTAAAAGCAGTAGCAGAAGATAAACAGGGCGGCGAATCCGGAGATAAGCTGAAGGATGATTCGGAAAACAAAAAGATCAAGAGATCCACTTTCAGGAGCTGGGTGGTTTGTATTTGTTACTAATTAGACCAAAATCTATAAATTAATCAATTCACCGATCAATCTAATCACAACCTGTCATGTATAAACATCTCTTCATTCATATATGTATAGATATGATTAACGAAATTTGTGGGTAATTTACAGGTTAGTATTTTCAGGGAATATGACTCGCTGAACAATGCACTGAAGTATGAGAAAACAGCAGTTGACGAATTGAACAAGCTCGCATCTGTGGTCGCTCTTGCTGTAATCCTAATCGTGTGGCTGCTTATGATGGAAGTATTAAGCACCAAAATACTTGTTTTCATGACTTCTCAAATGTTGCTGGTGGTGTTCATATTTGGTAACACTGCCAAGACTATATTTGAAGCCATCATATTTGTGTTTGTGATGCATCCCTTTGATGTGGGCGATCGTTGTATTGTTGACGGTACACAGGTATTAAATTAAATTAAATTAAATTCCTTCTTTTCATTATATATGTAGTCTTATAATTAATATATATGTGCTACTAAAAATATTGATAAACTAATTAATTAATTTGTGACTCTTTGATATATGAAACTGCAGATGGTTGTTGATGAAATGGAAATACTGACAACGACATTTTTGAGATCTGATGGTGCAAGAATTTATTATCCCAATTCAATATTAGCTACCAAGCCTATAAGCAATCTTTACAGGAGTCCAAAAATGTCGGATTCTTTGGAATTTGCTATTGATTTCTCAACTCCGATTGATACTATCCGTCGTCTGCGTGAAGAAATTCAAACGTACGTATTATCAACTCCTTGTCATTTTATTTAAGTATTAATAATAATGTGCCTCGAATTAATTAGCTGGCTTTGCAGGTACTTTGAGAAAAATGCCAGGCATTGGGGTGATCACACCGTGCAATTCAAGGAAATTGAGAATATGAATAAGTTGGAAGTGGCTCTGATATATAACCACAAGACAAACTTCCAAGATGCTGCGAAGTGCGGGAAACGACGATCAATACTAGTGCTGGGAATGAAGGAAATTTTTGAAAAGTTGAATCTTAAATGTAATCTTTTACCTCAACCAGTTCATCTCAGTTATGCTACTGGTGCTGGGCTACACCCTAATCAGCATCTTCATCTCCTCCACAAATAAATAATCAATGGGGTCTCTTCCTCTTTTTGTTGAAGTTGCTTTCTTACTGTATTACTGTAGTTTGGAGAAAGTCTATGTTGTATTCGAGTCTTTTTTTTTTGGTAGGACCTTCTTAGATGGAAGATGACTGTATGTTGTTTGTCATGCAGTGTTTTATCCCAAACAGGTAATCTATTATTGTGATATTATCTTAACAGAATTTTCAAATTTCTATCAAAATCTAAATGGGAAATATATTTTTATATATATACATAAACTTTTTTGCATGTGATTCCTTTAAAAAAAAAATCTACATCCTAGACACTTAATTATTAAAACTTAAAATTTTTGGATTGTTTTTGTATTATGAATATCATTCTTCCGTGTTTTTTTCCGAAATTGAATTTTGATAAACTAATAAATATAAAATATATATATATATAATTGATTTATTTATTAATTGATATTTAATTAATATTTATTTAGTTAAAGTTTGAATTTGATCGTGCATGTATGCAATGTGTTTTAGACAAAATTTTAACCAATAAAATTACACTAAATTGAAATGTAATGTGATTAACTCATGGTAAATATCTTTTTATTAGCTTCAAATATTTAAATATTTATTATTTTTTAATTTTAATCTTGTGTTATTAGTTATCCCATGTATTTTTTTTGTGTTTTAATAAAAGCATTTTATTTAATATTTAAATAATTAATAAGTCTTTATAACATGTGAATTTAAAATGAATTTTTATTTTTGAAATATTATTAAATAGTAAAATTTATTTTATTGGATAAATATATTAAAAAATTTAGGATTTATTTTGTAAAATAAATAAATAGTATAAAAATAATAAAAATAATTATTAAATAAATTGTATATATATATATATATATATTTGTATGAACTGTAAGTTGTTTGTCATGTAATATATTATCCCAAACAGGCAATCTATTAATTTGATATTATCTTAACAGAATTTTCAAATTTCTATCAAAATCTATATGGGAAATATATTTATATATATATGCATAAACTTTTTCCGCACGTGATTCTTTAAAAAAAAATCTACACATGTATATCCTAGACACTTAATTATTAAAACTTAAATTTTTTGGGTTGTTTTTGTATTATGGATATCATTCTTTTGTTTGTTTTTCCGAAATTGAATTTTGATAAACTAATAAATATAAAACAGATTCATCAGTATAAATTACATATTCATCGTTTTTAAATTTATAAATTTATCGATTATAATTTGTAAATTTATCGGTTATAATTTTGAACTTAAAAGTTCATTATTTAGAAATTACCGGTTTATCATTTAGTAGGTATATGTTCATCATTTATAACTTATTGTTTAATCACTTACAGATTTATCGTTTATAATTTACCGATTCATTATTTTAAACTTGTAGATTCATCAATTTGAAACTACAGGTTTATCGTTTAAATTTTGCAGGTTCATCACTTATAAGTTTATTATTTATATCTTACAGATTCTTCAGTTTGAACTTATAAATTTATCTCAAAAAAACTCTAAATTTATCATTTAAAATTTGCAAGTTTATTACTTACAGGTTCATTGCTTACAACTTGCGAGTTCATCACTTATAAGTTTATTATTTCTACCAAATAAATTATATTTGACCTCCAGTAATACGATTTTCTTCTCTAAATTACTCATTTTTAGTTTAAATATCTTTATTTTCAATAATTTTTTCACAAAAAAATTAAAATTAATCTTTTTATCCTAAATAATAATAACAATTATTACAATATTTAAAAATACTAAAAATAAAATTAAATATGTTAATTAAAAAATATTATCTTTCTAAAAATAGACTTAAAATATACTTTTTTTTTTGTCTCTATAAAAAAGAAAAAGAAAAAAAGAAAAATGAGAGGAATAAAAAGAATATAATAAATACCTAATTAAAAAAAAGGTATCGTACCATGCGAAATATCATGCTCTCAATTTCGTGATATAATTTGCTAAAATTCTTAAGTTGGGCTAGACAAACGGACTACATTTCCACGATGACGGCCTCGTAAAAGTATATTGGCAGTATTTATTCTGCGAAAGTATTCTATATTTGTGCTATTGGGTATTTAATTCAGGGATTTGATATTGTCAGTATAGTGCATATCTGTTGGCATACCAACTTTGCAGCAGATTTTTTTCTGCCAATGAAGTTCACAATTTCGACATCAGTAGTCATGTCCTTCAGCCTCTCCAGGGTATTTCTCATTGGCTTGCTTACGATCTTCAATTTTTCATGGAATAACTTTCTTCTGTTAGTATTTGTTGTGAGTTTGGCTCACCTATCTGTTCTAAAAAAAAGTGTTATATGTTAATTTTTTATATTTTTAAATTGAATTTAAGATTATATATATATACAGAATTAATTATAAGATATTCATTTTTTTAAATATATAAGCTATATAAAGAAGAGGAATATATTACCCAGGGAATTCAAAATCAAAATCTATCTTTTGTGACATGTTGAACACTACTCAAAATTTTGATTTTGTTTAACAAAGTAACAATTGTTTAATAAATTTAGTCAAAAAAGGTAATTATATGTATGATTGATTAAATGATCCTCCATGAGCTTTAATCTGTCTTTTGATCTTTGATTGTCACCAAAAAGAAAACTCTTTCTATTCAAAGCTTTCTAAAAGAATTTTTGACATTTTCAGTTACTTTTGCTTTCCAAATTTGGTAATGATATAGTATGATGATGGTTTGATGATTTAGAGCAGCAATTACTTTATTGCAAAAATAGAAGCTCAGCTTCTCACAATATATCTAAAAAAGTCAACTTACATGATTCTGATTTTACTAACAACAAGCACGTCCAGTCCATGCTCTGTATTTTTTTTTTCTCATCACCCTCTTATTACTTGCACATGAAACTATCCATAAAATGAATCATGGTTTAGTTGGTCTAAGATTTTAAAAATCTTTGAAGTAATCAAGAATTGAATTCTCTCCTCTCCCAATATGTATTTGATTAAAAAAAAAAAGTTTTTGACTCCAAATATTGAAACAAAAATCACGTGTTTATATTAATAGTAATCATTAATAATGTTGAGTGACTGCAATTTTTAAATAAAAAAATCTATATTTTAGTGATAGTCAAATAAAACTCAACTAATTAATCAAATAATCACCTAATTAATAATCATTACTGCATTCCCATGTGCCATAGATAGATAATCATATAGTTTTCAGCTACCACTAAAAAAACATTTTCAACAATACTTTTTTATTTTAAAGCGCATATTTAGTAAAATAAAAAATATTTTAGACAATATGTAAATATAAAAAGTAAATGAACTATTATATTTTATTATTTATTTTAAATAAATTAATATTTAAATATAAAATAGATATATATTAATTACAATTATAAAAAAATAGAATATATATAAAAAGTTGATATGTGATAATTACAATTAAATTTTAAAGATAAAATATTTATTTAAAACACTAATTTTTAAAATAAAAAAAATAATCTAAATAAAAAGTTTATGGGAGATCCGGTTAGCCAAAATTTATATTCCTATCTTATCCTCGCATATCCTCCAAAGTTACCATCTTTAGTCAAACACGTTTGCAACTTGAAATTAAAGAAAAACGATTATGTAACAACTACATATTAATATTATTTATTTAATAATTATTTAAGCAGCCATGACATTTATAGGGTCTTAACTCTTAAGTCATATATATATATATATATATATATATATATATATATATATATATATATATATTTAAAATAAAAATCTTGCCGGCGATTCTGTGTTTCTTCTTCCTCTCTGTCCGTCACTAGTAGATAGAGCATTATTAATGAGCCTCCGCAGTCAAATAATAGCAGCGCCGGCCAGCTCACATTGTTTCACCGACATTCTTTTTTATTTACTCTTTTTATTCTTGATGGGTGTATGCACTTCATAAATTTCTGAGACTTTCTTTTTCTGGACCAGATTTCTTTTTCCTAGCCATTAGAATATGCTTCTTCAATTAATCCAACTCTTTGCTCTCAATTAGAAGCCAACTTTCCAGTTATTTAAACAGAAATTGAGCTTAGTGTTATCTCTTTTTCCTTTTCACTTTAAACCAATAATTGGCGGGATTTGTTTTCTCTGAAATTTTTGGTGATTTTCTCTGGAAAGTTAAAATCTTTTTATTCGGCAAATGCATGTCTAATACTGGATTTTAGTTAAAATAATAAGAAAGAATGGAAGCCGGCAGAGGTGTGGCAGATAAGACAGGAACAAACGATGTCGTACTTAATATTTCAACCACTAAGGAAAATGTTTCGAAGGATTTTCTGTTGGAATCCTCTGAAATAGATTTGAATCTTGAGTTAGCAGCTTTTGAAGATCCAAGGTTGAGAATCCAAACATCAAGGTTCCCTCCATCTCCTTCAACTTCAGAGTTAGCGAAGCAGAGCCCACTAACAACCCCAACTGCAACCAAACCGCCGAAAATCCCAACCACTGAGCCCATCACAAGAAGGAAATCACTACTAGCTCGGTCGGAATTTTCAAAGCCAAAATCAAGATTAGCAGAGCCACCTTATCCAAATGAAGCTAAGTTAAAAGAAGAGAAGACCCGGCTGTCGAATCCAAGCTCGCCTTATTCTAATTCCCCAATTAATAGAGTTCGTGTGTCTACCCAGAAAAATAACTTGAAATCGGCTCCAATTACCCCAAAAACGCCATTGATTGGATCTCCAGAACCAGAGAAAGAGGAGGATGACGATGACCAGGTGTATGCATCTGCAAGTCTTAAAGTGAGCAGAAAATTGGGTAAGAAATGGAAAGCATTGATGTTATTTGAGTTGACCACATTTGTTTGCTTTATGGGGTTGTTAGTTTGTAGCTTGACTGTTGATAAATTGCTGGATACTTTAATTTGGGGTTTGCAGATATGGAAATGGTGTGTGCTGATATTAGTTATTTTCTGTGGGAGATTGGTGAGTGAGTGGTTTATAAATATTTTGGTTTTCTTGATTGAAAAGAACTTCTTGCTTAGGAAGAAGGTGCTTTATTTTGTATACGGATTAAAGAAGAGCGTTCAGGCTGTTATTTGGTTTGGTTTGGTGCTTTTAGCTTGGGGTTTGTTGTTTGATCGCGGCGTTGAGCGAAGCAGGCACACTGCTAAGGTTCTAAATTATATCACCAGAGCTCTTGCTTCTTGTCTTATAGGGTCTGCTATTTGGCTACTCAAGACACTGTTTGTCAAATTACTAGCTTCTTCTTTTCATGTCACGAGATTCTTTGATAGAATTCAAGAATCAATCTTTCATCAGTATGTCCTTAGAACTCTTTCGGGACCTCCTATGATGGAGATGGCTGAGAAGGTTGGGGGTAGTACTAAATCAATGCCCGGCCAGTTAAGTTTTAATACTTTAAAGAAGCAAAATGAAGAGAAGAAAGAGGAAGTGATTGATGTGGATAAGCTGAAGAGAATGAAGCATGAGAAGATTTCAGCTTGGACTATGAAAGGATTGGTGAATGTGATTACCGGTACTGGGTTGTCTACTCTGTCCAACACACTGGAGCAGAGTGATGATGAAGAGGATAAGCAGAAGGATGATGAGATCACCAATGAGTGGGAAGCAAAGGCTGCTGCTTATAAGATTTTCTCCAATGTGGCAAAACCTGGATGCAAGTGTGTACATGTACTAATTAAGTACATTTGATGAGTTGTTTCAGTGTTCCTCAATTTTTATTTCTCCTTTGATTAATGGACTTTAGGTACATTGATGAAGAAGACCTCTTGCGCTTCATGAAACAGGAGGAGGTGGATAATGTGATTCCACTGTTTGAAGGAGCAACAGAAACAGGAAGGATTAAGAGATCAGCTTTAAAAAATTGGTTAGTGAACGTTTACAACGAACGAAAATCACTGGCACATTCTCTAAACGATACAAAAACAGCAATTGAGGAGCTAAATAAGCTGGCTTCAGGAATTGTGCTGATCGTGATCATTATAGTTTGGTTACTAATGATGGGATTTTTAACCACAAAAATTCTGGTATTCATTTCATCCCAGTTTTTACTTGTGGTGTTCATGTTCGGTAACACGGCCAAGACAGCATTTGAAGCCATCATATTTGTGTTTGTGATGCATCCATTCGATGTGGGTGATCGTTGTGTCATTGATGGAGTTCAGGCAAGTACTTAATTAAACCTTGCTACCTAGAGTAATTAATTAAGCACTAATTAATTCTATTAATTATAATGTGAAAAGGGTTGTGGTACATTAATTGCAGATGGTTGTTGAAGAGATGAATATATTAACAACGGTGTTCTTGAGATATGACAACGAGAAAATATTCTATCCAAACTCAGTCCTAGCAACCAAACCCATCAGCAACTTTTACAGAAGCCCAGAAATGAGTGATTCTGTGGAATTTGCTGTGGATGTGTCTACTTCAATTGAGACCATTGGACTTCTGAAATCTAAAATCAAAGCGTAAGTACTAAGGTCTTGTGTTATGATTGGTGTGTTTATTTGAGGAACTAAACTAACTGGGATGATTGTATTTGAGATGTTCAGGTACTTGGAGAGTAAGCCTCAACACTGGCGACCGGGGCACAGCGTGCAGGTTAAGGAGATTGAAAATGTGAACAAGATGAAAATGGCTCTCTATGTGAATCACACCATAAACTTCCAGAATGCTGGGGATCGAGGCAACCGAAGATCAGATCTTGTGCTGGAAATGAAAAAGATTTTTGAAGAGCTTGGTATCAAATATCATCTTCTCCCTCAAGAAGTTCGTGTTAGCTATGTTGGCTCACCCCCAGCATCCATAGTTCCATCTCTTGCGCGATGACCATCCCTCATCATCTCGTATAAATGCGATTGTTGTAATTCCCTTTTTTTTTTTTTGAAAAGTTGTAATTCTTTGGTTTTTCAATTCAAAGTTTGTAATTTTTTAATTTCCTAGTTTTGTTTTATGTTAAAAATTCACCTCAGTATTGGTTTAAGATTGTGTTTATAGCTACAGAGATGTGATGATGCGCAATGTTCATTATAAATTGTATTCTATATGTTTTAATAACAATTTGATTAAAATATCTCAAAATTTCAAGTATTTTTTATAATGATTTGGACATTATTATTTATTTAAGTTAGTTTTTAAGATAACTTAAACTCAAGATTCATTTTTTCAACATAGTATCAGAGTTAGGTCATCTTCTGATATTGAACCACCTATAAATATCCAAACTTACAAACTTTACACTCCAAATTTTCTGTATATATTCAGGTCTAATCGTGAGAGGAGTGTGTTAAGATATCTCACATTAATTAATTAAAAAAATTCAAGTGCTACTTATAATAGATTAAACATTTTTCTTCACTTAACCTAGTTTTTGGGATGAATTAGATCCAATGCCTATTTATTCAACAAATTTCATTTTTTTTATTGAGTTCTTAAGATTTGAGTTGTTAATCAACTAACAAGCATACAGAAACTTAGCCTAATAAATAAAATCTCCAAAAATCGGATAATAAGATTTGATTTGAGTTTTTATTCACCTTTCTCTCGATATATTACAGAAAAATTCTTGTGTAAACTGAATTTATATAAATCAAACTAATGAGAGATTGTTATTTGAATTATTTTATTTACATGACAATTTTTCATTAATTTAATTTACATAAATTCAGTTTATACAAGAATTTTACTGTATAGAAAAGAAACTCGAATATTAAACTATTCAATGTTTTCTTCTTCTTTTTTTTTTTCTAAATGATTAATGCTCAATATTAGAGAGTGAAAATGGCCTTAATTAGTCATAAAATACATGAACGTTTAATTTCATAAAATCGCATATCCTATTATTGAATTGAGCCATAACTTTGACTGGGCCAACATGATTTCATAGTCTATAAAGTGAACTAGACTAAATCTGAAGCCCAAAACTCGACCAACCGCTGACACAATCAAAGAGGCAGAAAGAGGCAGTAGTTGGACACTAATTCTGAATCTTTGCGAATGAACCGATAAAAAAAATCTACAATCTCAATATTTAAATATTTTATTATACATAATAATAACTGATAAAGAATGAAATATTTTATATATAATATTATTTATAATTTTATTATACAAATATAATATAACTTAAATTTATAATAATATACATTTTAATCCATAAGTTAATAAATTTAATATGTTTATAATAATAATAATTCAAATAATTGAAAATTTTATATGTTAAAAAATAATTTTATATCCTAAAATTTTTATTATAATGGTGTAGAAAATTTAACTCATAACTTCATATAAGTCTAGAATAAACTTACCATCAAATCAATCAATTATTTTTGTTATTACTATACAAATAGAAAAAATTGTAATATATTACTAGTTTTTATTTTTTACTATAATTTTTATCATTAATTATACTTTTTTAGCATTTATAATTTATTCCAATTGTATAATATAATAAATTAAAATTATTATAATATATTATTTGATAAACTAATTTAAGTGCAATATATATACACTTTAAAATTAAATAGTTATAAATTTATATATTTATACTTTATAATTATATATTTACATATTTATACGGAGTTTGTATACATAATAATTTAAATATTTATACTTATTATAATATATAGATATAGATATAAGTACACACCTAGTATAAAAAGTATACAAATAATTATTAACTATTTATAGTTTCAAATTATAAAATCATAATATATCTAACATTATTTAAAAAAAATCCCAAGTATATAAGCAAAGTTGTGACTTATGTTCTGCTTAAACCTAATACCCATATGTCCTTATTCTCCACACTGTGCACACTGCAGGCCTCTCCTTTCTGCCAACCAGCAATCACGCTCAGTAATCTATCTTCTCCATATCGCACGCTGTAGCCGCCAAGTCTTTCCTCAGTCTCTTTGGCCCGTACACTGTCAAGTCTTATGATTGGCCTCACAAACTATCAAGATTAGCCTACTACACTTGCACTTAAATAGTTCTTAAGTAAATTTCAGAATCATATGACTTTTTTCTCCATATTTTTTTTTTCTTTTCTTCGTCTGGTACTTTCCCTTTATTTTTATATGGTACTTGATTGTGTTAATCTGAAAATGCCCAATCTAAGAATTGCATTCTGGTTTTGCTGATCTAGGTTTTTCTTTTCATTTTAGTTTAGTAGTTCAAATTCGATTCTGGATAACTTTTAATCTAATTTTGATAAATTTATGAATAGATGAAGTATAAATTTATGATGGTTTGTTGGTGGTGGTGGGTTCTTGCAGTCTTGGATTATTTTGTAGAATCTTGCTTCAAAATTTAATTTATTTTGATTGATTTTAGTGTGTAAATTTGAATCGGAACCAACAATTTCCTAATGTGTATTTGAAACTATGAAAATTAACCTTTTAAGTTTATAAGACTTTGGAACTAATTAATTTAATCAAGTGATACTCTCAGAAGTTTAAAGAATTTTGTAAGCAAAAAAAAAAATGAAGGATCGAAGATCTCAATCAGCCAATAGTATTCTGCTCAATATATATATATATATATATATATATATATATATATATATATATATATATAATAAATTTGTTATTTATATACTTTATAATTGATATAGACATTATAGTCATATATACTTTAAATAATTACAAACTTAGATAGCTAAACTTTATAATTATATATTTACATATTTATATTTTATGAGTTTATATAGATAATAATTTAAAATTTAAATATTACTATATGCATATTTTACTATATATACCATATAATTTTTTTATTAAAATAGTCATATTATATTAAACTTATATACTAATCTAAATTATATTAATAAGTATATATATATATATATATATATATATATATATATATATGTATACATATAATTATTTATTATTTACAGTTGCAAATCATAAAATTGTATCTGACATTATTAAAAAAAGCCCAATTATATAAGCAAAGTTGTGACTTAGGTTCTGCTTCCTAAACCCCAACACCCATATGTCCCTCTTCTCCACAGCACACTGCAGGTCTCATCTTTCCACCGGGTAGCAATCACGCTCAATAATATCTCTTATCCACGCTGCACACCTTAGCCACCAACCCTCTCTTCAGTCTCCCCCGCCCACACTGTTGGGACTCAAGATCAGCCTCTCAAGCCATCAAGATTCGAGATTAGCCTAATACACTTGTACCTGCAGAGTTCTTAGGAAAATTTTAGAATCATATGACTTTTTTCTCCATATTTTCTTTGTGTTAATCTGAAAATGTTTAATTTAGGAATTGCATTCTGGATTTGTTATTCTAGATTTTTCTTTTCATTCAGGTTTTGTAGTTCAAATTCGATTCTGGATATCTTTTAATTTGATTTTACTAAATTTATGAATAGATAAAGTATAAATTTATGATGGTGGTGGGATTTTGTAGTCTTGGATTGTTCTGCAGAATCTTACTTCAGAATTTAATTTATTTTGATTGGTTTTAGACTCTAAATTGGAATCTGAACCTGCTAAATGACTAATGTTAACCTTAAGTTTATGAGACTTATGAACTAATTATTTTAATCAATTGACACTCTCAGAAGTTTCAAGAATGTTGTCGTAAAAGAAATGAAGGATCTAAGATCTCAATCAACTCATAGTAGTCTGCTCTCCCCTCCTTACGCATCTTTATGCCCCCAACTCAAGAATGAAAGTGTTGTAGTAGGATTTGGAAAGTGTAATGTCAAATGTCAAATAAATGGAAAAGTTTCAGGCATGCTTTATGCATGCATTAGGGTTTTTAAAATTTATAAGTTATGCCCTCGAACGTTAGGAAGTGATACATGGCATAGAATCAGCTTCAATTAATAATTGGTTTAGATGGTTGGATTAGTTGTAATCTAATATTTATTTTTTCAGGTTACTTAATGCATACTCAAAGGTTCCTCGAGAACAAAAGGTAATATCTCTTTAGAAGCAATTCAAAGCAAAATTTTGATAGGTCATGATATTGATTTTCTTGATATAAAAACCATATGCAAATGCATCGACTCACCTATTCATGCATATTGTCACGGGATCATTACTCTCTTACCAAAAAATCGATTTAGTAGAGTGTGCAGCGCCACCCGTTTATAGCCAGGACTCATCCCCTTCACCTATTCGATATGGGATTGAAATTTGTGACATTCTCTCCCACCCAACCCTGTGACGCTCTAGTCACAGTGGACCCCCCTGTCTGCCCCAAACCCGGGGTGTTTGGCGAGACATCGGAGTCGGATCTGGGTCAGCTCTGATACCATTTTGTCATGGGGTCATTACTCTCTCCCCAAAAGACCGATCTAGTTGAGTGTGCAGCGTCACCCGCTTATATCCAGGACTCATCCCCTTCACCTATCCGATGTAGGATTGAAGTCTGTGACATTCTCCCCCACCCAACCCTGTGACGCCCTCGTCACAGTGGGCCCCCCTGCCTGCCCCAAACCCGGGGTGTTTAGCGAAACATCGGAGTCGGATCTGGGTCAACTCTAATACCATTTTGTCACAGAGTCATTACTCTATCCCCAAAAAACCGATCTAGTGGAGTGTCAGCGTCACCCGGTTATAGCCAGGACTCGTCCCTTCACCTATCCGATGTGGGATTGAAGTTTGTGACAACATGCATGTTATTTACTACATTGACATAGCATGTATAAGTCAAAGTATATCAAATATAATTGACAAGCATTATATGGTTTTAAATTAGGAACTAATCTTCGTTTTACCAGCTTCGTGCATCGAGCTATAAAGGAAATTCTAACTCATTGATTTTCTCAAAAAGTAATTGTTAATGCATGTATTAAGATTGACTGCCTATGGTGCTCTGCCTTTTTTCTCAAGAATGAATTTGATTTTTCAAGATTGTTATGGATTTGCATTTTGTTTTTTTGGAAGTTAGAAATGTTAATTTTCACGTCCACAATCTAGAGCCTGACTATAAACGCATATTTCAATCATTTATACTTCAATATAGAAGCGTATCGATCAGAGTTCAAATACGAAAAAATAAGTGTGAGAAAAACTATTTTCATATAATAATAAAAATATCTAATATGAAAGTTAAAATCAATTGACCAATTGTTATGATTTCGTGTCTGACACTCAAATCGAGATAACGTATCCGATTTGAAATACGTGATTTTTGTCCGACGATAAAAATATAATTTAAGCATATCAAAATATAGAAAAATATTATTTTAAGGTAATAGATGGAGTTATGAGATGAGATTTTAAGACTTATGGCTCGAAAGGCGGAAATATATTATCTAGTACGAATTTATAGTCCGATTTTCTGATTGGGAGTTAGGAAGATGCGTTCAAGATCGCGAGGGTACCGATGCAATCGCAATTGAATTCTAAAATTTTTCTAAATGATAATTTATAAATCGGACTACAATTGAATTTTTACGGACTTGATTTAGAAAAATAACTAAATCGTAAAAATATAATTTTGATACCGGTAATTGTTTTGCAAAATCGAAAAAATCATTTTGAAGAGAAAATTATTCCAAGAATATTGACATATTCAATATGAGGAGATAAGATCATTTGTGATATGGAATTTAAGAAAATAAATTTATTCAAGGATTAAATTGACAAAATAAAAAGTTTGGTGGAAAAAGTTCAAAGTCATAGTTACTTTTAAATTAAATTGGATAAAAACTAAAATATCTTCTTGATCAATTGGAGTAAGGATTAAGTTTAATTAAGATTAATCAATCATTAATCAAATATATAAAGTCAAAAATGGGCAAAAATCAATAATTTTATAATATAAAAAAAAATTTCTTCTTCTTTTTCTTCTTTCCTTACGTGACCGCCATAGTCATTTACATTATTTTTTAAAAATTTTATTCTCACAAATTATCATCATCAATGTATAAGGAATTATGTAAGAGTGAAGAAAATATTTTTGGAGAAAAATTAACTATTGGCTAAAAATTCCAATAAAATTTGAGGTGAGTTTTTCTTTACTTTTCTTTCAAATTTCCATGAATCTAAGTTGATTTGAATAACTGTTGTAAGATGAATTTAAGTTTGAAGATGATTTGGAGTTGAATTAGTATTATGGAAAAATTAAGATTTTGTAAGAAATTATAGAAAAATTAAAAAAAAAATGAGTAGAATGAGATTTGAGGATGTTGTAGATGATAGAAAATGGATGAGAAATTTTTTTAGGAATTTTTATGGAATTATTTGGAATTTTCCATAATTATGGCCAAATTTTTGAAAAATTATTTTGAAGGATTTGTGTCTTAAAATGATGATAATTGAGTTATACGGGGTGTTTGGAAGTAGAAATTAATTTTTTATAATTGGAAATTAATTTTTAAAATGGAGAAAAAATTTAAAGGAATGTTGAATTTTTAGATTTTTGGCATAATTATTGAAAATTTTATTGGAAATTGTTGAATATAATTTTGGTGAAATTAGTGATAGAAAATGGAAGATAATGGGTCAAAATAATTGTAGAAATTTAGTTGAAATTTTTAGACCAATTAATGAATTAATAGGAATTTTTGTGTGGGAAGAAGATTTTTGGAGAAAAAATGAAAAATAAAGATATGAAGGAAAAATTAAATAAATTGAATAGAAATTAGAAGAGAAGAGAAATATTTAATTAATTTAGAAATTTCGTATTAGTAGTGTATAGCATGAAATAAAATTATTAGAAAAATATTCGTAAATGTGAAAGCCGGAAAAATTAAATGTATAGTTTAATTTGTATTTTATTTTGGTAATTTTTATTGGCTCGATAATCAATTAGAAATTTAATGATTGTTCAGGTGCACCATCTGAGCAGGCATCAGGAGTAAGTAAAGGGAAGAAGTCGGCAGTATCCAGTAAATTATTATAAAGGTCTATGCATTAACTCATAATATATATAAATTGTGATTTAAATATATTTTTATATGTTTTTTGGCATGAAATGGAATTATATTTTAGAAAATAATTATAATATAACATTTATAAAAATATTAAATGTTTGGAAAGTTATTGGAAATATATTTTATGATAAAAATAAAATAAAATATTTTATTAAGAAAATGTATTGGTATGAAATAAATTTATTTTTTCATGTAGTGAATTTTTATACTTTTAAATAATTGTGTGTGAAATTGATAACAATTATATTTATAAAAATTTTGGTAAGATAAATATTTTAATATTTTATGTATGTCGATAAACTCATATATTAGATTAAACAGTAAGTTAGAGAATTGTTGGCATGCCAATAGGGTAGAAACTTCATGGTCTGTGATTATATTAGTCATGAGAAGTATTGTATAACTCCTATGGTTATCTTGGACCACATATTATTTAATTACTAATCATGTGGTTATCTTGGATCGATGCTAGTTATGTGATTATTTTGGATGAGATTATATTAATTGGGTTATGTGATTATCTTTAACATTAATCTTGTGATTATCTTAAACTCTGAGATTTTGGTCGTTTAACGGTATCTCTTGTTTTTCTAAGGTAAATATATGGTCTATTAATATATGAGTTGGATAAAATTTTTATTTTAATAAATGATTAAAATTTTATTGCATTTATTATATACTTGTTATATTAATACCAATAGCTTGATTTTAGTAGATTTTGTTTAATAATTTATATCTGTTTTTATGTATAAGTAAATAATGTATTAATAATTTTGATATATGAAAATCTTTTTTTCAGAATTTTATTAATTTTAAAGTCTATATTTTCATTCAAAGTGATTCTTATTATAAGTTTTTGCACCACTGAATTTTATACTCAGCACGTGAGTTTGTTTTCTTTCGGATAGATTTTAGTAGAACTAAACAGCGACAGATGTGTATATAATAGTCGTCGCTTTTATCAATAGATCTCACTTGTAAAGCCAAACAGCAGTGACAATCATCCCGTTATGGTGAGTTTTACTATATATATATATTTATCTATTTTAATTTATGTATTTTAATATATATAAATTATTTGCATAAGCATGTAAATTAAAACAATTGTATGAAAATAGTGAAAAAATATAATTTTATTATATTATTTTATTAAGTTTTATTCATACTAATATATAAATATATTTATATAAAATTTAATAGTGTATTATTTTAAATAAATATTTTTTGTAACATTTGTTATCTGACTGTATATGACAATATATACAGATAGATAAAAAGTGTTACATTTTCATTCAGCCAATTGAAAAAAAACTATACCATTTCTAGAATTATTTTTTTAATATGGTACCCAAATGTATTATATTGTAGTGAATCTGAACAACTCGAAGCAATTTCGAACGTGTTGATTACAATTTCAATACTTTTAATTTTTAAATCTTCGATTTTTCAAAATAATATTAAAAAAATTTCAATCTGTATTGGACCAGTACATGTATACCGTAGTAGTTACCACTTACTAATGCCAATAGAAGTCTCTACCGAATTTGAAACTTGATGGTGAATGGGCCAATAAGATAACCTTATCCACCTAATTCTAAAGGAGAAGCTGCCACATAGGACACCTATCCAGATGGACGAACTCCACCTGATATCTCTCAATTTTCAACCTCTCATCACATCCCCTTCTCCCCTCTATCAAAAAGACATCCTTAAGAATACCATATTGCCTATTTGGATAGTAATATTCGTAGGAAACAAAGGAGCTTCTATTCTAGAGCGAGAGAGAAAGAGATGGCCTCAACCTCAGTTGTTTCCATGGCTATGCCGTTAATTTCTGCAAGCCAGAAGAGGGTTCCAAACTCCGAGGCCTTCTTCAAGCCACTGCCAGCGAGACAATCCAACATGATGGTGGCATCAAAGTCCAATGGGAAGTTTCAGGTGAGGGCTTCATTGAAGGAAAAGGCGATTACTGGGTTGACAGCAGCTGCGCTGACTGCGTCCATGCTGATTCCTGAGGTGGCTGAAGCTGCCGGCCCTGGTGTTTCTCCGTCTCTGAAGAATTTCTTGCTCAGCATTGTGGCCGGTGGCGTCGTTCTTGGTGCTATTGTTGGTGCTGTTATCGGTGTTGCTAATTTCGACCCTGTTAAGCGTAGCTAAGTGAATGTAAAAAGAAAAAGAAAAAAGAAAAAGAAAAACTTAAAAACAATTATATCGAGAATTATGGGAATTGTTTTTTCTATTTATGTTATGTATTTCCTTTATGTTTCCGGTGATAATCTTTGTCATTTCCTTTTTCTGTGTCTATCTATTCTCTATAGCTGTAATTTGACATTAAACCTGTGAATTCTAGAATTTCAATTTCTATTTTGGCCCAACACAACAATGGAATCTAATTTTCTAGGAACATTGTTCGGTGGTAGGCTGCATAAGTTTTATATCATTTTATGATTTTCTTGCAGAATTGCAAAATAAAGCTATCGGAATAGTAAAACAATTGGTAATCTTCAACTGAACAGATCAATTCTGGCTCCAAATTATCAATTATTCCTTTGACAATTTCTGTGGGAGATTGTCAACATAAAGAAACTGAAGGAAGCAATTCGTAAAGAGAATTCATACCATGATATCAACATTAAAGAATTTGCCTGAAGAATCAGAATCCTTCAAGCGATGCAGGTTTTGAACATCAACACTGACACTAATAAGCTGTTGGTAGAAAAAAATATAAATCTCAATTTCAATGTATTTTACAAGTAACAACACCATAGTATAAAAGGTGCCTACAGCCTCTATCTCTATGAATGTTTGATAAACTCACTCAAGTTTGTGTTGGCTTCACTAAGGCCTAAATGAATTATGAAGAACCAAGACCGCTGGATTAAATTCAGTTGCCTTTGGTTCAGATTATTCAATATCTAGGATTTTTTGATATCAAATCAAGCAGGTATCTGCTCTCCGAAGAATAGCTCACTATGTCTGCCTTAACAACAGTGATTTTCACCCTTTGTTCATCAGCATACGTTTCTTCTTTAATCTTGAGCCTGAACAGAAAATGCTGAAAGAGTCTGCTTCGAATTATATCTGCAAATCTGGTATCATCTTGCAATTCATATTTCAACATGTACAATTCCTTTGCTGGCAAACCCAATATCTCTTCCCCAGACTCCTGAAAAGCAGTTACCCAAGTCAATTCCGTGTGGTCCTGAATCTGAACTTGAAGAAGGTATCTATAATCACACTCATCAAAATCTTGATTGCATCTATCACATTGCCATCTTGAGTTTCCTGATCTTGTCACTTTCTTGTTACACTGTCTATCTCCAATCATCAAAGGGCAAGCTGTATAGCAGAATGTATCTGTTTTCACAAAAGTTATTCTTGCACTGACTGTGACCCAATCTGGTCGATCTGATCTTCCGAGACCTTCATTCTTGATCTGAGACACAGTTTTACGTACCTCGTTCTTTGATCCTACTGCCATAACATCTCTAGAAATGGAAATAGAGGCAGCATTCCACCCTCCTCGATCAAACCACTCTTTCAGGCCATGTGCTTCAGGAATATCTGGATTTATAAAGAGCTGAGTAGAAGAAATTGTCCCTAAGGATTTCCCACTGAAGTCACTAACCTTTCCTGCTTTGACAGCTAAAACCGGAAAATCCCCAAAATCAACAATCTCTTGCAGTTTTTGACCTTCCTTACTGCAGAAATCCCCCCAAAGGGTTAGCTCAATGCTCCTGCCAGAGCCATCCTTTAGATTAAGAATTCTTCTCTGAGTTTCCATACCATTCTTTCTCAAGATAGGAACTGAAGGGTTTATAGATGTCACAATACCAATAACATCAAAGATAGAATTGTTTTCTGCATTCTCAATTTCACTGATGGATTTGAAGGAAAACTGCTGTTGTGGTATAGAGCCATCTTCGTCAGGACAAAGATCAACAGTTGAAGTTGCCTCCAAAAATATCTCCCATTCATTCTTCAAATGGTTGAAATTCTTCTGTGCAGGTTTTAAGCTACCCTTTGAAATCAGATAGACTCTACCAACCTCAATTACATCATAAAATCGATCCACAACAGCATTGAAGCAGGTCACTCGTATTTCACCCCCATCGGAGTCAAGAAGATCAAAGGAAAAAACCTTCCCATCTCCTCTGGCATTGTTGTAGCGACGGAGATCCCCTTTAGCAGTTACCCTAGCCTTGATAGCCCACCGCCCCTGATAAGGATTCAAAGCAGTAATTGGTATGATGCGAGCTGGTGCCTCATTCTTCATAATTGCACCATGACTTCTGTAATTTGGCGATGGCCGGTAGGGAGGTTGAACAGTTGGTTGGAAACTCTGCACATTATTACCCTGATTTTGGGCACTCAAGGTGGATCTGAAGCCTTGCATATTGCTGCCGTGATTTTGAGAATGTAAAGTGGGTCGGAAACTATGCACTGTAGAGGAATGATTATGGGCACTCGAGGCTCTGAAACTTTGCATACTATGTCCATGATTTTGAGCACCTGGATTGTTATAACCAACCCCTGCTGACTGCATTGAGTTGCCATTAGGCAATGCATTTTGAGCAGTCATATCAGTAAACAATTTTGGATTTCCAATTATTTCACAGTCTGGTGTTATAATTTCCAAGTTCAGCACAACAATAATCCTGCATAAAGAGTGACAAAAGGAGAATAGACCGGTGTCACTCATAAAATCAGAAATAGTAATCATTTCCCAAACAAAGAAATATATTCAAAACTTATTCACTCTCCTCCTGAAGGTTTAGTTTACCTTCCATTTCGAGTTTTCTTCTCCTATGAGCTACATATGACAATTACAATCCAGTTTATTCAACTTTGAATGCTCTTGATCAAGCACACAATCGTGAGATTTACATCAAGATCAAGGAGAAAACTAGTCAAGCCAATCAAATCTACTTAGCACCATAATAGAGATAATCAAATTGCAGAAGTAACACTTCGATTTTCATGCAAGAGTCCTCAAGTTAGAAACTCAACGTCCTTAAACGCATTTTGAAAGAAATAATAACCATGGATTTGAACTTTATAATAGTAAGTATACAATTCCACAGTAGAAATTAAAAACCATAAAAAAAATAAAAAAAATAAAAACACTTAAGAACAGGGGAAAAAGTATGAAACTATCAAGGGGAAAAAAATATGAAACTGTGTTTAGTAGCCAAATTGATCCATATGAATAACAAAATCCATGCCAAAGACAACGCATTCCCCAGTATTATCATTTATCGGCTCCTAAGAATATAAAGCTTTAGGCAGTTAAATTATGCAAAAGCAAAACACCTCCAATTCAAATTTAAATTTGAAACTCAAAACTCAGACGAATAAGAAATGCTTCTTCTCCGAACGTACAACGAGTAATTAACTAAAATGTAATAGTTGGAGGTGGATTAAGCAAACAATTGAACTTAAACTCAGAGAAATTAACTTCGAAACCTAAATTTTGGCGAAGCCAGTCATCTGCAATCCACATTTGAATTTGAATCTAAATATTAGCTAAAGAAAAAAGCAAAAGAAAAACATAATTAGAGAAAGATTAAGCAATCTGACTTGCGGTTTTGAACTTCGCTGCAAATGTAATCGATCAATTGAATGACAGATCCTTTCTTGACGAGGCCGCTTTTGACTCGGTCATTAAGCTGAGTAGCGAGCATAGCGTGCTGAGTTGAGACGGAATCGGAGATGAGGAAGCGATACCTATCCTGCTTACCCCCTATCTGCTTGATATCGAGAACCTGCACCAGTGGCTTCATGTTGACATCACCACCGTTTATCATAGGAATGGCGTTTTGAGTCAAATGCACAGACATGGTGTTAGATCTCGAAAAGAAAAAATAAACAAATAAGGAGGAATCAGAGAGAAGGCGAAAGTGGAGAGAAATAACCCTAAAAATGGAAAAGAGAGGTGTGGGAGAGGAATTGGAGGAAAGGTTAATTAAAAACACGGGCTAAACCTGACAAGGATATAAATTTGGAGGGGAAAAATGGCGGGCCTAAAGTGGGTGAAATGAAATCAGATTCGCCGACTTTTAATAGATTCTAGTAACATAAATTGGAAACAAATTTTTTAATTGTTATTAATAGATATTAATTTTTTTTAAAATTACAATATAATATTTATCTATAATTTTTAGAGAAAAAAATGATGAAATAATCATTTATTTTTCGATTGCTATATTATTATATCAATATCAAAATTAGATTTAGACATTATATTAAAACATTTTAAAAAAAAATTGGTACTAATTTACAATGATGCTGTTAACTCCTAATTCTAACATATCGTCATGCTTTTCAAAAAATTTATACTTTATCGTCCTATTCGTACAACATGTAGTTTCGTGACTCTAGTAAAGGAGCTTCAAATCAAATCCATGGATATCTTTAGGTAAGTTCGCAGCAGCGAGGCTTCAATATGATGCAGTTGTCGTCAATCCCTGCGGAAATGATGGGTTGTTTTAATAAAGACCCATCATTTCCCAGTTTCTTAATTCCAGCAGCGTTCTTATGTTTTCAAATTACTATTTAATAATAAAAAATTATTATTATTATTTTGTGTTTTAGGGAGATTAGAATTTAGTATTGCGTTTATTTGCTAAAATTTCAAATTAAGAAATTTTTTCAAGGAATTTTTGCCGAGTAATTCCTTGGAATTCTGTATTGACCCTTTTATTAAATAGCGAACAAAACCTTCCAAATTGCCATTGACATTAGATCAATCAATACTATTAGTTACTTACTACTCGCTATAAAACAGAACTAACTAATTAAAATTCCAAAACATGCACTTCCACCATCATATATTTATATAGTGGATATGAAGTTTCGAAACTCCTTATCCATCATGAATTTAGATTTAGAACTTATGCATTGTCGGCAACTCCACGTCCATGAAGAACCCTAGCTAGTATTTTCCTCTGTAAATGCGTTTGTTTCATTAAGAATCCTACAGGAGGAAGGCCACAATTATTAATTGGAAAATCAAGGTGAACAAAATTAAATAAATGAAAAAGAAAAAACCAACACTTGTTGACCTTCAAGGGCAGATTTACGTTATGAACAGTGGGATCCTTTGACCTACTTTTTTACTTAAAAAATTGATTTTTAATGTTTTTTTTAAATGGTATTATATTTATGTTAAAAATTAAGTGATTGTAGACCCCATAAAAATTTAAAAATTAATGTTTCTAAATAACTTTTTTTTTATCTTTTTCCTTTCATCATCTCTTAGTCGTAATTCATCATTACTCTCTTAACTCGATTGCATCACAATCATTCATCCACTTCTTTTTTTTCCTCCAAACTTTCTCCAAACTTTCTCTGTATTGTAGCATGCAGCCATTTTCGAAACCCTTTATTCTTCTTATCTCCGCATCGTAGTCAATGGCTCTTTTCTTTTTGCATTACAGTTGTTTACTCATTTCCTTTCTTTTTGGTCTTTCCTCTCTGAAACCGTATTCACAATTTTTCGTTCTTTTTGTCTCTACGTCACCATCATTCATTCATTATTTCAATGTATATGGATCCCATTGTGTAAAAATTCTGAATTTTCCATCAAATACTTCGATGAGAAGTGGACTCAGAACCATTAATCTAACTTCCACTTCATGAATCATTGGCTACGGCCTAGGTGCCATTACTATCAACAAATTCGGGAACTTTTTTCTCCAAAATGCGGTAACATCGCAAGTAAAGGGCAATAGCTGTAAAGATCAAATGCTTTTGTGACATTTGGAGAAGAAGCGGTAACGGCAAACGATTCTTGAAATGGAAGTTAGACTAACGGGCACGAGTCACTCCTGAACAAAATCTAGGCCACAGGTCACAAATGCGGGGCAGAACTACCGACCCCTTGAGGTGGGGATTATTGGAGCAAGCGGCGACCGGTTTGATGAAACCCGAAACCCAAAGAAGCAGATTTCAAATACGGCTAATTCGTAAAAGCAATTATTGAATTAATTAAAAGAACATCGATGAGGGGTTAAAATTCATTAGTCTTTCTGAAAGAAAAATATAAATTTATAATTGTATAGTTTTACATTACCAGTCTATGGCTCAGAACCAAGGAGTTAAAATAAAGATTTAAATATTGCTCGCAAGGATAAGTTACATTAGTACTTCAAGCAAGTTACATGAACCAGCCCAAATACAGTTGAAATCATCTACGTTTTCAAAAAATTAACATTGAATAACTAAAAACTAATATAGAAATTTCTAGTTTATAATGATCTCGAATTCAATTGCTCTTGTAAACAAAATTGAGTAATATCTTTAAGAAGGGTATTTGGTTACCCAACAAGAAAATTGAAACACTGACGACAGTAAAAAATCAGGATATGAACCACACACTGGCTTTTAGACCACTGGGACTTCTATCTCAGATGTCAACACAGGTGGCCGCACATACTCCTCTTCTTCCTTGGGTGGGTGGATTGTGACTAAATCCGGTAAAGGTGCTGTTGGGCCCTGCTTCCCCTTGGGATCCCAATCGAGCATGATCTTGACCTTGATTCCAAGAACCCCCTGGATAACAATCAAAACATCCATCATTAAGACGCAATAACAATATAGGATAGTAGGCATATGCCAAAATTAAGAGCGAAACAAACCTGTCGTAAGAGGACATGTCTCACAGCAGAGTCAATATAATCCTTGACTGGCTGACCAGAAGAAATCATGTACCCGTCCTTGAACTTCATAGATTTAGCACGTTGTGCCCTTAGCTTCCCGCTTACTATGACCTGTTCATAAACCACTAGATCTGTAAGAGAAACACCAAATTGACAAGTGATAATAAGAACGCCTATCCATTAGGTCAGAAACTGTTAGACTGACCTCACATCCCTTGGCACCGTTTTCCATTATAAATCTCAACACACCATAACAGGCTCTGAAGATAATAAGACAACATATCATGAATTTTGAAACTACACATAAATGATGATAAATACAATAATTGAGACAAGATTTCTGTAACACTTATCGCAGGCTCGGGGGGGGGGGGGGGGGTTGCGGGGGGACTATGTTTTTCTTTGTGACCAATAGTAAAGAAAATACAAGTTGCTACACATACAACAAACTTAATATCCTGTCAATGATTATGAAACAGCAGAAAGTAAAATTTCAAAAGCTCAAAAAGGCAGAATGATTGCCAAGCAATGTATCCTCACTGAGGTTACTACATGAAATAATGTTTCATGAGATTGATGGCACCGAGGAGCATAACTAATTTTGTCATCTTCCGACACAAGGTTGGTAGAGAAAAACCAGTCTGCTTTGTAGATGACATAACAGAACACGTCAAAAAGAAGGAGGCAGAGGGCCACGACACAACAAGAACAAGGAAAATAGACACAATTCAAGAGCACAATCAATCTCAAGAAAGGAAAAAAAATCCGTAGCTTAAACTACATAATATTGAAACCTTTCTCAAATTATAGAAACAAAAATGGCAATCAAACCTGTGCAATCTAAAAGTAGACACTCATAGTTAGATAACCCAGAAAAAAGAAAATAATAGAGGATTAAGACAATATACCCTCGCAAGGTTACTGCATGAAAATCAGAGCATTTCATGAGGATTATGGTATAGAGGAAATTCATCAATTTTGTCATCTTCCGACACAAACTTGGCAGAGAAATGCCAATCTGCTTTATAGATGACATTACAACCCACATAATCCCATAAAATACTTAAAAGGAGTTAGAAAAATGGCAAAACTTAGACTCTTTATGCGTTTGTTGTAAACATTTCCCAAATTCACCTTGGACAAACAAATCTTGAAAACCCCTTTCCTACTATAGGGGCATAAATGAACAACTCCATATGAAATCTGCTAGTCGGAATAAAATGCTAGTAAAGATAGATAAGGCTCATATAAGTTGTATGTAAATACAAGAACAAATTAAAATGGATACAAAACGCGAAATAAAAACTGTATGGCAGCAAATTTAAAGTGCAGTTTGACAGAAATCAACTAGCATAAAGGGCACATAGAGCCAGAAAAATTGAAAACAATAGACAAATAATCGAAAACGAATAAGTATTCATATATACCTGCGAACAGCAAGACCACCAAGAAGCTTGTAGCGAAGAGACTCAGCCTGGGCAATGGCGCAAAGACCTCTGTTGTTAACCTTCTCAGCATAGAGCTCTACGCTGTTCTCTGGGAATTTAAACCGCTTTTGCACCACTGAGGTTAGCTCCCTGATCCTCCTCCCCTTCTCACCTGTAAACAACCATAGTCAATAGTTTCAACCAGTAAAACGCCCAAATCCAAATTAGAAAAGGAAAATGAATCAATGCAAACAAAAAGTAGTCATTACCCAAGACGTTTTGGGTGCGAGTGGCTCTGATTATGATTTCGGTGCGCATAGGGGTGACCCTAACCTCAACGCCGGAGTATCCATCTTCCGCGAGCTCTCTGGTCAATACCTCGTTGAGCTCGGCAAAGAAAACTCCGTCGGCGACAAACTGCATAACCAGGAAAAAAAAAAACAAATTAAGCAAGAACAGAATGGATGGTTGGGCTATGTAGGGGGAATGAAAAATAAAATGCTGAAGAAGAAATGCAATAAGAAAGACCTTTCGCTTCTTGCTCATTTGGGTCGCCATTTTGCAGGTATGAATTTAGAGTGGCAGACGCGAAGATCTAGAGTGCTTGGGGCTGGCGCTCTCTGCAAACCCTAGCTCCAGCCAGTAGAGTTAGAAAGGATAAATAAGAGCGAGCTTTATATGTCGGGCGGGATTGGATCGGACGGCTACTGTTGTTTCTAGGGTTTGGCTGTCAAGGGATGGGATTAGTTTCAGAAATCAGGGTTAATTTTGCTGATTGAGGACTCTACGCTGCGTTTTGATCATTAAATTTTTGAAAAAAATTCTTTAGAAAACCTCAAATTATTTTCTTTTTTCAATTTAAACTATAATTAATTTTTTTTTGACATGCATATTAGCAATTAATTTTTTTCTCTTTCAACTTCAACCTTAGTTTTGTTTCGATTAATTTAGCTAATATCTCATGCATAAATTGAGTAATAAAATATTTTATAACTTATTTTATTCATATTCCATTCAAATATTAATCTAGTTATGTAAAGTAAATCTAAGTAATATCTCTCATACACTGACCCGAGTAATAAAATATTATACAAATTATTTTGCTTATATGTCATTTTAATATTATTCTGGTCTGCACCTAAGCTACGAACTCTCTACCTGAAATCACAATTACAATATGCATAACACACAAATCATTAACCCCAAAGAAACACAAATGGCAGAAATGGCCGAGCATTTGGGCTTGGCCTTCGACAACCAATTTTTTGTAACTATATTTATATTGGGCCAATTGTTCGCTTTTGAGTATGGGCAGCCACTGTCAATTGATCCAAATTATAGCACCCAATCACGAATATATATGATGCATCAATCACAGCTATTCTGCCAAAACGACACTTGGGTTTCACACCCTCTTGCCTCGACTATCAATTTAATTGAAAATTTTAAAATGAAAAATAAAAAAAAGTATAGATTTGATTAATTTATTTTTCAATTTGATTTTGGGTCAATTATTTAATTTTCGAATTTTTTAATGTTATATCCCCTTCTGGTTCTAATAAAGCTACAGCTTATTTCAAGAAAAATAAAGTTGCATAATTTTCCTCTTTTATTAAAAAAGTTAAATAACATTAAAAACGAATTTGATGAGTGAATTTGAAATTTAAAGATGCGTTACTCGGCTGTGCGTTCATATAATAAGTGTATACATAGCTTCAAAATATTCATTTAAGAATGTAATTTTTTTATGTTAAAAGAAATGTAATAATTTTTTATTTTGTAACATTAGCTATCCCATATCAATTTGATATAAGAGATAAATAAAAAAATTATTAACTTCAGTTTTATATTCATTGAAATTTAAAAACAAGAATGCACACCATCCATGAGGTTGGAATGGAATATCATATGTCATTTTGGTTTAGTTGACTCACTAAATAGCTAATATTGTCATTTTTCATAAAATCAACTGATAATGTAACTGCAAATTGATAATTTAATTATAACTCATAATCTAGTAACTAAAAATATGGTAGATGATAATTTAATTGATTGAATTAAAAATATTTGGTAAAAAAAATATAAAATGACATATTTATATTAATAAAAATTTTATATAAATTTTATTTAAATACACAGTATAAACAAATTATATAATGTATATACACATTAAATAATATAAAAATTATATTAAATATCTCAATCCAATATAATAAATATGTATATCATTATTATCTAGCATTCAATTATTATACATACTTAGTTATTAAATAATTTAATAATTATATTCGAGAGTTTTGAGTTTGGATATAATATGTCATTTGACAAAAAAATAAAGATATATATAATGGGAAACATAAATTATAATATAATAGCTTATAAGTAAACACTAATTCTACAATATTTTTTCAAATAATTTATTTCACTAAAGAAAAATTATTAGTGAAATTAAATTAAATTTACGATACAACTATATTATAATCTACTAAACAGTGTCTAAATCTGCCCTTCTTTCACATCAAATTTATAAATCTGATATTCACAGCCAAAAACAACAAACAATGAAGGAAATAAAAATGTAAAAAAGGAACAAGTTTTCAATGATTTCACGCAACTCTTTTGCTTGCTCTACCAAACTTATTCTTTTCGATTTGTTCTCAATTGGACCTGTTAATTCAATTAGGCGGCATCGCACCAGCACGTGGATGAAGAAGACAGCTGCCCCAGTGATTTCTCTAATATTTAAATTGGTACATAACATTTCTAAGTCCTGAATTCTATAAGTCTACACATTCAAAAAATTTCAATTATAATTTATTTAATTAGTTTACTTGATTCGTTCATTTAATTGTTAATTTTTTAAATATTCCATTTATAAAATACTTAACATTATAAAAGATTAATGTTTAAAAGAGTTAATTTAATAAATTTTTAGTTAATAGATTTAATTATATACATTACACTAATAGGGTGTGTTATTTTTCTAATAATTGGTATATTAAAATTATTATTTATTATTATTTTATAAATATAAACTAATAATAAATTTTTGGACATTATAATATTTTTTTTTACTCAATTACTAATAAGAATATAGACCGAATTTATGGAAAAGGGTTTTTACTTCTTAAAGTAACTAACTAAAAACACTGCCAATTTAATGACAATGCTCCATTATTAATCGCTAATTAGCTAGTCAATATAAACTTTATACTTTATAGCATTGCCACATAAAATAATGGGAGATGAATATATGTAAAATAGACCTATTAAGGATCTATGCCAACCCAAATAATAGCAACTTATTCAAGAAATATAAAGAAAATAAATAAGATTGTAATCAATTTTGTATATTTAGATGTTAAATAATATAAAATTTTTCTGGGATTAAATGTAATTAAATTCTTAATTAAACAAAACAATTATTCTCTTTTCTATGCATATCATTTTGGATTCTTGTTATTCTCTTTCTAAATAAGAACTCAAAATTATATAAAAAAATTGAGAAATATAAAATTAAAAAAAAAAGAGAGCATGTGATTTAACTGAATGAAACACTTTTTATATTTGCTTTCTATGTTTCTATGTATATATATACATATATATACATATATATATATATATATATATAACTCTAATTACAATAGAGTAACTCATTAAGCACTAATTAAAAATGAAAAAAAGAGCACCATATAAAAAGCATTGAAACAATATAAACATACCAAATCAAAACTAATAGTTTTAATATACAACAAATGAATGTGATTTATACCTTCCCTCTAATCAATTAAAATCGCAGCAACTAATTCAAATAAAGAACCACTCCTTTTACGTATAATTGTCAAATCAAAATCACAACCTCCATTATTATAGCTGCCAAATTAATTATTGGTTACACCCGGAGACTAATATTTAGTTAAAATATGCTAAAGGGAATTTGAGTATCTTGGCAGATGTTAGTTGAACGTTGAGTTATGGGTTTTTTTTTTGAAATAATAATAATAATAATAATAATCAACATTATCATCATGATTTATATATTGTTATTAGCCCATAATTAGTCACTTCAAGCATGGGTGTGGTTTTATTATTATAGTTGGATTACTGTATTTGGGTCCAACTAATGATGTAGATACCTATAAAATCCCCATTATTATAATTGGTTAAGGGGCCAAAGCAGACTTGGGTTCTTTTCCAACCTATTTGCTGGAAATGCAAGGAACAAATGGAAAGAAATATAGCAAAAAGTAGATTCCCACTTCACATGTGATGTTATGGCATGTTTAATTTTGTCTTTATCTCAGCTTTAGGCCTTAGGAGCCAAACTCTTTTTCAATCTCCTTGTTCTTCATCATTTCTTTGTTTTTTTTGTTCCATCAAAAAAATAAAATAATAAAAAACCAAATGAACCGAGTCAATAAGATTTTCTTCATAAATGAAAATATAAAATTAAATTAGATAATATAATTAGGTGGGTTGGATTAAATTTCAGCTGTAAATTTTTAGAATTTAATATTGATGGCCGGCTGGTGATAGATTTTGTTGACGGTGTCTTCAAGATATATTGTATCTTTACCCTTAATCTCCTAAGATTTTCCATTCAATTTTCTCCTTCAGTGATTTAATTGTTAATTGTTCCCAGAATTTTCTTGAGAAAGGGACGCTTCCTTGTACAATTGCTACCTTTCCTCTCGCCATCTGCAATTGCTTTCCTTGCTATTTTAACTATTAATAAGGCCCATATAGTATATACTGACAATTTTTTTTTTCTTTCAATTATTCACCCTTCAACATTTTATTACATTTTCATTTTATTATATTATATTACAGATAATTAAAATAGCCACTTGATTGGAAGAAAATGACAAATTAACATTGACCCTACTAATTTAAGGAGAGAAGGATTTTGAGTTTTTCGAAAGCTGCTCTGCAAAATCGTGCAATCAGATTTCAATTATATATATACTGCTGGATTGTCTCAAGAGTGATTTGCATGAATTTTTATGGCAAACTTGTTGCTAATAATAATTATCTTTACCTATCTTTTTATTAAAATAAGAAAATTTATTTTTCCCAATGCATATTCTAATAGAGAATAAAAATTTTATTTTTGAGAATAAATATTAGTTAGTTAGTTACTGTAAAACTAATAGAGAATAAAAATTTTATTTTTGAGAGAAACAATCCATTTATTTATTTATAATCTGAAGCAATTTTGAGCGAAGCAATATGAAGATAAGGGTGAGAGACAGAGACAGATGGTGGAAGAATAGATTGCAAGCGAAATAAATGCATACATGGACCAAATTGCACATCAAGAAACACCCTTACCACAAACTTAAAAAATCTTACCAAAGAACAAAAACAATTTTCAGCAATCAATCACGTGGGCCTTTCTAATAGGATCACAAAAAAATTAGGCTGCCACATAAATAGTGGGTTCCACTAGGAAAAGACATTTTCCCAATCAGGGAGGAAGCATCGACAGCTCCAAGAGAATCATAAGCTTCAACAAAGTTGTAAAGCATAATAAATGCATAAAGAGACTAAAAACGAAAATGTTACTTTGTCTTAATTATTTCTATTTTAATTTTTGTTATTTATGCGTTTAATTATTTGTATTTTATCAATTTATTTATTTATTTAACTTTCTTATTCTGCATTAGATTACTAATATTTTAATATAATTGAAATAAATTAGAACAAATAGCATTACTCGATTAAAAAAAACTGAAAAAAATCCAAAAAAAGAAAACAGAAAGAAATAATGCTGCTAAACTAACAAAATTTTACCACCATATAAATAGAATTTATGTAATTTGTTATTAATACATTAATAATAATTTTACATCTTAAATATTGCAATAATATATTCAAATCGTTAATTAATTTTAATATAAATTTAAACTTCATTCATATCAATCAATTAAAAAAATTAAACCTAAAAATATAAGAGGAATAAGGGATAAGCATGGGGAAGTGAAGTGAAGTTCCTACCTAAAAAAAGAACCTTTGGGGCCCTTTGTCATGTTGTTAGGGGTCGCTGTTTGTACATACCCCTCTGTCTATTGAAACTATAGTGGTTTGTTTTTAAACTACCTAAAGAATATTATTATAATTTTTTTCTTATTTTTATCTTCTCCTTCAATATTATTTTTTATGCAAAGACCAAAAGGATTGGTTATATATATATATATATATATATATATATATATATATATATAAAAGAAATTGTAATTGGTTAAAAGAGATTTAAAAAAATAGTCAAAAGGCTCATCTATTCTTCTCTTATCTGAGATTCTGTTCCTGTGGTGGTGTGTGATTGGGAACCAAAAAGATTATCTCAAAAAGCTGCTATCTTTCTTCCCCCTCCCTATTCTTTCAGAGCATCTTCACAGAGATGTATGCAATGTATGTTCACTTCACTCACTCACCCATAAGACAAAAAACAACATGACTAGTAATTTCTTAGCAAATATAAAAGTATTTCTTTTCCTTTTTCGTTGCTTTTTTTTTAAAAAAAGTTAACTTTAAATTCATAGTAGACAGACTGAAAACAGTATCTGCAACCTATATACTTCAGGAGAAGAAAATTGGTTTGGATTTTGAAAATAGAACAATAATGATAATAATAATAATAATAATAATAATAATAAAGGGGAGGGAAAAAAAAGAAATTTTAAAAAATAGATTACAAGCAGTCTTTGAAAAGAGAATCGACAGAGAAAATTGTGTAAAGACTCATAATAGATATCAGCCTTTTTGACAAAGAGAAAAAGTTAGGAGAAGCTAAAAAGCTCTTAATTCTCTCTTTTATGATATCACAAAAGTCCTAATTTTTGTCCAAAAAGATAAACATAATATACTATTATGCACAGATCAATTCTCTTTGACCATACCCAGAAACAAGATCAAGAAAACGAAGCAAAAAAGATTATCAGATGGCACAAACATTCTTGATTTCAATTAGATCACAGGCTACACAGTTACAGTTGGACACAAATTTACGCCAATTATTTTTCTAAGGAAGAAATTGTAAGCAAAAGAAGAAGAAGATAGAAGTAAAGACAGTTTTGCTGATACAAAAAAAGGGAAAAAGTTACAGATCCTAATATCATGCTCTACTACCTCAACTCAAGGCTAAATTGTGAATGGAACTCTTCTTTCCCCACCATGCAAGCAATGAAGAAAAGCATGAAATTTTATATATATAAATAAATATTTATTTTTCTCTCTATGCAGGTCTATTTCTCTTGTGGCTAGGTTTGCAATCAGATTTCAGAGCCCCACTAGAATCCCCTTCAGAGGAAACATCCATGGATTTGGTGAAAGAACTGGAAAGATCAGCATAAAGGTCAACAACTCTTCTGATATTATTATTCAGCTCCCTAATCAGACCCACATTTCTGGTGAGATTGTCAGGAATTTTGGATTCATGATTCTGATTTATCTCATTGATTAGCAGCCTATTTTGATCCAAAATGTTTTGAACCTGAACAAAATTCTTCTGAAATGTCTGCAAGATCTTGTTATCTATCTGGGTTCCATTACCAAATCCTGAATATGTGTCACCCTCCATTCTTTCTTTCTTTCTCTTTTTGGGCAATCACACCTCTAACAAATCAGAAGAACCAATCCTGCATCAAGAAAACAAACCCAGAAGAATTTGAGAAATAACAAAATATGAGACAATGTTTTTTCTTAAAAAAAAAAAAACTTAATGCATCTACTTTTTTAATAAAAACCCATATTTATATCCGCTATCTGTACATACATAGCTACACTAACCAAGACGGCAAGACCACAGACATTACAAAACATGAATTGTTTAAGGCATTTTTGTGCATATGAGACAAGACTCTGTAGCAGAAATCATGACTTCCATGGGTGGATCTGATAACAAACAACCAATTATTATTATTATTATGAGATGTGAAAAAGCAGATCCCATTTTCCATAAAAGGGAAACCTTTTTTAATGTACTGAGAAAATACCATCTAAAACACAGTTTCAAAGGAGAATCTCAAACACCCAAAAAAAAAAGGAACCAGTCAATGATGCAGAGAAGATGAGGCCATGAGAGTGTACTGCTGCTGAACAGACAACATTATTAATCCTTACACATTTTCATTTAGAAAAACAAAATGTAAATGTTGATAACAAGCTAAACAAATCCAAATGGCATTTACTTGTAATTTATAAATACCAGAAACCAAATAACCAAAATTGGGAATTCAAATGTCCAAAACCGTATATGAAAACTTGCACTTGCTGAAGCATAAAATTCCCATAATAGAAACAACTTAAACAAAAATCCAAGCAACCCAGTCACCATATGAAGATATTCCAAGGAACAAATTTTTTTTAGCAAAAAGTTATTATACTGAATGTAAATTTACCAGAATAAAGATGCAGTATTGAACAAAAACAGAAACAGGAAGCAGATAAGATCAAAGACATTTGACTGCTTAAAAAAAATGGACGAAAGAAATTTTGAATGAACCCATTAACTCAATAATCCATTCAGCTCCGAATAAAAACAAAAAAACAGAGGATTATTATAATACCTTGTTTTTTGCATATATATATATATATATATATATATATATACTGGTGTATTCATGTATTGGTACCTTGAAAATCTGGAACATTATATTCTGGAAGAGAAGACAGAGATTGAAGACGAGTGATTCCCGAGGAAGAGTGGAAAAAAATCGCCGATTTTTTCGAAAATGAATCTCAAAGACGAGGTCTTTCTCTCTGAATTATGAGAATTTAGAAGAGAGAGAAAGAAACTGAGAAGAAGAGAAGGAGAGAGAGAGAGAGAGAATATGTAGATTTGACAGTCACGCTCGGACCTCTACAACTCGAAAATAAATGTTTGCTTCAGTTGTATTTTCTTTCTTTTCTTTCTTTCTCCACCTATCCTATTCCTAAATATTTAATTTAATTTTTTTCATTAATATGGGAAATTCTACTATCTTTTGCTCAGATCCAAGGTATGATTTCTTTTGTTGTTTAATTATTAAGCACGTGGCATGTGATTCAGTATGTAGTGTTCATATCAATGCGGCTCACTTTCATATCAGAGCCATTTTTTCGATTTTCTACTATACACTTAAAATTATTTAAAAATATTAAAAATAAAAATTTTATTAGAGTTAATTTAATATTTTTATATAATATCAGTCTAATTGATGTTAAGAAAATATTTTATGAAGAAAGATTAGTTACAAATTTCTTGTAAAAACACTAGCTCTGCTCGGTTCATAATAAAGATATTTCACTCTTTTTTTTATTCTATATATTATTTCATTATGCAGGTAAAAGAGGAGCTGTATGAGATAAAAATCTCATATATTATAAAAATAATGGTATATTTTTTAAGTAAAAAAATATATTTTTTAACATTAGGAGTATATAGTAAAAATATATTAAAAAATATTGGTAGCGTTTCTCTTTTTATTTTCTCTCCTAACATTGAATCTATAAATTCATTTCATGATTGAACTAATACTGCAATTTATCCGTGATCTTACGATAAATATTTTCCTTTTTTATTTATTATTGCTGATTATGTACTTAATATTTTGTGTTTTAGTGGACAAATAAGCCAAATGATTGCCTAGATATAAAGAACATTATAGTAGCAATTTTCCTTTTTGTGATGATAATCTTGAAAAGTCTAGAGGTTGTTTATTACATAATTTATTGTTATTAATTAATTTTGCTGGGTTTAGTTTTTATATTTTGTTGTAATAATTTTATTTTCCAGAAGAAAATTCATTGTCTTTATTAAGATATGTGAATATGTGATAGTTAAACGTATTTGGAAATTGGAAGTATTGAGAAGGGGAAAAAGAAAGAGGTGTGTGTCGGGAAGTAGCATATTTAGACAGGCAGCTATAACTTTTTCCATTTTTCCTTTGGGTACAAAGAGGCAGCTATAGTTCAATTTCTTGTTTCAACTTTCATTTTATCCACGTTGCGCACCAAGGTTTCAATCCGTCTTCATTTTTTTTTATACAAAAATATCATATATAATGAAAACATCAACTGCAAAAAATTCGAAAATTATGAAAAATATGCTTCAATGTCTTGCGTTTTTATTGTTTAAAAAAGATGAAAAATACAATTTGATCTCTATACTTTAATATTTTGCAATGTAACTCTTGCACTTTCATTTTAATTATTTGAACATTCGCAAACATGTTATGTATCATATTGTTATTTTTATTGATTTAGACGTATCATTTCATATTATATAATCGTATAACACGTTTATATATATATATATATATATATATATACACACGTAAAATGCATTAATAATTTAGTATAATATAATATATATAAATATATATGTATGTGTACAAAATAAATTTTAAGTATTTGATTATTATTAATTATAAATTATTTATTTATTTTTATTCACATATATTAATATAATTTATTGTAAATTTATTCATATATAAACTTATACATATATTTTAAAATATTAATATATAATTTAATTATTAAATATTTTACATATTTTTAAACATGTTTAATTATATTATAAACAGGTTAAGCATAATCGTATTGTATCATGAAAAGTCCATATCATGTCATGTCATGCCTAAAATTGATATATATAAATTTAATAAGTTTATATTTTGATAGTTAATTCAAAAATTAAACTAACGTTATTAGTCTATTAATATAAAACTATTTTTTTTAGTGCAATTTAAATTAAATGTGATATATATTAAAATGTATAAGTAAATTACATATGCAATTAAACTAACAATCTATATATTAATTTAATTTTCATAAAATGACTCGATTGTTAATAAAATAGCAGTACGAAGTTCAAATTGTTGAAATAAAAGTACAAAATCCATGTTAAAAAAAAAAATAAAAGAAAATGCATAAGTCTGTTATTAGGGTTTGCCTTTAAAAAACTCGTTAATATAAATGTTGATAACGAAGCTTTGCCTTAAAAGTTTAAAGCATCTGAATTTTGCAATTTCCCTTCATGTTTATTCTTTTTCTTCCTTGAGTTGTCTAACAGTGCGCCACATGGGGCCGTCTGTAGAGTAAAATCTGTAAAATGCAGCACTCGATTTGAAGCCTTATGAAATTGCCACATTTTTTTCTTAACTTCGTAATTATATTAGGATATGAATATTATACATATGCATGGATTAATTTTGTATAATATTCTGCCCGTAGTCCTTTTTATTAATAGTAATGTTGTCATTATCATCGATATTAATTGTTACACTTATTTGAAATTTGATTCAAAAAGTATGAACATTATCTAATTGAATTGTGACTTAAGATATTATTTTTACTTAATGATAAAAGTAATATTATTATAAAAATGAACCATATACTTCATTACAAAATAAATAAATTCATGAACTATATAATTTAAGTATCTTTGGCATTAAAAATTGGCTTTGAAAAAGCCAAAATAATAATTAAAAAAGCTGCATTGCTATATATTCTTTCATTCAATGAATACATTAGATTAAGAATCTTGATGTGTTTCTCCCCACTAGATCCATTTGTCAATGACTAATCCTTTTTTATCTCACTAAACTCCTAAGATTTTATATTATATTATAATTTCAAATTTAGTATTTATATTATAATAAAATCATGTTGAAAATTTTCAATTATATAATCACTTTCTTAAAGAAAAATCTTAGCCATGCTATTAATTCTTTAAAATTGGTACAATGATGTGACATTAACAATTAAAAACTCTTCTAGTTTTGGTTGTTAGTAATAATTATGCACAATAACATATCTTAAAATTCAAAATAACTATAAACTAATCTTTTATATATATATATATATATATAAATTTATTAATTATCAATTAATATAAATAAAATAATTAAATATATATTGTTGTATAATTAAATTAATTTACATATAACTAAATTTATCTAATAATTTATCCTTAAATGGTATAAAAAAGTCATCATTGACATTAACTCGTTATAAAAAAAAAAAAACTAATCCACACAAATTATTTATATTATCCATTACTTAATCTCGATTATAATTCTCATTATTAATTAAAAAGAAAAATGAAATTTTATATAATCAACCAGAAAAAATATTAATTTATTCATTTTATCTTCAATCGTGGAAACAAAGAAAAGATGTAAAGAAATCTAAGTGGGAAAAAACCTAAAACAAGTGGGTAATGTAGCGAGGTGACGTATAACGTGGGCAAAACAGTAATTCCATGTGAAAAAGGTTCCCCAATTGAACCGGGTGGATATTCGTTTCGGCCCGAATGGGACTCGGCTACGGTACACGACGTGTCATCCCTTCTTTTTACTTATTAGGCCCATTTTTACTTTTTTGTCCTTTTTTAATTCAATTTTATTCACTTTTATACTATTAATTAATTTTAATTAAAAAATAACTAAATTTATTTTTAATTAATTAAATCAATTATTTTAATATTAAATATAAATTAATAATTTAAGAAGTCAATCCAAAATTAACTTCTATAAATTATTAATAAAATTATTATTATTGTTTAAAAAATCTTATTGCTAAATGATTTGTAATTTTGGGATTTAATTAAATAAAATGGATTGAATTGATTAAATTGATGTCAAAGTTAATTTAAAATTTAATTTAATTTCAATTTATTAAATAGAATAATTAAAATACAATTAGTTAAATTGAATAATTTAGTTTATTTAAATAAATTAAAATTGAATTTCAAATTTAAACTGGTTAAAATTGGAGTCGTTCAAATATTAATTAAACTCAAACCGAATTTCAAGTGACTAATTAAAAATAAACTCCAATATAATCTATTTAATATTTAAATTTAATAAAGTGTAGTTTAATTTAAGTTTAAAGTAAGTAATTTAAACTCATTTAACCAGTTGAACTTCAATTTAATAAATTGAGAACCAATTGAATTTTATTTGGTTAAATTGTGGTTCTATTATTTAATATAAATAATAATTGATTAAATTGAAGTTAAATTAAAGTTTAAAATTTCAATTGATTAATTGAACATCAATTAATTAAATTCAGATTCAATTAATTAATTAAACTTAAATTATATTTAATTAATTAAATTGGGGATCAACTTATTAAATTGAAATTAAATTGATTAATTTAAATTAATTAATTAAACTGATTAATAATAAGTAAAACTCCAATTTAATCAATTTAGAATTTTTAAGTTAATTAATCAACTTCAATTTAAACTCAATTTATTAGTTTTAGTTCACTAAATCAACTTAATTTCAATTAGATCAATGTAAATTTAATTAATTAGTTGAACCTCTTATATTTGAGTTTAATTTAATCAGTTTAAGTTTAATTAATCAAATAAGTCATAAATTAATCCAATTATATTTAATTATTCAAATTGTATTCAATTAATTAATTAATTAAATCACAATTTAATTCAATTATAATAAATTAATTAATTTTTATTCAATCAATTGAAATTTATTTAAGTTCAATTTAATCTCAATTTAATTAATTAAATCCAATTAAAGTTATGTGAATTAATTGGACCTCCATTTAATTAATTCAATTAAGCTCAAATTTAATTAATTGAATCATTTCATCTAATTAAGTTTAATTAATAAATTTCTATTTAGTCAATTCAAGTTAAATTTAGGTTCAACTTAATTAATTAATTAATTTAATTCAATTTAATAAATTTAAATTCAGTTAGTTAATTGTGTATTGATTTAATTAGTTGAACCAATTTAGTTCAATTAAATTCAAACAATGAACTTGTATTTAATCAACTGTAGTTGTATTTAAGTTTAACTTAATTAAATGATGAAATTGAAACGAGTGAAGGTACAAAAATGCCCTTGAATTATACCTCATTTGTAATGTGGAAAAATGGAGTACAATCATCAACCATGTCATATAATAAAAAAAAATAAAAAATAAATAACACAATGCTAGAAATCCCTAAACCTTGCGATTTTTTCTTTCCTCCCATTCTCAAACCCACACTCTACAGCACCACCTTAGCTTCCTCCTCCACCTACAATAGGTCTGGCCACGGCTCTGTTGAACCAGTCTGGACTCAGTTCGGTTCAAGTTAGGTCGATTTTAGGCTCAGGTCAGATCATTTGATCTGGACTTTTTCCCTATAAATCGGAAACTTGCGGTTCCAACTTCAACCGTAATATTACAAATTTTGTAATATATATTAGATAGAATGAAAAAACAAAAATATATCTTATAACAGAAAAATAATAACTATATTTTAGAAATATTTATTATAATTTAAAATTTTTAAATTTTGTCTCTATAAATACCAAATTTATTTCAATATTATTCATTTTCTATTTTTCTACACAATTTCATTTTCAATTTATCGACAATTCAATTTCAATTCTTTCTACATATATTTCTAATTTTTTTCTAATTACACTTTTAATTATTGTTTATCTCTAATTTCTTTCTAATTACACTTCTACATAATCTCAATTTTTTTTAATTCTTTAATTTTCTTTAATTTTTAATTTTTCTTTAATCCTACAATTCTTTTTTCATTATCTTTTTCTACACTTTTTTTTAATATTCTCCAATTTTTTCACAAAATTTAATAAATAAATCATGGCAAACTATAGTGGAAATGACAATTTTTTTGATAAAAATATTATTGATTTGAAAATTTTTATTGAAAATTTGGATGAAAATGAGAGTTCGAAATCTCAACTAAAGAAAACCAAATAAATACAGGTGATGAACAACCAGGTCAGGGTCTGAATTCGGCGGCAGTTTCATCTGAAGCAAAAATTCGACTATCCGATATTTTTCAAATTTATTTCAATAAAATTAAAAAAAAAGATAGATCATTTGATGTTGTGTACAAACATACAAATTTAAAGTTGTAGATAGTTATAACACATTTCGAGAGCACTTTTAAAACAAACATGCTGCTCAATTTGGAATAGATAAAAGATAATGTCAAATTTTTTGGTACGCAATATTTTCTTCTTCTGCTCAATTATTTCAATATAATGATAAAAAATTGACAAAAATGATAAGTATGAAACATTTATCTTTTAGATTTTGTGAAAAAGTAGATTTTATTAATTATTATCAAAATACATTAAATCCATTTGTTAAACATGTACCTGAAAATACCCTTAAACGTAATTTATATAATTTATATAAAACAAAAACAAAAAAATTGCTCAAAATATTTTATTCTTTGTATTTGTAGTGGTATTTGAAGTGATAACTGACAAATGTATTTTTACATAGATGTCACATGTCAATGGATTGATGGTGAATGATAATTACAAACAAAAATTAATTGCATTTAGAGTATTTGATGATTGGTATACCGTCGATAATATTTTTAAAATGATAAAAAAATATTTTGGAAAAATATGGCTTAGTTCATAAAAAATTTTCAATTGTTTTTTATAATGTAACGGTAAATACCACCTCATTTAACATTTAAACATTATGTCAACCTAATATTTGATGTAAATTTTTTCATGTTAGATATGCATGTCGTGTGTTAAATTTATGTGTTCATGATAGTTCAAAATATTTGAATGGTATAACTACTCCAATTAAAGTAACAATTTCATTTTTATGGTCAATTTGATCGTAAAAATAGCAAAAAACCTAAAAGGTCTTAAAGTGATATGCCTACTCGTTGGAATTCAATGAATTATTTAATGAGTCATATGAATATAGATAAATATTTATGTGTTCAACATGATTTAAAATTTTTGAATGACATAATTACTTCAATTAAAGTAGCAAATTTATTTTTATGGTCACATTCGCAAACAATAAAATATGAGTTCGATTTTGTTGTAAAAATAGTAAAAAACCTAAAAGATTTTCAAGAAATGTTCATAGTCTTTGGAATTCAGCGTATAAATTATTCAACGAGTCATATAAATATAGATAATTATTTTACAAATTTATTTATAGTAATGTATCACAAATTAATTTATACCTACAACATTCGGATGATTGCCAACAACTTTTAGATATTTTTAAAATTTTTTAATGATGTAACATATACTTTAAGTGATGTTTATTATCCAATATATCATTTATGATTGTATTAATGTATTAATATTGTTGATACATTTTAAGATTATATTAATGATATTATTTTGCATGATTTTATTTATATTATGAAAAATAAATAGTTGAATTATTTTAAATAGTTGTATTTTTTATTCTATATGTAAAATAGAAAACTTATTTGATTATTTGAATATTTATTATTCATTATTAGGTTTAAATGATGATATTAGTTTTGAAGTTATAATTAACGATGTAAAAAAACTAACTTGGTATTATAAAATATAGTTTGATTTATAATATTTCTACTACTACTGCTAATAGTGATACTGTCAGTAAAAATTCGGGTGAATCGATAAAAAATAAAGAGGGTGATCATTTGATGATAAAAAAATATAAAAAACCAAGATTATCATTCGGTTTGTCTGAATTTGATATTTATCTAATAACTAATTTTGAGTTTGGTAACAGTATGATATGTAAAGATTTTTCAGTATTTGATTGGTGAAATTGATATCAAAATACTTATCCAATACTCTCCTAAATTGTAAAATAAATTTTTGTAAGTTCAGTTTAAACTGTTGCGGTTGAGTAAATTTTTAGTGCGAGAGATAATATTTTTTATGAGACATGATATAGCTTAAATTCCGAATTTCTAAAAGTTCAAGTTTATATTAATGATTAAATCAAAGCGGCATTAAAACAACAAAAAATAGAGATAGATCAATTTGATGACCAATATGATTTCACCATCGAAATAACGACTGACACATTTGAAACCGACAATTATGAGTAAAAAAAAATGTAAAAAAGGTCAACAATTAAAATTTAAAAGACAAAAAAATTAGGTATATTTTGATTCTTCTAAACCCTAAGAACATACATAGACAATTTAATTAATGGTAAAAAAATTAAGTTTAAATTTAATTATTAATTTTATAATTTTTTCAATATAAATTCAAAATTTTATAATTAAATTATTTTTTAAAATAAAAAAATTAAATTAATTAAATTTTCAGCATAATTATAATTTTTATAATATATTAATTTATCAAATAAATATAATTATTTATAAATTCAATTTATAAATTTTATAAATCAATTTTTTGGTTATAACAATCTAAATTATTATTCAAAATTATAAATTAATATTCAATAAGTTATTTTTCTCAAATTTTTCATTTTTATAATATATTAGTAGTATAAATTTATAATTTATACAAATTAATAATTTTAATTGTATTTATTTATTGTATTATTAATAAAAAAATCGATTGAATCACCCTGATTCCAATCCCTATTTTTTGGGACTTCAGAACCGGCGATTCTAAATCTGAACTAGACGGTTCAGAACCGGACCTAATATACACCACGGTTAGGGATTTTTATTATCCCACCCTAAACCCAATTTATGCTGCTGCCTCCTTCCACCCTCAAATCGGTAAGTCGAGGTACTTTTGTGACCACGACTCCCTCGAAACGAATTTACACCTGAAAGTAGCAGCGTCGCCTTACAAGGATCTTTTAGCGGTGGTAGTACGGTGGGCCTGAGTGGGTTTTAAACTGCAAGCGTTCGTAGTGGTGATGACATGTCCTCCCATTAAACCTGTTCAAATGAAGTCCCTAAGAAGTCCCAAATTTTTGTGTATAGATTCTGCCTTCTAAGTTACATGCAATATTCTAAGACTTAGGAAGAAATAAGTGGAAAAAAAAAAGCATTTGAAAAAAAAAATCCCTTTTTTAGTTCTTCAGTTAATTTATTTATTTTTAAATTATCTGTCTATATTATTGTATTTTACAAGAATACTAAGAATATTTTCTATTATTTTTTTATTTGTATCTGTATATCAGTAGTTAAGTATTGAAAAATATTATCATTTTTATTATATTTTAATTTTAGACCTTGAGGAGGAGGAGTACGGAATTAAAATATAGTGAAAAATGGGAGAGGAAAAAAAATAAAAATATCATTTAAATTCAGCATGCACATTCCTCGCAGGGAGGACGATAGGCATTCCCCCATTATTCAAATCGGAATCAGCTCCACAAAGAAATCTCAAGAACAACTGTTCTCAACCAATGAGGAGATGACGTTTGTCAGCTCAGGTTGGTGTTTGACGCTAGGTCTTGATTCTTGAATTTTATTTCATTTTTATAATCTAGGTCTTGATTTAGCTCTGCGGCTCCGAGTATTTTCTGACTATTTTAAATCGATACATAATATAATAATAAATTATATTCATATTTATTTTATTTAAAATCATATTATGTTTTATATTTATGTAAATTTAGTACAAGATGAAGATGGCATACGATGTAGACATGTGTACTGAAACATTAATTAACGGACACGATCTCCAACGAGTCCCTAATGGTACCTACCTACGGACACTCTTGCCTTAGCCCCTGTCCACCTCGTCCTTGTAATTCGTTTCCTTCTTCTTAAAATTTTAATACTAAGAAATTATTTTGAACCGACTGTTTATTTTATTTATAAGAAATTTTTACTTTTAATGAATATATAAATAACGAGATTGACATTAATATTATAGAAAAAAAATGAAAATAGAAGTATAGAAAAATATCATAACTGTAATAATAAAATTGCTAAATATTGAAAATGTAAGTAGTCCAATAAATAAATATATTAATAGATAGACAATTAAACTAATTAAAAAAATAAAACGTTAAATGACGCCATGAGACTTTGACCTCATTGGGTGATATTATGTTAATAATTAAAAAGCTAACAAGTAACAAGTGTTCAGTTCTACTGAAATCTTTCACAATTTTATGTGTATGTATTTAGCTCAACAAGAAAAATAATTAACGGTAGAGACACCGCTGGAGGGAAAATAAGGGCAAGGGGTGATGGGCCCCTGAAATTTTTAAAATTTTAGAGATAATTTAGCAAATTTAACATTTCTTTTTTTTTTTTAAATATATCTTTTATTTTGAACAGTTTTTGTTACACTTTCCACACGATTTCTATATCTACTATTTATTCATTAAATTCTCTTGGAGAAAACTAATATTTAAAAGTTTTAAGATGAGTTATTTATATTTACACTTTGTAATTTTTATTGAATTTATTTGATTGACAATTTTTATGTTAATAATTATGGAGTAGAAGTTTATTATTTTGACTAAATAAGAGAGAGTAAAAATTATTTATTTAAAATTCTATTTTATTTTTATAATTATTTTATTATTTATTATGAAAAGAATTATAATAGCTGATAATTTAATTGAAGTTCATGTGTAATTATTGTTTTAAACTACTATTGTTCGTGATTTTAAATTTGTTTATTTTTTTATATAATAAAACAATATTATAAAAGAATATCGCCTATTATATAATCATCATCTTTATCAATCAATGCAACTACTATTGTTCAATAAATGTCAAAGCAAGATAATATTGAGGTTGATTGAAAAAAATTTCATACTAATCCAACAGTACGACCGAATATAATGAGTTATTTACCTAACTTAATTGAATATGTTCATAGAGTTTACTTATTAAAAGGTCAATGTCAACCCATGAGTATAATTTTTCTTAAAGAATAGTTGAAAATAAAAAAACGTAAATTTGTTGCATCTTGGTTTAATGAATTTAAGAGTTGGTTAGAGTATAGTACTTCAAAAATGCAACTGTTTATATTGTTATATTTTATCAATGGGGCATAGTATGTATATGAAGATTTCAAGATAAATATTGACTTTATCAAGATTTTTACTAACTTATAATTTTTCTTTAGAGTTGATATATATTATTTTATTTTTATACTCTTTTTAATTGGATGTCTAATTCTGACCCCGTTACTAGCAAGAGAAAATGACTTTTGAACATCAACATTTAAAAAAATTAAAATTAAAAATAAAAACTAAACTAAAAATAAAAACTAAAATAGACACGAAGGACAATAAATTAATTAATAATCCAAGGGGGATAAGTGATTAATTACTGGTTTGCCAGTTGAAACCTGCACCAGATCAGAACTCGTGGCATTAGAATCTTAACAAACAACTTGCGAGTATAAGATAACCTTAAGCCATTATCATAATTGACCTAACTTATATTTTCATATTTTTGTACCAAAAAAAACTTATATTATCATGTTTAATGAGGGATTTTTTTTATAAAATATTTAATGAAGGATTATCCTTTATTAATTAACGATTGATACTAGCTAATTGATCAAGAAAGAAGGAATCATTCGTGCTCCGTTGTTATATAAACAAAGGCTCCTTTCACTTTCTAGGTTCCTTCACTCTTCTTAACTAATAATTGAGTTGAAAAGAAAAAAAAAACTAAGTTTAATATTTGAATAATAATTGAGTTGAAAGTGAAAAAAAAAAAAATTATTTTAATAATTGAATTATGCGTGTTTTGTCTATTAAATTTTTAAATTTTCATTTGTCCGTATTCAATATTAAGTTCTCTCACTTTTTTTCTTTATCAAAATTAAGCTCCTATTAATCGATTGAAAGTAAATTGAAAAAAAAATCAAATTTTAAGGGTTTACTTTAGAAAAATTCAAAATTAAAGACTTTAATTTAAATAAAAATAATAACTGAAGGATTAATTTTAATAAAATAAAATTCAACAAACAATATATATATATATATTCACAGAAAATAGACAAAGGGTTTTTTTTTAATCCCCAGTAATTTCAAATTAAAGATAATGATATGTAATCTCCATGGTTGGATTTGTCAGTGGGAGACAAGTGGAGTGGCAAATTCTTCATTTCCAACTGGTAATCACACACCATATATTGTTTTTTATGTTTTTCCTTTTTTCTATTTATTTTTGTTCTTATGATTTATGAAGCATGTGATTAATGATTTTCAAATGAATACCATAAATGTAATTTTTTTAAAAAAGTTTGATTTGTATGTCAACGACTCAACCGCTTGTATCTAGAAAAATATAATGTCTTTATTTTTAAATATCTCTATTGCTCTCTTTTTTAATTTCTTTATGTTTTTAAATCTTTTAAAGTAAATGGTTATTTTTTATTTATTTATTTTTTTAATGTTATGAATTATTTTGAAAGATTTGAATGTGGATCATGGTCCTTGCAATTATTTATAAATGTGCCCATTAAATTAAGTTCAATTGGCCATAGTGAAAACAAATGATATTGGCAAAAGTGTGTATACGTCTACTAAAATTAAATCATCAAAAATACTAAATACTTGATCTTTTTTTGTTCTTTTAGTGATATGTATTCTTATTTTAAAATTAAATTATATATTTAGTAAAAGAAAACCAAATAAAATTTAAAATTATTTTAACAAAATTTATTTATGGATAATTTACATGGACAACTTAAAGAAGAACCATAATTGTACAAAACAAAAAATGGCAATATATAGTAACTTACCGATTAGGGAGAGGACTTATATATGTTTTGGTGTAATTCGATAATTTCATCATTATAAAGTACATATCCAACCAACTAAAGGTGTTTCTCATATTTAAAATTTTGTTCTCAGAAGCGAGTGTGTGTTAATGTCGGAAGTGAATGGCAAAATTAAGGAAGGAAATGACTGTGGCCCATAAAATTCTTCAAGAGCCCACTGAAATTTTGGATCCCTGGATCTCTTCCTCTTAGATGCAAGTGGGTTTGTTCTTGTTAATCTCAATCGTAAATTATATCAGGAATTCATATATATAATATATCGTATATAATTTATTTAATTGATAAATATTTTTTTAAAAGAAATATTTAAAAAATAAAAATACTTTTATAATTATAGAGAAAGTTGAATCCATAATATAACATAAATTTAGATATATGATAAAGAATTAATCAATTAGAATGACATTAGAGGTTCTTTTTTATGATTTTTATTTTTCATGCAAATAAAATCATTATTTTCTTCATGGAGTCTGTGTTAAATTTTGTTAAGCGTTGCAGGTAGAGTTTAAAGAGTAATAAGTCGTCACCACCTCCTGCAACAAAGGATGTAGATAAACTGATACTGTACGGACCTCAGAAGGAAGCGACGTTAACACTAGTCAGTATTCAATTAATTAATTACTAATTTATACTCTCAAACAACAATCCTAAACTTCAATTCAACAGTTGTTTTTCTTTTCTATGATATATATATGGAAATCTTCAAATGGGATGCATGGAAAAATAATAATCCTGGTCACATGGTTGTCAAATTTATGGATTATCTTAAAAATAATAATTCTCTAAAGTTCTTAATTGCAATTTTAAAGATAAAATTAGGAGCAATTTTCCTCTTTTGAACAATTAAAACCAGACCCAGCTCAAAATTTTGTATGGCTCTAGACAATAATTAATTAGGAGTCTCTTTAATATTATGAACTATTCAAAATTTAATTTTTTTTACATTTTGAGATGTAAAACCACTAATAAAAGTCCTTTAATAGCCTATATAACTTAAGCCGCTCTTGATATAAACTATAAAATAAGGGGTAGAAATTGACAAAAAAATGAAGTAGAAAATATTTAGTAATATTAGTTGTATTTTACTCAATCTAATAGCTAACCATATAATAAATAAAAGCTAAATTTATCTATAAAATTAAATTAATTTTCAATATAACTGTTTAAACCAATTAATCAAAAATAATTAGTACGTTTAAATATAATTACATATATATTTTTTATATAATTAGTAATAAATTTAAGGATCCAAAAACATTTATATAATTAAAGGAAAAAAATAGGGCCCCACATAGACCCTTTAACGGAATATGCCTTAAGCCGACCTAATTAAAACATTTATTAAAAAAGCATGCATTCTGATTGAACTCTTCTTCTTTTTATTTTTTTTGAAATTAATGTATCTGCCTAAACAAAAAAATGATGTTATCAATTTCAAACGATAAATATTGAGTTTTAAACATATGATTAGAAAATAAATATAATTAAATTTTTTGTGATGGAAATATTAATTCTAGAATGTGGTATAAACTTAGCATTAATCCATCGGACGTTAGATCTATTTCTCAAATGCTGATATGTCAATCCTCTAGAAGAAATTCAATCTCTAAAATCATTATAATCATATATTGAATAGAGTAAAATCTAGCTAAAAACCATTCTTTAAGCATCTAGTCATCCCTCAGTTAGTAAAATCAATCTCTTTAATTACTTTTTTTTATCTGATTATCAATAGTAATTATATTTATATATAATAAATATTTTAAAAAAAATAAAAAAATAAAAAAATATAAGTAAAAAATATTTTTATTTAAAAATTATATAATTAATTAATTAATTAAAATAAAATTATCATTAAAATAAAATAAAAAATTAATAAAAATCTAAAAATGAAGTTGGGTCGGAGATTTCTATTCTTACGTGGTGTTAGGATAAATATCAAAAAAAAATTTTGGAGAGCAAAATTTAAGAGTTAGAAATGAAAATTTCTGCTCCAAATGCGGTCTGTTGTTATTCCTAATTCTCCTGTACCATAAACAAATTGATCATTTTTTTCTTTTTTATTTATTTTAAATTCTAGTTTATTTTCTTTTTATTAAAATTAAAATTAATAAATTTTTTATTTTAATTCTAATATGCTCTGTTTAATATTTCTAATTATTAACAAATTTAAATTATTACTTTTTAATTTTTAATATTATCCGTAATTAATATAGAAATATACTAAAAAATATCTTAAATAAAATTTACAATTCAAATTATATCAATTTAATTTTTTAATTTGTATAATTTATAAAGAGTCAGTTGGGCCAATGAGAAGAATAATTACGCAATTGGTGATGAGGTCACCCACCCACACTCACTTCTCTAATTTGCAGTTTTGCACTCTGCGATTCGGTAAGCACTTAGCAGCGGCAATCGCAATCATTATCAGACAGACATCAGCCACGCTCTGGCCATATATTGGATGGCAATGTTATCTCTGGGAACCACACGCTCATTCTTGTCTTCCTCATTTTCCTTCACTTTCTCTACATCCAAACACCACCTCAAGTTCCCTTCCTTCTCCACCTTCTTCAAGCCTTACTCTCAGTCTCAATCCTCATCCTACAAATCTTCAATCAGAATGGCAACAACTGCCACCCACACGGTCGAACACATTGTCCTCTTCAAAGTCAAAGAGAACACAGACCCCACAAAGGTTAACTCCATGATCTCCTCTCTCAACGGCCTCGTCTCTCTCGATTCCGTTCTTCACCTCGCCGCCGCTCCGCTCTACCGCGTCAAATCATCTCCGATCCCCTTCACTCACATGCTCCACAGCCGCTACTCCTCCAAAGAAAGCCTCAACGCCTACTCCGCTCATCCTAGCCACGTTAACGTCGTTAAGGAATCCGTTCTGCCAATCTGCGATGACATCATGGCCGTCGATTGGGTCGCCGATGATCTCCAAGTGCCTGTGGTCCCGTCTCCGGGTTCTGCAATAAGAGTGACGATTTTGAAGCTGAAGGAGAATTTAGGAGAGCAAGTGAAAGATGAGATTTTGACTGTAATCAATGGAATTAAGGAGAGCTTTGGAGGAATTGATCAGCTTACTTGTGGGGAAAATTTCTCCCCGGGAAGAGCTAAAGGGTATTCAATCGCGTCGCTTGCTGTTTTTCCTGGAATAAATGAATTGGATGCTGTGGATGCCAAGGAAGGATTGGTGAATTTGCAGAAAGAGAAGGTCAGGGATTATTTGGAGAGCGTTATTGTTATAGACTATGTAGTGCCATCTCCACAATCTTCAAGTCTTTAAAGGTATCGTTTTGAGGCTGACATTTCGTGTCTACTACTGTTCTATAACTGGATAATATTTACTCTCTTAACTGATTTTGAATAATGATGATGCCATTCAATGAATTGTGCTTGAAAGATAACAGGAGTTACCAAGTGTGATTTCCTGAATATCATACATTTGCATGGTTGGTAATGAATTTGTTCATGAACTTGCGGAAAGTTCCGGAACAGTGTTTGATTTCCTGTTTTTCTTAAGGTGTACTGCATCTGATATTTCCCCTTTGATGAAAAAAAAAACTAGAAGATTAATATTCAATAGTACAGTCAACTTTGTGTACTGAATGTGAAGGCAAAGGACTAGGGAAACCATGAAGGTATAGGTTGAGATTCTGAAGTTAATGGTGCTTGGGCCAAGAGTACTTTGGAGACAACAATTTAATAGGTGTATGACTAAGAGTTGAATTATTGAAGCAGAACTCGCACAGTTTGTCATATAGGGGGAGATGTTCTGTTTGTTTGCCAAAAACAGAAAAGTTCTATATAATTTGTATGGAATTCATCCTCCCAATAAACATTAGGGCTCTGAAGTAACCTAAGTGACCAATACGATGAAAAACTTTATATCGCAGCTCTTTAGAACAGAAAACTGGAGAACTTTCTTCTTAAGATGAATATAGACATTCAATAACTTTCACCCAGATTTAGAACTTAGAACTAGGTTTAGTAAAGCTGCATAAAGACATGCTTTGATGGAGCCTACCAAAAACCAAATTTGAGTTAGTTTTACGTTTCTAGTCTATTTTGAAGAAGTGAATGGCCAGCTTTTGATGCTTAACAGTAAGACCATATATTTAGATGCAGTATCCAAATTTGTGAATGCTCTGTCGGCTATGGAATCTCTAACGGCCTTCTCCCATTAAGCCAGAGTCAGCAAAAACCTTCAAAACCCCACAACTTCTCCCTAGTCTTGCTTCTTGAAAGATAAAAGGAGTTAGCAAGCATGAGTTATGATGAGGTACTTACGAATAAAGATTTTCAGGTCTGGGATATGGAGCAGCATTTGTAATATTTATCGAGTGATGTGATTGACCTTAAGGCTTTTATAATATAATACAAATTGCTCTAATAAAAAAAAAATTAGAGTGAGATTGTATGAAAATTTTACCATAGATTTTACTTGCATAGATTCAAAGAAAGTTTAAAAAATAAAATTTGCATTAGATTGGTTCAAATTCGTCACAGGAGATGAGCAAAATTTGTTTATAGAACAAAATTTGTTGAATTGTATGACTACTAACAGTAGGTTTTTTTATGAAGCTAATAACTTAGTAATTAAGATTGATTTAATTAATTAAAAAGTGAATATATTTCTTGTTTTGTTAACTAAAGTTTTAGAATTTAATTTAAAAGAATTATTTTCTAGCAAATGTTATGAATTTTAATTTTGATAGAATCAAAATGATGCGCAAGAAAAGTTGTTTGGTAAAACTAATTTAAGACTTCAATGCTAGACCAATGGAAGCCCACACAATCCAAATAAACTAGACCAATTAAATCATGTGTCGAGTTAATAATGTCATCACGAAACCAAAAGTAAAAACTGCTTCTTTAGTATGAGGGGAAGTTATTAAATTTGGTGCACGAATTGTATTGAATATATCAAAGTAAGAATTTTCTTATAAATATAGAGGTAGTTTCCGCATAATAATAACAGGACTTCCACACGAAAGCAGTGAAGGATCAATCGATAGAAATGGGAAGTTCTGGTATTGAATGGTGCTCTGTTTTTGGTTTTGCGTATTGGCATATTTGGAAGTGGCGGAGTGATCTCGTCTTTTCTCAAAAGAGGACTCCTAGAACTCAGAAAGCTGGTATTGTTTATAGCTCAGTTAGTGCTAGCATAATGGCGTTTCAGAATCTTGCTAAGTTTGGTGAAAGGACGGGTCAGCGAGTGCAAGATCTGATTCACTGGAAAGCTCACCCAGTTGGTTTTGTATCCCTCATCACTGACGGTGCATTTCTAAATGATAAAGGCATGTGGCTGGGAGGATTTTCAATGAGATTAGGTTATTACTCTTCATTCAGAGCTGAGTTATGGGGCTTATATAAAGGGTTGCAGTTTACTTGGGATGAAGGTTACCTAAGAGTTTTTGCTCAACTGGACAGCAAGAGTGTAGTGGATCTTTTGGCGTCGAACTCACATTCTTCTATCCACAATTCAAATCTGGTTTCAAGAATTAGAACTTTTCTTAGTTATGCTTGGAAAGTGAATATAATCCATGTCTACAGAGAAGAATATATATGCTAGCGGATTTCATGGCTAACATGGCTTTTCACCACCAAGTCCAATTAATGTGGCACAACAACCCTCCCACTAGATTAGAAATCATCTCCTTTGGAGATGTTAGTGGTGTATCATTTGCTCGAAGTATTTGTTATAGTTGTTGTCTGTTTTTTTTCCCTTTTTTTTTTTTTTTAAAAAAATTGATAGAAATGGGAAGAAAATCTTCTTGTTCTAAAAGGAGTCATCAGAGGAGCATGGTGTGCCTTGGAAGATAAAATTCTCATTGACTAACTTCAACTTAATGAATAAGGACATTGGAGATTTCTTCCTCAAAGAGTAGGTTTAACACAAAATTTTTAAAAGTTAAAAATATTTTGTATATATTATTATATTTTAAAGCAAAACAGATTGATTTGGTTCATGAATTTATAAAGAAAAGCAATTTCAGATATGAACTTGTCTAATTCAAGTACTAATTAAAATGCGACCATGAGCAAATATTTAGCTTACTAAGATATATATCAATTTCTTATAAAAATATTAGGATTTTGAATTTCTTTTATTTGTTTTTTTTACCTATAGAAAGTAACTAATATGCTTTTTCTCTATTTATCGAAAATAGAAATGTTATCTATCTTGTCAATATTATCTTTTTTTATTTATTTATTTAAATAACATATTACACACAGTCACATACCTCTATTTTAAAAGTAATAGGCCCATATGCTAAATATTCTCTTTTACTTTCTTTTTATCATTTGAAAATCACACACCCAATTTTTTAATGTAATGAAACCCATATAAAAAAATAGAAAATATATCAATAAAAAAATCGAGAAGATAAAAAGAGAAGGTAACTTTCATTTCTCTTAACAAAAAATGTTAAATATCAAACCCAGGATTTCTTTTCGATAAATAATTACATACACGTGCAAACTTTTCTCTCCTTATTCTATAGCTTCTTCTGTTATAAATGCATTGTATTTAGGATAAAGTAAATATAGGAAAAAGAAACTAAACTGGGATTCAAAGTTGGCTATTGACTATTTTGGAGCTTCAAAAACCTTAAAATTAAAAAGGAAAAATGGAATATAGAGATTCTGGAAATCAATCTGCAGTGATCTGTGCATGAAATTCTACCTCGGATCTCATGTTTGATTTCTGTCCCACATCTGATCAAACAAGCCCAAATTTCAGTTCATAGAAGCTGAGACTATGGGCCAGCGAGAAGCATCCAAGCCATAGGCGAATATTGATTTGGTTTGGCTGCGAGTATTGCGTTTAATTTGGCGGTTTGGCCCATTTAATGCTTAATTTGGTGCTTTTGACCTTTTCGTCTCTGGCTAAATCAGCCGTCTTTGAGTTGTAACTGGTGAGAAATTAAACTTGTTAATGCTTTATAAGTTCATGTATTTGGATAAGTTCTTATATATTTAGTTCGAATGTATCATTCAATGTTTGAATTACGTAGAAAATATTTTAGATAAATGAAACTTTAGGCGTTCTTTTGGAAATTGAAAATTCTTGAACTCTATTTTTCTTTAGCCTTTATCTAAGAAATTAAAAGTGACAGAATGTTTCCCTTCCAATTTCCAAAACTAACCAAAGAAAGCTATATATATGATAATTGGTGCATTCGTATGAAAAGCCCACTTGGGATCACTATCAAGCATGGGAGATTCTCCATAATTCTTTCGGATGAGTCGATGATCTTCATAGTTTTTTATATTTCAGTGTGTATGTATGAATGCCGAGTCATCAAACAACTCTAACTAACTTCTCTAACAAATTATTCTCATGCTATATTAATTATATATAAAAAAAGTATTCTTATGCTAAACTAGCTAGCACTCTAATAAATATGATCAAGTGTTAGAGCAGCCGGATTATAATTGCACTCTCTTAAATCCAAACTTGAGATTAAAAAAGAAAAAGTAACAGCTCCAATTAGGGTTTAAGTTTATAATTTTACAAGCAAGAAAATATACTGTCTGCGTGTTGAGGTGAGGGAGTGACATGATCAGTGTGACGTTTAACAATAGAGCAAATTAAGTTTTGTCCCGAATGTTCCTCGCTCATGTTGTGTTTTCCCATTATTTTTAGAAATTTATGTTTCGGCCTCACCAATATGTATTAGATACAATATCATATAAAGAATTTAAGGAATAAAGTAAGAACTTATAATAGTAGTAGATATAATTTCACATTGATTTAAGTCATTTGAAATTAATGACCGATCTATATTTTATTAAACTCAACTTTATTGGCTTTCATAATTCTAATATAATATAAAAGTTATAAAAGGACTAATCATCACATGATTGTGGATTTTATGGATAAAATTTGAGATCAAAAAGTAGAAAATTTTAGATTAAAAATTGCGTAAAACTATGACTCAAGAAAAAAGAAAAAAAAACCCAACAAGTGAAAATAATAGATTAAACAAGTGACAACTAGACTGGGCTAATGAGACCAGTTGAGCAAAAATGATTGAGAGAATTTCACGTATCAAATGTTTAAGGGATAAAATAAAAATATATAACTCTTTAGAAAAGAAAAAAACATAGCAAATAAAAAGGATGAATTAAAAAAGTGACAACTAAACGATGGAGAGAATTTCAAATTAAAAATTTATAAGATAAAATAAGAAATTTAATTAAAGACTTATAAATGTGGTCGAATTAATTTTATATTGATTTAATATAATTTAATAGTGAATTTATAATACACAATTCTAGTAATGGTCCCTAATCATATATGTTTAATCTTTCTCCTTTTTTCATTTAAAAAAAAAAAATCTTTTTCCTTTGTTGGAATCTTTTGTTGGTCCTAAAACAAGTACCGCCACTTGCCTTCAGTTTGCATCTGCCTATGTCGGTTACAATAATTGTCATATATATATATATATATATATATATACGGTTAATTTTGTAGTTTTATTCTGAGCTGTCATATTTATACGAGTGATACATATTTTTGCTGGATGTTATTTTGTAACCTAAATTCGATCTCTCTCTCTCTCTATCTATCTATATATATATATATATATATATATATATATATATATATTCATTTTTTTCCATGAAATACGCACCTTCATGACAGCAATCACACTTGATTTGGCTTTCTTTAATAGAAATGCATATAAGGGTGTGTTTTGTTTTATGTTTGGTTGACCAATGTACGGTTTTGAATGGTTAATATCACTGAGACAGACCATTCTTTTGCGTGGGGAAGTTAATGCTATCTTCGAACTGTGATTTATATGTACATGTGATGGACGGCTGCAGTTAGAGTAGCATAAAGTAGATATAATATGGAAATGAAAGGCTCCTATTAGAGCACGAGGAATTAGTTTACTTGATATTTGTGCATTTCATATTCAAAATGAGGGAGATTCTTTCACATTCCGGTGGCACATGATATATAGATTCATCTATACAAAAATTTTATTCATAGTGGTTTATGATTAAATTGGGTTAATAACGCTAAAAATCAAAACTAATTCTAATTAATTATAGCCAATAAATTTTGTTTGAAATGAACCACATTTCAGAAATAGCATAACTATTTAATATTAGCTAGCTATATTTTGTAAATAATAGACTGATTTATTGTTAATTTACAGCAACTAATTATTCATATGCTCTCTCTCTCTATATATAATGAAAATAATATTAATCCTTTGTAACATATACTTTCATAAAATGAAAATAACTATTTCATTAGCTTTTTTTTTTTCTTCTCCTACCACAAAGATGAAAATCGATGATCAAATTATAACACATATAAAATAGATTCTACGCCTCTTATTATTTATTTTTATTGAGAAAAATTATGACACTTCTCTCCTTGTTTTTCTGCAATGGGACGTCTCCTGCTTTTTTTTAAAGGGGTTTAGGGCAGGAGACCGTTGTGTCATTTTAGGTGGATAACAACTTCTCCTTTAGAAGCAAATAAGAAATGTTATCACATTGCCAACAGTCGCTTCGATTGTACGGTAGTTGTAACCTGGTTTCAAGAAATAATTATCAAGACTAGATTCCTTGGTGTTAAAGACCAAAATTTAAATCATGATCCTGTTATCAGGTAGAATACATATGACCCACAACGATTTTGTAATTCATATTTCCTCCTTAATTATACCTTCGCGTATTTACTTTATTAAATACTTTCTTTAGGCAACAAAAATCTGTAGCCTCCAGTGGACGTATTTAGCTCAGTGATAGTGAGGTTAGTAGATCCCACTAACCTAGAAAAATTTTCGATTGTATCACGTGAACTTATTTTTTACTTTCATTCATTGAAAATTCATAGATGAGGGTATAATTTATTTAATTCAAAAAATATTTTTTTCTTTGCTGTATAGATAAACTGAAAAATACAGGTTATTTTACTAATTAAAGTAAGAACGATAATAAAATATAATCAATTATAAACAAAAAAATTTCATATATATATATATATAGTTTTAATTTAATATATTTTTAATAAGATTTTTCTTTTCCATAATAGCATGAAAGAAATGTGGTTGAATGGTAGCGGGTGATGACAAATATCAAAAGAAAAAAATAATAGTTTTTATTTTGAAAAGACTAATTTTGTTTTTTTAGTTAGAGAAGCTCAAAATATTGAAAAAAAATTCCAGTAGAGTTTTTCCAAAAGTAGTTAATTTGACATCTAATCAGCTATTAGATGCTGATAAAAAAATTTACCAAATACTATTTGCTTAACTTGGACATTAAAAAGTTAGAGTTGTATCCAACAGCTCAAGTCGTTGCTAAGAGAACACTACCACAAAGAAGCAGGTACATAGCGGAAATTAAGGAGATTGATCTGAGCTAAAATGGGAAAGAATCCATGTTTCAACAGAGGAACGTGGTCTGCTGAGGAAGATAAAATACTCACTGATTACGTTCACAATTATGGAGAAGGGAAGTGGAGTAACGTTTGCCGAAGATCTGGTATTGGTTATTTTATAATATACCTGCCTGCATCTTCCATTCTCTAATATTCTTTAAGAAAAGCAAAAACCTTGAGAAAAGTCTTCGTTCCTAATTTAATTAATTCTGGCTGATTATCTAACAAGAACAAACAAACACTAATGTTGTTTTCAGGGTTGAAGAGAAGTGGTAAGAGTTGCAGATTGAGATGGTTGAATTATCTGAGGCCAGATATCAAGAGAGGTAACATTTCTGAAGATGAAGAAAATCTCATCATCAGACTGCATAATCTCCTTGGTAATAGGTATACCCTCTTCATTCTTTTTCACTCTCAATACTTTTCTACATCCTCTTTACTACTACTACGTATACTACTACTATTAGAAGAGAAAATTCATTTTATAGGAGATAATTTCTTGGGGAGATGGTGTGCAAATATTGTTGAAATGTCATATTTTAAGCAATTGTGTTACATTGAAAACATTAATTATTCTTTGACATGTAAAAAAATTGCAGTGTTGTCTAGTAATGACGATGGCTGTGAGATGTCGTACGTGTTCAAACTCAATCTGTTAGAACCTTCTAACCAAAGAAATATGATTTTTATTACTTATTTTCATTCATAAGATAGTAAAAAATGATTTTTGTTATTTGTTGGTTTTTGTGTAGGTGGTCTCTTATTGCTGGGAGATTACCAGGAAGAACAGACAACGAGATAAAGAATTATTGGAATTCTTATTTGAAAAAGAAAGTAGTTGAGGGACAAAAGACCGTTGTTGATTCCAAGAAACAACTGCAGATTCCAACCGAAAAAATACAATCGAATGAGGTTATTATGAATTCGCAGCCGCAGGTTGAGAAAATCACAGAAAGCAACGAGAAGGCTTGTTCCACTTCTTCTTCTTCATCTTCAGCCATCATAAAGAGAGAAGATTCATCGAATCTTCTTCTCGATGTGGATATTAACGACAAATGGTGGGAAAGATGCTACGACAGTGTTGACATCTTCGAATCCAGCAATCGTCTAAATTTTCCAGAATCAAAAGCTGAAGCCGAGCTCCATGTTTTGAAGAACATTGAAAGGCTGGAATATGGGACTCTGTGTGATCCTTCCCTACTAAACCATCCTTTCGATCTCAAGAATTTATCAAAATTTCTAGAATTAGAGTAGGATTGGATAATTAATTATTTGATTCTGAAACTTGGATCTGCAACGGTTTGATTGTTCGTTCAATTTCTAAGTACGGAAAGATTATTTCAGGAATAAGCTTTTTGTATCTTTTCTAAATTTGGTGTAGCATATTATTTCATCATGAATTAGTACTATTATATTATATTCTGGATTTTGTGTGCTAGCACTTGACGAAATTAGATGGTTGTAATTAAAATATTTTATTTCTTTTAATTAATTATCAAATATTGTTCAACTGACTTCTAAAAATAAGAATGCAATTGTAGATATTAACGGAAAGACTGTATCATTAACAAAATTAAAAATTTTAAAAATATATTTGGTTAACTCTTGAGAAAGTAAGAATACAAATTTCGATATTGTTTATTGCCAAAAGAGTTAGAATCTGTTTGGTATTACATTTAACAAAACACTTTTAAAGAAAAAATTTTTATTTTTAAATTTTTTTAGTTTTAAAAACTATTTTTAAAGATAAATATATAAATAATTTTTTTTTCAGAAACATATTGAGAAAAATAACTTAAAAAAAAACTAAAAAAATCAGTTAATTAAATTAAAAAAATTTTAAATCTATTTTTTAGAAATCTAATAATAATTTCAAACACTCTTTTATTGTAATTTGCTCTAACTTTTTAGGACATTTTTTTATCCTTCCTAAATATTATTGAATAAAATCAATACTTGGATTGGCACTTGGCATCAATAGATTTAAATCTAACCGATCTTGAATAATTTTTAAGAAATATACTGGATGGAACCAAATTAATTAATTTGATTAGAAAACCGAAATTTTAGATTAAATAATAAAGAAATTGTTAAAACAAAATCGAACCAAACATTTAAATCTAATTTCTTAAGAAATCCAATACGTACATACTGAAATATTATTCGATAATGCAATCGGGTTTCAGTTTTGCATGCCCTAATGGACAATATGTGCACGTGATTATATTGGGACTAGAATTATTGTGTGGTACTGTGATTGGGGGGACCGTATCCAAGTTGGACTTTCCACTGCATTATAGCTTTCTGCCAAAATAATTATATACTGTCAGACGAGGGTCCCGCCGTTGCATCGCGCAGTTTCCTTGTCAATTTTCAGTCACCCTCTCTCGCATGAAGTTACATCGTCGACAGATTAAATTTTTTTTTAATTTAGCCGAAAATAATTTGTTTTCAAAGAATATTTTTTTAAAATGTATAATATTTTTTTGATGTTTAGCAGAAAGATGGATATTCCTACAATACTAAAAAAAATAATATTTTTTTTATTATATCCAATAAGTTTTAGAAAATAAGTTATTGTATTTAGAATGAAAATTAATTTTTTAAAGGTATCTCCATTTTATTAGGAAAATAAAATTTCTTTGATTTATTTCCCTTTGATAATATAAATATTAAAAAATAAAGGAAACTATTTTCTGAAAAAATATTTTTCACAAACAAATAAAGTCTTAATTGACTGATTTTTTAAATTTTTTATAAAATATTTTTTTTCAAAGTTTCTTCTAATAAAAATATATATTTACATATTTTTCTCTAAAATTAAATTTCAAAACAAAAAAAATAAAAATAGAAATTTTTTGTAAACTTAATATCAAATAGGGCTTTATTTCAATCGAAAAAATGAATCAAATCCCATTGATCTACACTAATTCAGTTGGGTTGTTTAAATATTATATTTTCAATAAAATCAATTTACTCGATTTGATTAGATGAAGTTTAAAAAACATTAATTGGCTCACAAGAAGGTTAACCTAGGTTTAAAGTATATCCTTATATACTGTTAACATCAATCCTTAAAAAATAAATAAATTTAGGGCCACGTTTATTATAATTAATGAGATGAGTTGCACATATGATATCAATAACGGCCAGTTTGCCACAATCGGCTCACTTGGTTGGTTGCTTCAAAGGGAGAGGTGCTGGTGATAATTATTTAGAGAAATTTAGTGGCTTTTTAATTGGGTAAAAATGCATTTGGAAATCGAAATCACAATAGATGATTTCCATTTCCGATGTTTGATTGGTCAAAAAAATATTCTGAAATGGAAATATTATTACTTAAAAATATGGAATAAGGCATTCCTTCTCCTCTATAGTCAATCAGATTTATTTTTTTTAGCCAAAATCAAAATTTTATTGATAAAATAATTTATTTTATTTTATCTATATTCCAATTTTATTTGCAAGCTGAAATCAAACAGCCACATAATAAAATCGTTGGCATGTAATAAAGGGAGATGTTATAATATTATCAGCTGAGAAAATTTGCTCACCTACATCTAATACTATATCCTTAAGTTTTCGAGTTTTATGAGAGGTTTTCATCAGCGAAGCAACTACAGATACAAATCAGGAACGTGGCGGCGGGTCTCGGCTGGTCCACTCGCATTGAATTCTTCATTTTCTTCGCGAACAACGGGAACAGATTTTTTTCTACTCCCTGTTTTATATGTCAAAATTTGATAAAATTATATGTTGAGAATCTCATAATTAAGTCCAATTTTGCAACTTCTTTTTTAGTAGGAAGTAGCTAGGTAGCCAGGATTTTTATTCTGGGCAGCCAAAATTTTCCATAATCGAATAAAAGAAATAAATGATCACTTGATTCATTCGATCTATTAACATATAGGGTTTGTGATTTAGAATTTAATGACAGTGCTCCTTTAATTTTAAGCAATAATTAAAAAAAATCATCATTTTTGGTCCATTACTTCTTTATTATTTAACTACTATTTGAAATGTTATGCCCTTGCCTTAAAATTTCCCCTTTAAAATATTCTTTTTTTGGTTTCTTCTCTTAAAGGTATGTAATTCTCTTTTCTACTTTCAATAATTTTGTCCCTTTTTATCTTTTTTCTCATATCTCCATAAACTCTAAATATATACTTATAATTTTGTAATTTTGATACTCAGTCACATGTAGTGGCACAACTAGGAGGTGGCATATGGAAGCCATCGCGGCTCTTGAATTAAAAAAAATGTTAAAATTATACTTTGAAATTTTTCTTTTCCTTAAATCTAGATGTTACGGAAGAAACTTCATCCAAACTTAATTACATTTATGCTAACGTTGCTATATTATTATCAATATAATTTCTACTTTTTTTTTGTCACTAATTTATGATAACAGTAGTTTTCAACTTTTGTTCCTACAAGATGTAAAAAAATCAGAATGGTGCGCCGGGATTGTTCTAGCACAACCACTCCAATACTTAAGTTAAAGAAAGATGAAGAGAAGTTGACAATAGGGAGTTAAATAAATGTTGAAGTATTTTATATTATTTTTGCTTACTCTCTGTTTGGTTTGAGATATGTTATTTATAATTCATCCCCTATCTTGGTAAAATGTGGTTTCATTAATCAGAAAAGTGTGATTTTACATAATCTCATCAGTCTTAAAAAGTGTGATATTATTAATCATGATGGGGATTGATGAAACATATTATTGTCGTCGTAGAAATGTGATATTATGTTTTTCCATACTTTGACAATGACATGTCATAAAATCGTTTCGTGTATCAGATGTTTTGTCAATTATATATTAAATGTATTGTAATTTTTTTTTACTTCATTAAATATACTATACTTAGATTCAAGATTGGTGATTTTCTATTTATTAGATCTACCAGCGAGATCTCCCACTTATTATGTTTACCAGCAACATTTGATATTTATTAGTTCTATCAGCGTAATATCTCATTTATATGTTCTACTATCAAAATTTTCCATTTATCAAGTTTACCACCAAAATCTACGTAACTTAGGGGGTGATACCAATCTCATATTGTTATTTATGTGGTTAAGAGTTTTTTTTTTTTATTCTTTTCAGCTTTAAATACTTAAGTTTTGAAGTTATTCCTTTTTTCATTTTTTATGGGTTAATATTTTGAAATTAATTAAATTCAAATTTTCTTATATATATATATATATATATTAAGTATATGCATTCAAATTTAGGTTATAAATATGCGCAAGTCTCAGTATAAGAGTACTTTTTTATATTACCTTCATGTATCATATAACATTAAAAATGAGACTCAAAGTGATTTAATTCCCATATATATATATATATATATATATATATATATATATATATATATATATACTACCAATATTTTCTCATGTAAGTTTTTACTGTATACTTTTGATGCAAAAAATATGTATTTTTTTAAATAAATCACTAGTTTTTTATTATAAAAACTAATAATATTTTATAAGTAAAGAGATATATATATTTTTTATATTAAAAATATATTATGAAAAATATATGAAAAAGTGTTATTACCGTTTCATATATATATATATATAATTTTTTTTTTTTTGAGACGGAAGACCTGTGGTCTAGTATAATCCAACCAGCCACGTGAGTAGTCAGTTGCAGGGCTGTAAACTCCCAAGTGGCCTAATTTCGTCCGCTTCTGACATTTTGTATGCAAATTGAGAGGAGCCCGCTCGTGGCATGCTTTAACCAACTTTCAAGGCATTGAAGAAAGTTAGCTCTTTATTTATATTTTTTTTTCTCTTTTTAAAATTCAGAGCTTACATCTGGTTAAAAAAAAAAAAGAAAGAAAAGAAAGAATTTAGAGTTTAGAGAAAGTTATTATAGTATGAAACCAGAAGCCAGAGCACTGTTTCTATTTCTGAATTCCTTAGTACCAAAAAAATTTCCTATTTATGGGCAACTTATTTGGACGGGGAAAATAATTTTCCTAAATATTATATATCATAAATATGAATTTCTTACTTAATTCACACTTTTAGACATATATATATATATCGTTGTTATTATTCAAAATTCTCTTTATCAAAGTGATGACACAAATTAATAAAATTGAAAAATATAATATACTGTTCAATGTAGAATACTAGATGATTTAAATAATTTTTTTTGGAAGATATATATGAGATTTTTTAAATTTCAAAATATCTCTTTCTATGTTCAGCTTAGAAGTTATGTTTTTTGACTGGCAACTTGAACATTTCATTGCGTGTAAAATTAATTTAACCTTTTTTTCTCTGGTGCAATTAAATCTATTAATTTGTAATTTTTCATAACCTTTCAATGGCATTTAGTTATAGAAACTTCCTATTAATTTGATGTTTATGAGATTAATAATTAACTTAATCAATTTTTTTTTTCCAAATTTCATTAACAAAATGTTTATTTTATTTTATTCATAAACATTTACCTTGTTAATTATTTATTAATAGCAAATTAACAATGGTGAATTATCTTGTTAATTAAAGTAACGAATACTCAAACTGAAAAAAATTAATTTCTAATTTTCTAAGGCAATAGTTTCCTAATGAATTTGAATTATTTGCATCTTAATCCATAAAAAAAAGTTATGAAAGAGATCTAAACAAGTAACTAAATGCCATTGATTTGAATGAGCAGTACTTGAGGACGGACCACATCATAAATGCAATATGATGTGGCCCATGAGTGTCAATTTCTCAGTCCCAGAATTGAGGAAGTGGTTTTTGGGTTGTAAAAAACCACGACCAGATATATTGGAGAACCTAAGCCAAGAAGACAGCAAGTGGCAAAACAACCGAAAGATATAATAATTCCATTTACACATATCAGTAGCTGGCTAGAGAGAAAGAAATTAAACAAAGCCAATAATAATGGGGAGGAACCCTTGTTGCTCTAAAGAAGGTTTGAACAGAGGCGCCTGGACAGCCCAGGAAGATAAGCTTCTCACTGAATATATTAAAGCTCATGGTGAAGGCAAATGGAGAAACGTCGCAAAAAAATCTGGTAATTTTATAATTTACATCTTCTACCAATATGTTTCTTTGCAAGAACTAATTCATATAATTTATATGTTTAGGTCTAAAAAGATGTGGAAAGAGCTGCAGGCTTCGGTGGTTGAACTATTTAAGACCCGATATCAAGAGAGGCAACATATCCCCAGATGAAGAAGACCTCATCATCAGGCTCCACAGGCTCTTGGGTAACAGGTTTTTAATTCTTTCTAATTTTAATTACCTTCAATATTTTAAATTTAATTAATTCTTAATCAAAGCAAGAAAATTATGTATGTTGATAAGTTTGTTTGTGGTTGAAACAATTAATAGATGGGCCTTGATAGCGGGGAGGCTACCGGGACGAACAGACAATGAAATAAAGAATTATTGGAATACTGTTCTGTGCAAAAAGATGCAGAAAGATAATCACAAATTAGCCTCCTCTCCTCCTGATTCTGATTCAGCAACAAAAATGGCATCACACCAAGCTGAAGCCCAACAAGTGCGGGACATTAATAAGGAAATTAACACAATCTCTTCAGCTTCTATTAATAAGGAATTTAGTGCATCCAGTGGGTCATCTTTGCTTGCTAATTATAGTGATCTGCAAGATTTCCTTTTGGATTTTGAAGTTGGAGAGCTTTATCTATCGGATTTTTTCAAATATGAATTCTCATCATGTGACCTTAAACTTTCGTGACAACGACACTACTAGTCATGGCATCGATCCTCCAAACCTTAGATCCCTATATATGCTATTCTCAGAGGAAACTGAATGATTTGGGTGTTCAACCGAAAGTAGCTATATAAAGCTCTTTAATATATGGCTCTTCACTTCATTTCTGGGTTATGGAGATTGCCTGCTAATTTGTCTATTTCACAATCCTCAGATTTAAATTTAAATTATTGCATTTCTATATTAATGAATAAAATCATCGACTCTCGTTTTAGGCAAAAACTACCCTTATTTGTTTGTGTATATAGAAAAGTTGTGAAGTGTCTTTTTCGTTCACTATATATATACACATCCCTTCTCAGGTGGCAGCATTTTTTCTTCTTATTTTTTTAATGTGTTGCTCTGTTATTTTGAATCATGCATATTTTTTTTGACGCTATTTAAAAGCCTAGTTATATTTGTAAATTTTATAATATTTTTTTATAACAGGTTTGCTGAATTAAAATATTTTCCTACGCTTTTATAAAAGTCAAAAAGCATTATTAATATTTCCCGATATTTATAAAATAGTGTTACTAAATTAGAGATTTTCTTGAGATTTTCTGAAAAAAATGTCACCAAGTTTAAATACCTATGGCCACTAAATTTAAAAAATTACTAGCACTTTTTTTTATAAGTGTTTTTAAATTCTTTTAAATAGGGTTTTTTTAATTTAAAGTGTCACTAAATTAAAATTATTAATAAATTATCAAATAATTATATTTATGATTAGAATCTTTAATTTCCTGACTTTTTTTTTTTTACAAAAGAGTCATTAAGTTAGAATAATTTTCAATCCTTATAAAATAACGTCACTAAATTAGAGATTTTCCTGACATTTAAAAAAAAAAAAGTCACCAACTTTAAGCGTTGTAAAATTATTTCACAATTACATTTATGAAGCTTTTCATAATAACATCTTTTATTTTTTGATCGCTTTTTATGTAAATGTCGATAAGTTTTATTTACTTGGTGACGCTTTGTTAACAAACTTCAATATTTCAATAACTAGATTATGTGTCGATGCTTATTCATCAAGCATGCGCAATTTAAAAAAGCTTTTTCTTAAGCGTTGTTAAGTTTATTTTTAAAAATTTGCTGACGCTTATATAATAGCGTCACTAACTTTGTGAGTTTTTTAATATTTTTCACAAAAATGTTATGTTTAATTTAATGGGTGTTCGGTTCATAAAAAAATTAGGTGGAAATAAGGATGAGAATGAATGCTTTCCATTGTTAATATTTAGATAGCAAAAAAATAAAATGTAATGAAAATTAAATTTTTTCATCAATGAGAATCACTCATTTCTCTCTCCCTCAAGGGAATAAATATTTTATTCTCATAAGAATCAAGTTAAATTAATTAAAAAATGATGAAATTTTCTATGTTTTTTATAAGTCATAAGTTATATACACAAACACATATATTTTTGAATATATTTAAAATTCAACTTTTATTTACAAACAAGTTGCTTATTTTATCTTTATAAATATTTTTTTTGCATTTATTTTTATTTTTACTTTAAATATGTATAATTTATAATTAAATTGCAATAAAAATCTAGATTAAACAAAGATTTTCCAAAAAAGCATTACCCAGATATGGGGCTCTCAGTCAGCCATTAACATAGCCGCTGCTGTCATCCTCCATCTCCTCCTCTCCCTCCTCCATTCAGGCAACCGTCACGTCTTTAGACTTTATTGGCGCCATCTCCTCCTCTCAGTGTCACTGGCTGCATCCTCACAACATTGCATCGATCAAAAACAAAAGAGAAACAGCCAACACTGGGGACAAAGTATAGGCATTGCCACTCATGTCGCGAATTCCTAATCATGTTGTCTCTTGATTCCAGTTTGTTACCAGAATGATGAACCAGATGTCATTCACACATTATTAACTAGGCCTTCAACATTTTACAACTAGCTCGGGAAAATATTTTTAAAATCATATAAATTTTTTAACAACACTGGAAATTTTGTTTATAGGCACCAACAAGGTTCATCCAGTTTTCATGGACTTCTCTAAAGCTATTTCAAGAGTAAAGATAAAAATTTGAAGATGAACTAGATGAAATTAGGAGTAATAATTTACAGCAAATTGACGAGTCTAGTTTTGTAATGATTAACAAACTTAGCATTTAGTAGAAATTTAGTAGCTTTACAACTCTAATACCCACTTTTCGTACAAAAAAATGCCCCTCTTTAGGCACTGGAGATTAAATATTTATTTTTAGATCACTCTAAGTTAAATTGAAGTTCATATCTTGGAATTGCATAGTCCAAAGGATGAGGTTGAAAGAAAAACAACCATAGCTTATAGGTACCTTCCAAGAACCAACTGAGAAGCATTGACATGCCTTTCTGAATTACCAAATTGCTTTCGCCCTATTCTCATGCTCTGTCCCTATTCCACCTGATTCTGGAGGAAATGACGAAGGAGCAGAGGGGCAAATGAAGAGAGAGGAAAAGAGAGGTGGGAAAGGATAAGATTCTGATTACTGTATATAGAATTTTTTTTTTCCGGTATCCTAGTTATTTGATAATTTGATTTTCCCAACAAAAAAAAAAATATTTAAAATAATAATATGTGCAAAAAGAACAAAAATATTTTTACAATAACAGCCATTGAAACCCGTCTGATTTTACCCATTTGATTTGGCAGAACATCTTCAATATATATATATTGAAGATGTTCATATACAACCGTAAAGAGAGTCATAAGAGGAACCAATAGCAAGAATCTCTAATTAGGAATATATGTTTTTTATGATAAAAATATTTAGATCCATTATTATATATTCCTAATACATCAACATGATATTAGAATAACTACGTATTCTTGCTTTAGCAAATGTTTATTCCGGCGCCTCTAAATATTTTTCTCCGAATTAAGCTAGCTTTTGCAATTCAAGATTTATTTTTAATGCAAAATTGAATATTTTGGTACTCTGTATTTTACTAGATTAAATTCAAACCACTCAAAGGGAATTAGTCCTCGAACTTTTTGAGCGCAAGAGGTAATTTCACATCAAAATTTTAAGAGATAAAATAAAAGTTTATAATTATAGTGGAGTTAATTTTATATTGATTTAAATTATTTTAAAATTATTATGAATTTACAATTATTAAACTTAGATTTTTTAGACTCTTACGTCTTACCATTCTAATTTTTGCTTTATGTGTTGTTTTTTTAATACTATCATTTTTTTTGGGCGTGGGCAAAGCTTATCTTATCATTTTACTGTATACAATGAAGAAGATGAAAGGCTCCTATTTTACTATGAGGAATTAGATAGACATGGAATTAAATGAAAGGTTCTAACTGCAGCCCCAGAAAATCAATGCACTTAAATACTTATAATATAGTTGTATATATATATATATGCATTTCACTTTCACAATAATATGAAATTTAATCATTTCAGTTTATAGATTGGGTTAATAACTTCAAAAATTCAAATTTAATTCTCAATTATTAATTTCCAATGAATTATGTCTTGCAAAATAGTTTTATATCCGTTATTCCTAGAAAAATAATCCAAATCAGCTAGTTATATCCTATGTCTAAGTTCAATAAACCAAATCTGTTTTTCAACAATTATTTGTACAAATAAAAATATTAGAGTTTTGAATTTCTTTTATTGTTAAAAAAAATAATTAAAATGCATTATTTATTCCTTAGTAGGAAATTAAGGTTAAATATCAAACCCATGATTTCTTCGAACAAATAATTACATACATGTGTAAAACCTTTCGTCATTCTTTCTATACTCGCTTCTCTTATAAATTAAACTGGAATTTAAAAATTAGTTATTGACTATTTTTAGTTCTTTAAAAACTTAAAATTAAAAAGAAATATAGAATATTGGGATTCTGGACATCAGGCGCTTGTTATCTCTGTATAAAAATGCAGTTTTATATTTGAAAATAAAAAAATATAAATTATTATATATATATATATATATATATATATATATATATATATATATATATATATATATATATATATATATATATATATATATATATATATATATGTTTTTTTCATCGATTGACAAACTGGCTGACAAGTAAAAAAAAACGTACAATTTGATGTTTTCATTGTTTACACTGAATTAATCAAATTACGACTTATAAAAGTTCATTATATGAGAATATTTTTTTTTAAGTATATGAATATATAAATAAAATGTATTTTTATTTTTAATATTATATAACTAACACAAAAATAAATAAAAATATATATTATTAAAAAAATAATATAAAGTAATTAGCTACCACATGTCTGATAGCCGATCTAACATTTGATCGACATGATTTAAACAAGCATGATGATGTTATTATTACTTTTACAAAATGCCCGGCAGCAAGAAAACAGTCCCGCAGAGAGGCAACCAAATTAAGAGAGGGAGAGAGAGTTGAAGAACTTAAAATGGTGAAGAATCCTCTTTCTTCCATACAAAGTTGGAGCTCAAGAGCCTGGTCTCCTCAGGAAGATAAAATACTCATGGGTTACGTTAAAATCCATGGAGAAGGGAAGTGGCCTCTCATTTCTCGAAGAACTGGTATTCTATATGTTATAAACTTGTCTAGCTGGCTCCATTTTCATTAATTAATAATTAATTGCTTCTTAATTGGGGACAGCTTTTGTTGCTTTAATTCTTGGTATATAATTGCCTAATTCACATGTTTACAGAATTGAAGAGAAGTGGCAAAAGTTGCAGCATGAGATGGTTGAACTATCTAAGGCCAGATATTAAGAGAGGTAACATTTCTGAAGATGAAGAAGATCTCATTATCAGACTGCATAAGCTCCTTGGTAATAGGTATATGTTCCCTCATATTTTTCTCATGTATATATATATATAAATATTTTCTATGCCTCCACCTTTATCATTATTATTATTGCATATAAATGTTAATTAATTAGCCGATCCATTAAGTATATATTTCATGGTTTTAATGATCAGGTGGTCACTTATTGCTGGGAGGTTACCAGGAAGAACAGACAGTGAAATAAAGAATTATTGGAATTCTTGTTTGAAAAAGAAAGTTGAGAGACAAAAGACTAATATGGATTCCAATATTGAGAAACCAGCTGATATGAATCTGCAGCTGCCGGCAGATAACGATAATAATGAAATTGAGATAATCGACACAGAAAGCCAGGAAAACCCATCTTCTTTTTCTTCAGCCATAGAGAAAGAAGATTGGCTGGATGTTATTCTTGATTTGGATATTCACCAAAAATGGAGGGATGTTGGATGCTATGAGAATGTGGCCAATTTTCCACAATCAACAGGTGAAGCAGTGCTCGACTTTTTCAAGGATAATACTAATGAAACAGCAGAAAATGGGAGTTCAATTGATCCTTTTCAATTCAACTATCCTTTTAATCTCAAGAATTTATCAGAATTTCTTGGATTGGAGTAGGATTAGATTATTTGTGAATAAAATATATCATTCATTTACCAATCGGATACACCTATTATGAAATAATCATGATAAAAATGGGAAGTAATGAATTCAATACCAAATCTCTACAATATATATATATATATATATATATATATATATATATATATATATATATATATATATATATATATAAAATATATCATTCAAGATATTGATCTGAGTGTGCTTTGTGGGCAAAAATTGCCTCAGATTATCGAGATCATAAATAAAATTAGGATTTTTTTGTCTAAATTCCGTCCATAATGAACCAAATTGATGATAGTTTCATGTAATAAAATTCTTTTTATTGGATTGATCTAAGTATTTCTCATAAAACTATTGTCTCCAATTACAAGCTTATAATAGGATATAATGCTATTTGCTGTCTCTGTGAGAAATCTTGAATTAATTATTTCATTGATAAGTCAGAGTGTATGTATACATGAATCTTATTAGAATTAAATGGATTTAAACAGTTGAACTTGAAAATTGTAGATTTATCGTTATTTCAAAATGATTTAAATTAATCTGAAGTTAGTTGTTTTAGTGAGATTTTATTTAACGAATCCAACCTCCTAAAAATAGTAAATACGGAGAGAATTCCAATTTCAGAAACATACTTTCCTTAATCGTCTCAACAGGTGCATGCAACTATAAAGATCACATGAGCTTTTGTAACGACTGTTTCCCGTCGGCTGGGTATATGAGTACGCATAATTGTCGCCAAGAGTTAGCTTTTTAAGGTTGTGTTAGATTCAGTCCATTTCAACAATTTTAAAAGAACTATTGCATGATTCTCTTTCCCTCACTTTCTGCTACTATTTTTCTTTTGTGTCAAACACGATACAAGCACCTTGCATGCATGAGATTGAGAGAAGAGGCTTTTTCTAGGATTGGATTAGTATTCGAAAAGGATGAAAGCAAACGGGGGAAGGGGTGGAGGTATAGGGAATTCAAATGGCTAGTCTGGGCTAGAATTCTATATATTTGGGAATTAAGGCCTATAAAATTGATTTACTACTACATATAAAATAAACTATGTATGTTCAATATATTATGCAATCAAGTAATACTAATTGAAAAATTGTAGGTGGTTTGGTAATTGAAAAATATATTAGCTAGGTTTTGCTAGCAATTACCTAATTGAATACGTAGTTAATTAGTTCAAACAAACTAATACTCTTGATTAATGAGCATTATTCCACATACTAATATTAGCTAACAAGGGGTTTAGGTCCACTTATGATATCTCTCGTGGAACTTGGACAAAATAATTAAGTTTTGGTTAAATCAAGTTGACATCGATCCTTGCTCTATTTGATGCCCATATCAGAAATTTTTAGATATTTTGATCATTTTGTCCATTCACCAACATATTTGGAAATTTATGTACAACCATGTAAATGGTCCCCATATATATATATATATATATATAATTAATTCGTTATTAATTAAAGTTGTTTCTTCTTTTCTGGAATCTTTTATTTTCTTTTGTCCTCCATATATCCCGTTCTATGTTCAGTCGCAATGCACGATGTAATGTATAGCATTAAGCATCGCGCACACTCTATAGTTTTGTACCGAGCCATTATGTTTTCTTGAGTGATAAATTTCTTGGATGTTATTTATAGCTTTCTCAGGTGTATAGATTGCCTAAATTTGGTCCACATCTTCATGAATACTTACCTATATAACATGAGCCATAGTGGTCCATTTGTTCATTTTCATTAGTGTGGGGTCCTTATTCAGATGGGCATGTTTATTTACCTATCATGTTACTGTGACTTTTAGATATACGTATTGAATATGAATGGCTTGCAATTGATTGAAGTACAATAAATTAGATATAAATGAAAGGCTCCTATTAGAGCACGAGGAAATAGATTCCATGATACTAATTCAGAAAGGTCTGGATATTTCAATTTTTTTTTCTTTATATGTATATATTAGCAAGCCATACATATTTGTTGTATAATAAATTTAGCACTTATTTGTTGTTTACTATAATGTGCTTGGCAGTTGGTGAGTATACCTTTACACTCACAAATGTATATATGGAATTAACTAAGCGGTTCTAATTTATTTCTGCTTTCAAGCACAAACCAATTAATTAAGTCACATTTAAAATTTAAAGAATAAAAAAAAAATTTATAATTCGAAATCGGCTTAAATACTTTTGAAGTAATAATAAATAAACAATTATTAAGGTTGACTGTTTAGATACACACAATTATAATATGCTTATAGAAGTACTAATTATTCGTATGATTATGAATTCTATGTGATCTTAAAAAAATAAATATCTAAATTAAAAAATGAATAAGTTTTTGACTCAAACAAAAAGAAAAAACCCATACGGATAAAAATAATGGATTAAAACTTATAATCGTGGCTAATCTAATTTTAATTGATTAAGTTATTTTAAAACAATATTGATTTGTAATTATTAAGTATTACAAAAATTATGAACACCATAAACACCAACAATCTCTACAATAATATGATAATATCCACTTTGGGCCTAAGCCCTCATGATTTTACTTCTGGACTCTACCAAAAGTTATCATTCCAATGAAGATGTTGTAAATATTTATAAGCTCATGACTCTCTTTATATTTTTTTAATGTGGGACATTGTTTGTCCACTTAACAATCTTCTTCTCAAATAAAATTTCACTGAGCTTCTCCTCAAACGGTCATCCAATTACGTTTTTATAAGACTGTGTTTCATTGAGTTAATTGCTCACTTTTTTGCATTGGACAATAAATCATATATGAAATACCAAAGTATATGGGGATCTGTAATTTTTGTTCAATATTCCGAAAATTTTTCACTTTATTTGTCTCTGATATCACTTGTTATTGAGTATGGACACTACAAACATTACAAATCTCCACAATAATATGATATTATCCACTTTGGACCTAAACCCTTATGGTTTTACTTTTGGACTCTATATATCCAAAATGTCTCATTTCAATGGAGATGTTATGCATATTTGTAAGCTCATGACTTTCTTTATATTTTTTCGATGTGGAATATTATTCGCCCACTAAACATTAAACTTGACTATTTAGGCTTACACAATTCTAATAAGCATCATATTAAAAAATTATCTCAAAAGATAGTTTGTATTTACTGCATGCTTATGCTTCTAATATTATAGATTTGTTCAACCAAGAAGAATATAAGGAGAGAGAAGTTGCACACAAAGACTACAGCAATGCTGAGAGAATTAGTACTAAGGAAACAAAGTGCGATGAGAACCGGACAATCAAAAGCAGATGACTTGTGTTAAGCTTGCCCTCGCATTCAATTGAAATGGAGAATTCAGGAAATTCAAGTGGTACAAATAGTTATAAAGATGACAATCGAAGACGTAATAGAAGAGTGCAAGGCCTTGTGTACGAAAGAATGCAAGGCCTTCTACTTAGAAGGACCCGAACCTATTGCAAGCTTGTTAATGATAGTCTTAGCTATGCACCCTGAATGGCAAGATAAAGGCAAGGCAAGAAGCCGTACAAGTTTGTGGAAACAAGGAACCTGATTTTGAAGCTCTAACCCACTTCAAGATTGTGATAATATATTTCTATACATTAAGATGTGCCATAATTTGATTCTGCTGCCTGTTTTTTAAGATACTAGAAGCAAATCACGAAAGAACAAATATAATTCAGTTATCATCTTTTTGCAGGTAACCATGATCCTGAATGAAATTTTAAGGTTATATCCACCAGCAATTACTGTATTTCACTGTATCAGCATGGAAACCAAGACAGGAGACATGACCATCCCAGGAGGGGTTGACCTTTTGCTACCCACAATGCTGATTCATCACGATCCTTAGTTGTGGGGCGATGATATGCAGAAAATTTTTAGACCAGAGAGATTCTCTGAAGGTGTTTTGGGGGGCATATAAAAATGATTTAGCATTCTTCCCTTTTGGTTGGGGTCCAAGGACTTGTATTGGCCAAAACTTCTCTCTGTTTGATCGAAGCAAAGACAGTTTTGGCTATGATTCTGCAGCATTTCTCATTTGAGCTCTCACCATCATTTTCCTTGTACTGTTACGATACTGCAGCCACAGCATGGAGCTCAGATCATAATACAGCAAATATAATTAAGCTATTGTTGAGAGAGCTGAAATTTTTAGTAAAAAAGTAACGACATTTTGTTCAGACTTTAGATTGCTCGATGCTGAGAAAAGAGGCTGCTGGTTGAGCATGTGTTTGCACGACATGCATGGTTGCTGCCTTGCTGGAGATTTTACTTGTTTTAGTTGATATGTTAAGTGTTTACTTGAGTGTATGACTTTCAGCAATTATGTAGTAGAAATGTGTGAAACTTTCGGAGTAGAAATATGAGATTTTTCTTTTTTGGTGACAGAAATGTGAGACTTCTTGTATGACAGTTTCTGCTGATAGATGGCATGGATTAGTCAATCCTTCATGGACTAGTCAAGTAGTCATACTTCTCTTAATGGATTAACCAACAAATTTTTTCCTCTCTCTCTCTCTTTAATGAATTTTTTTTTTTAAACTTAAAATGGCAGAAGATAAAATCAATATCAAACAGCCGGGATTACATCCATTTAACATATTTTCATTTTTAATGGGCTTAAGAATTGAAGTCTGGGGGATTTATGCAGCCTGTAACTTTCAGGGCCTAAAATGACAAGCTCAAATTGGGAAGATGAACTACAATAACATGGAAAATGGGTTGAACTCCTAAGTCTAGTTAATATTAAAAAATCAAAAAAATCAAAAATAAAATTAACGAAAGAATATATATATATATATATATATATATATATATATATATATATATATATATATATATATATATATATATTATTTTCATAGTGATATTACGTGAATGTCTACTGCAACCACAACATGCAGCTCAGATCATAATACACCAAATATAAGTCATAAGCTATCTCACAAGCGTACTTACTGATATGTTGTGAATAATGTCTCTTTTATCAATGAAGCGTGTTCCCTTGTATGTTGGACTACTGCAGCAGAGTCATGAATATTCACCAAGGTTGATTTTCTAGAAATAAAGCCTAGACAATTTGCTTCCCAACTAGATGGTTCCTTTTGTCTCATGTCCTGGTCTGCCTCCCTCCCCATATGGGGAAATAAATCACATTTCAACTTCCCATCCTCAAGGCCCCTCATTACTTGCATTTTTTTCAAGTCTAGGGATTTCTCAATTAACTATCATCAACCAGGAAATCAAGTATCCTGATCAAAGAAATTGTAGAAGCTTTCTTTCAGCATAATCATTAGACGAACATAATCTGCATTATAAGCTGTCTCAAAAGTTAGAACATAACCAACCATGCATTTGTAATCATCTAAGCAATTTTTACTCAAATTAATTTCATAAGATGTATTCAAAACTAATAAGACAAATAGCATATAGTAGAAAACTGATTCATGAAGTCACATTGTGAACTTGAGTTATCTCTTTAGCGAATTGAAAATGATATGGTTGTTACCAAATAACAGAAAAAACAAGAATATACAATAGCTGCTATAAGTTAAATTTGACTCAGAAAAATAAAGATTACTATATCTTTCAAAGAGATTACATACAACAAATCTGCATTCTTCTTTTTCCCCTCATTTATTGTTTCTGATGATAAAATGTTAAATAAATGAAAAAGAAAAACTGTTGACCTCTCTTTTGAGAATACAAATTTGAATATATCGGTTTCATATATGTTCATGAGAATCACTATTACTGTCACAAATCAGCCATACTATTGATAATGGCATCCACATCAGGGGTTATTGTTGTATGCTTGCTGATCTCTGCAACAACAGTGCTTCTACTGTATTAATAGCTACAACATCCTCAGCAAAAACACAGTCCATACCTGGAGAGACCTGCACCCATTCTGACAATTACGTATACAACAACCTACGTTTCCCTGACTACAAAATGATTGAAGGGGTTATATATAATTTTGATTTTTTCCTCAGTACTCACATCATAAAGTGTATCACCAAGCTTCAGCTTAACTGCACCACTCCTGTACACGAGCATTTTACCTATTTGGCCACCTGGCATCTCCTCTCAACACCATGTACATCTCTTGAAGGTCTTGGGCTATCCTTAATTTCATGGTCATCTGTATTAGCTGATCGCTTTATCATGGGTACTGTTGGTGGTAACTGAAGAAAAAACATGTTTACCTCAACATTTTCCTCCTACCAACAAACCTCAATACATGTAAGAAAGGAGCTAAACTAGAAGGACCATTCAAAATTTCAGACCTTAATTGTAAAAATTACCAACCATTAGACCAAGATCTACTGCGGGATTTATAGAATTTTCATCATAATTAACAGTTTCCGAGGCCTCACCAAATTCCTCCATATCAAGAATTGCTACAAGAAATGTGAGAGTTAATGCAATCTTGTGACACAAATATAAGAGTTAATGCGGTCATCTTAGTGTAACAGAAATGAGAGATTCTACCTCACAACCAATGTGGTTTGACTCAATGAGAATAAAGCAGCCTTAATCATTCTAATTAGGACAACCATCCACATTTTTAGTATCCCATGTTCCTTCTGTAAAGTAGTGCATTTTTTTCCCTCTCAAAGATACCTGGATTTCCTGAATATGGCCTCCTCAAAGGAAGAATAACAGGATTATAACTATAATAATCCTGCAGTAGAATCCAAGAATAATGAACAAAATTGATTAGATAGTCACCTATATGCAGGTGCATGTGATCATATGGGAAGAAACCTGAAAACTTAGACAGAGTAATTGCGCTGGTAGCCTTGAGTCATGGTTGGCCTACCCATGGTTCCACGTACTCTGCCTCATAAGTCCAGAAGAAGAAGCACCACTTGTAAAAATAGTGCACTGTAAAGCACTAACTATCCACCAAGTAGCTAATCAGATATCAGTGAATCCATGGATAGCTTACCATTGGAAGCTGAAGTCTGATTTTGGTTAATCGCATTCCCACCTTTGGGAACTCCATATGATTTTAGGTTAGTAGATCCAGATCCAAAGCCAAATACTGTTTGGGAACCTGCACTGTTTAATGATTGAAGTATCAAAGAATCAAATTTCCCATGGTAAAAGATGAGAAAGAATACATTCTTGTTGATAGAACATACATTAAGAGTCTAAAATTTAACTGTCTTTGGTAGAATCCATGGCATAACATGTGCTCACATGTCCTAATAAAATTTCATAGTTGCCAGGATTATCCTGACATCAGTAGATAAAATAAATTGAACTGATTGTTAACTTTAAAATATGTTGAATTAGATCAGCCTTATGACGCTTTACCACTATTGACTTCAATTAACTTCTCCAGAAAGAATTTTGCTTAGCTAATTGATTATGGTTATAGATAAAGGGCATCTGGGAACTGTATTAACACAATTTTGTCTATGAAATTCTGCTTATATCGCACTGATATCTACATATCAGCTCATTTGCTTGTTCTGGGTTCAGAAAGGATGTCTTCTTCCACTTGAAATTTTCAAACACACATGATCTGCATGTGTCCACATAAAATATAGCTACAAATCAAGAAATGTTTATGGCATTAATTCTGTTTGTAAAAGATCCACTTCAAGATTTATATTAGAGGCAAAGGTAATGCTGAAACATTTTCATTCTTAAAAAGGTCAAGCACAGTTCACAAATTTTCCTCTCATTACTTCCTCCAAATTATAAGTGATTAGATGTCAAAACCACCATGATATGCACACCTAAAAGAAGTTAAATTGCCATCAAGCGTCCTTATATTACAGGAGAATCCAGAGAAAATTAACAGTTTAAAATGTTTTATGATCTATAAGAATAAAGTTTACATGCTTCTAGTATTAATTCAATGCAATAGTTAACTATACTGCTCTGTTCAGTTTTTTGAAACCTCAATATTGATTCTATATTAGCTCCACTTTTAACTTCATTATTTCAACTATTATTGATCAATTGTAATTTGTAGCAATAATATGCCTCAGGGGACAATAGTCATCCCTTTTTTTTCCATGGTTTTGGACAAGCAAAGAATTAAATTGCCTGAATAAACAACTTGAAAAGTTGAGGTGCCAAGAAAACTCAAATGCACAGATAGCAAGAATATATGAACTATAATCTCAGTCCATGAATGACAAAAGACACATAACTGAGAAAAGAAGCTTGCTTTCTTTTCAATCTTAGGTCTCCTCTCATGGACCTTTCCTATTCAAGATGTTGAAAATCCAAATGTAGGACAATTGAATAAGATTATTTTAATAGAAGAGAATAAAAAATTGACGAGCAAATGTACCTGGAATTGCTTCATCAAATTCATTGCCTGAACAGCATCAACATCCTCAATCTTTTCGCTATAAACAGAAAATATGCGTAACACAGTTAGTAATTTGAAGGGAATTAAATCAACCAATGCCAAATGCATTGCCGGTTAACTAGAAAGATACTTACCTTTTTAACTTCATGCTTTGGTTCGCCGCGCGGAGGAGCTTTAGGCACAAACCTAATCTGCAACAAATCAAACATGCAGACATATTCTTATAAAGCCTACAGAAATGGGCATCATTAAAAGGAAAAAGGTTATTGAAGCAAACCTTCCTAGGTGGATTTTGAGGAGGCTTTGACTCCATTTGAATTGAGCTAATAATAAACTTCTAGCAAAAAACCAGAATCAATTTCAGCAATGGTCCAAAAAGGAAATCATAACTCATTGATTGACAAATGACAAACTTAACTAATATTAGGCTAATTAAAAAGAAAGAGTCATAAGTTAGACTGAACAAAGAAGACGGCAGTGAAAGGGTGGAAACATCTAATAAACAATCACAATGTTCTATACAAAGAACCAGATGAGAATGATGATCACTTTCAAAACCTTATATATACATGCTGCATATATTAACAGAGAATTTGGTAGCTCAGAATCAGATACAGAGAAGGAAAAAGAAAAAATAGCTGGAAAGAGAGCAGCATAGAGAAACAAAACCTGGTATTGAAAGATTTTATGTGGGTGGAGTTTGTTCTGTAAGAAGCAGAGTAGCCAATGGCAATAATAAGTTGTAAAGTTGAGAAACAAGAAAACGGCCAACCAAAACGTGAGTCGCTATCAAGTATTTATACGAGAAACTGTGGAACAAGGCGCGCCCTGTTAGCTAATAACTGGCATGGCAGCTTCAGGCTTCTTATCTTTTTTTATTTTTTTTGTAGGATTTTATTAAAAAATTAAAGCTGATTAAATATGAAAAAAATAAAAATTCGGACTAAATAAATTACAATTAGAAATAAATTTTAAAAAAATTAATAATTTATTTAATATTATTTAAAATAATATACATTTATTTAATACGATATAAATTTCAAATATTATAACGAAATATGTCATATAATTTTTTTATATTTAAAATATTTTTTATAAAGTTTTTAGAGTTTCATATACATTCTAATAACATTTTATCTTTTATTTATTATCAACAATTATAACTGCAAAATAACTAATACATTTAAACTACAATTTTTTTAATTGTTATCTAAAATAATATTTTTATCAAAAAATAAACTGATAATTTTTAAAAAATTATTTTTGTTTAAAATTTATTAAATTTCAAATGTGTTTTCTATATATACCAAAACAAAAGAGACAATGATAAAAAAAATGAAAAAAAAGGTGGAAAAGACAACATGGAAAATTATTACCTCGTTTATCCAAGTTGAAGAGAAATAAAAATTGAAAAAATAAAAGATATACCCAACTCCTTGACTATGCATATTCAAAATTTTGATAAATTTATTACTTCAGTTTTTAATAACAGGTTAAGTTTATGTATTAAAATTTGGGTCTAAAACACCAAATTCCAAATCTTTTAAACTGCAAATTGAATAAAAATCTTGTTTTACAACTTGTTCTATATCTAATTTTCTATATTTTTTTTTTCCTATCACCCAAATTGATTTAATTTGAATTTATATCCAAATCTAGAAAACCAAAAATAGACCATGTTGTCGATTAATCAACAAATAGAAAAAAAATTAAAATATAAATTCTAAAAATTTCTTACCACAAAGATTCTTTTCATTCAAAAAAAAAAAAGGATAGGTTCATTTTCTTATTTCATTGGTTTCAAATTATAACCTAGTTCTTTATAAATATAATTAATTATTTTTAAAAGTAATTAATTTTTTTTATCATGTAACAATTTAATATTATCAATAAATATAAACCACTAATGCATAATATATATTATAAAAAATATATAATTTCAACTATTTAACTATCTTTTTAACGATGACAATAAAGAAAAAAAAGCAAATAATAAAAATATAAAGGATCAATCTAACCCGAGTTAATAGTCCTCTCCATTACGCTCTTATATAATATCCTCAAATTCTGATTTCAAATAAATAATATAAAAAAAGTCTGAAGAAACTCTCCAAAAATAAAGACTAACATATAAAAGAGCCATCTAATAATAATGTGAGCAACTTTGTTTTTTGTTTTAAAAAAAAAATTGAGGGAGTAATATATTTCTGGATTTGAATTCTCCCATATTGAATTCAACATGATAAATCATGTTTATTTAATTTTCATAATTCATTATCAATGAATAATCAAAATCAAGTGCTTATTTATTTTTAAAAAAATAAATAATCACATTTAATTATATATATATTTTTTATAATAAATGATGAAAAATAAATGTAATTCTACTCAAGAGGGCTGTATTTTCAGGATTCCTAAATTTGAAGTAAATATAATTTATTACAAAAAATAAAAATAAAAATAAAAATAACGCATTCGTGCTCGGATTTCTGATATTATTTAGTCTTGAGTAAACGGCCCGTTAAAATTATATTTCCCGTCAAGTGCAACCAATGGAAACAAATAACAATTGCAGTTCGCCCTCATGCCCTCTGCTTCTCCAACATTAATCTACCGCTAAGAAACCTGCGAAGCAGAGATAGAGGGAGAGAGAGAGAGTTTTAGGGATTTTTGTCGATCTTTCTTTATCTAAATCTCCTTCCGATTGAGAACCGCCAATGGCTTCTGTATACATTCCAGTTCAGAACTCGGAGGAGGAGGTGAGGGTCGTTCTGGATCAGCTGCCTAGGGATGCCTCTGATATTCTCGACATCCTCAAAGCCGAGCAAGCCCCTCTCGATCTTTGGCTTATCATCGCGGTTCGTTCTTTTTCTTTTAGCTTCCTTCTAGTTCACAGTTTGTTACGCTACCTGCTAATTCGAATTTTCATTTAGAACTAGTATTGATAAAACTTAAAGCAATAAATAATAATCTGGTTGCTTGAATTATTCAGTATTCTCAATTATCTGGTTTCCGTTTAGCTAGCATGCAGTTGTAATTTTTTCTTCTTTACAAGTGATAAGTTCTTTTGGTTCAACTTGTAAATGTTTTAATCCCAGCTCTATTGTGTTCTGATGTTATTTTTATTACTATCGCAATTCGTGTGCGCAGAGGGAGTATTTTAAACAAGGAAAACTTGATCAATTCCGCCAGATATTGGAGGAAGGATCCAGTCATGGTAATTTTTATTTCCAAACTGTTATTGTTGTTTGTTAATTTTCAATATTCTGTTGAATTTTAGAGAATGAGGCCAAGAGATGTGCCCAAACTCAATTCATCTGATTATTTCACATGATCTGATCATAGGGTTTTTTTTTCTTCATTTTATTCCAGAGATTGATGAATATTATGCTGATGTTAGATACGAGAGGATTGCCATCCTAAATGCTTTAGGAGCTTATTATAGCTATCTTGGGAAAATTGAGACGAAGCAGAGGGAAAAGGAGGAATATTTTATACAGGCTACAAAACACTACAATAAAGCTTCAAGAATTGACATGCATGAACCTTCTACTTGGGTTGGGAAAGGTAAAGTATTAATACATTGTTGTTTTGTAAATGATCTGAATATTTGATTGGTATTTTATACTTGCTTATTTGCTTATAGTGTCACGGAATCATTTTTGGAACTTTTCCTTTTTATCCTGTTTGCTTGGTTTTGTCTTTATGTTCTCTATGAGTCTGTTCAGTAGTCAACTCTTGTTATTTTGAACTCTATTTGATATTTCTACAAGTCAGTATGGCTCAGAAGATTTGGTTCATTCAATACTTAGCTTGTTGTCACCTGAATTTGTTGTCAAATCTTTCTTTTATAGGACATCTAAAAAGCATTATTTTTGAATTCGAATGGAATTACTGGAACTTCTGTATTTATATTATAGATAGTGCATCACTTTCTTTGAACTACTGGTGTTACTGTTATTCTTTGATCATTGATGTCTCAGAAGAATCTACATTCTCAAACTCTCTTGATAATGATTACAAGCTATTTCTTAGGAAGTATTTTTTCTGAGTTTTGCCCTGCAAGTACTGAAAAGTTTAGGAATATGTCTACTCATTACAGGTCAGTTATTATTGGCCAAGGGTGAAATAGAACAGGCCTCTAATGCATTTAAGATCGTATTGGAGGGAGACCGGGATAATGTATCTGCTCTTTTGGGTCAGGTATAGTATATTTTCTTTACATCCAATTGATTGTGTTATGGCTTGCATATAGGTCCATATCATTTTCTAAAGGCTTGGTCTGCTCTTCATTTTAAATTTTGTGATTGCGATGGCTTGCAGTGAGTGAAGATGGTTGCTTTGGCAATATTGTTTCCGTGCACAGCAAGTTTTTCTCTTAATAAAATTCCTTCTGGTTATCTAAAATGACAGCTTTGATTTTGTGGTTTATGCTGCCCCTTAACTTTTCTTGCTAAAGCAGTATCTTCGTTGTGCTATAATTGGATAACACTTTTATCTATTTCTCCTAGGGTTATTTATACTTCAAATATCTTTTTGGCTTAGGCATGAAATTAATGCTTTCTTGCTAAATCTAACTTGGTAGAAAGCTATAAGTATGATATAAATAGGACGTTATTGCAGGAAATCACTAAGTAGAAAATTATTTGGTTGAGTCATTACCCTATAGCTGCTATTAAGGAGAGTTTGCTCTTGTATGGTAGGGTACTACCATTTGTTGTTGTTGAAATTTGAAAATGGGCCTCGGGCTTAACTCACTCCCAAAAGCTAAGTCAAGGGAGGAGGATTGCCCAAAGCCATTATAAGGAGCACTTACACCATGTAAGTAATCGATGTGGGATACACATCTTATAAGTTGTTTATAATGTGCATTCGATTCTTGCAGGCATGTGTTGAGTACAATCGTGGTCATTACACTGAATCTTTGGGATTGTACAAGGTTTGCTATTTTCACCTTATCATTTGCCACTAGGCAACATCATGACTTTATCAAATGTTTGATTTATAATTTGAAGATGAGTTGATAGGAGTCATGAGGGATCTTCTATCAAGCATAATATTTTTAGCATATGGTTAACTCGCTCATTTTTTTTGTACCTTTTGTAAGAGGGCATTACAAGTGTATCCTGATTGTCCTGGAGCTGTAAGGCTTGGTATAGGTCACTGCCACTATAAATTGGGCCATTTTAAAAAGGCTTGTCAAGCATTTGAACGGGTTTTGCAGGCAAGTGATGTGAGTTGGTGTCTGTGTTGGACTCCTGGTTCCCAAATGTATATACTGCATATTTCTTACTGATTGATACCCATATATTTCATGACTTGGATATGCAGCTCGATCCAGAAAATGTTGAAGCTCTTGTATCCCTTGCAATTTTGGATTTGCAAACAAATGAAGGTTTTCTAATTATTTTCATCTTTCATTTGCCCATCCTATTTTCTCATTTGAGCTGTCTAATATTGATTATGTGTTATACTGCACAGCGGCTGGAATAAGAAGAGGAATGGCAAAAATGCAGAGAGCCTTTGAGATATACCCTTACTGTGCAATGGCGCTAAATTATCTAGCAAATCACTTTTTCTTCACTGGTCAACATTTTCTGGTTGAGCAATTGACTGAAACTGCACTTGGTGTGACTAACCATGGGCCAACGAAGTCACACTCTTACTACAATTTAGCACGTTCTTACCACAGCAAGGTTTGGATGCCATCCTCATTATATAACTTAAATAATTGTATTCTTAAATTATTATTTGGCTTAAATTAATTGGGAGGTGGAGAGAAAATTGTTCAATTAATCAATTTTTATGTTCTCTTTTTTTTTTTTTTTTTTTTTGCAAGCATACAAGCACACAATCATTCTTGAATTTGATTAATCATTTGGAAATTTGGTTGAAGGAGATGCAAGATAAAGCAAGCTGTTTAAATGATGTTTTGTACTTTAGTTGTTTGCTTCTATGTTTTCCATGTAGCCTTAACTTGAATTTATTACCCAACTGTCTGATGAATTTTGTTCAAACTTCTATTTTTTCAATATCACTTCACATGCCTCTCTACCTCCTAATAAAGGCTGTCTGTTTGTAAGCCAGTTTTGATAGCTAATGTTTATGATGCATTTAAACTGTTGATCTGTTTTTATAACAGAATATTCACAATTTGTGTGAAACTGTTGACTATAGAAACATATGGTGTTCTCTGTGATCTGATAATATGATGTATTTTATTAACAATTTTTGCAGCAAAGTTATTGCAGTTGGTTAGTGCTCTGCAAATGTCTTTAAATGAAGTTATTGGCTATTTTTTTTCTTTGATAGTTTTATTCACCCCCGTTCCTTTCTTCTTTGAGAATTAAGTAATGAAGGATAGAGCTCTAATATCAGTTTTTTAATATCTCTTGCATGCCTAGTATGTCGTATTTGGCCTTTTTATTATTAGAAGTTATGCCATTCTCTTGATTGTAGGGGGATTATGAAACAGCTTCGAGGTACTATTGGGCATCTTTGAAGGAAATCAATAAGCCCAGCGACTTTGTCTTTCCTTATTATGGTAGGTGAAAATGGGCTTTTATCCTTTTATGTGCTCTTTTTTTTGTTCTTTGTATTCTGTTAGTGACACTATAACAATGTTTAGATTGCCCCTTTCTAATTTCGACACAATTTCAGACATTGAAATCTTTTCTGTAGTATCCTTGCATATTTTACATGTGAGAATTATGGTTCTTGGGCTATTTGATTCATTCTCTTGTAATTCACCAGTGCTACATGTAATGTTGGTTATTCTGTAACAGGATTGGGGCAAGTGCAATTGAAGTTAGGAGAGATTAAAAATGCACTATCAAATTTTGAAAAGGTCTTGGAGGTCTACCCTGATAATTGTGAGACATTGAAAGTGAGTGAGTCAAAATAAAATGTAGGCATCAGTGTTGAGCTTACGAATTTTTCTTCCTTTCGAAGTTTAGGAGCTTATGTACTTTATTTCCTTTTGCTTTAGGTTCTTGCACACATATATGTTCAGCTTGGGCAGACTGAGAAGGCCCAGGAATTTTTGAGGAAGGCTACAAAAATTGATCCTCGTGATGCACAGGTGATCAACATGTTTAGTAATCTTCTGATCGGACTGTGATTTTGAGGTTTTGTGATTTTGGATTTGCATGTCCTGTCATTGGGATATTGGACATTATTGTTGATCTGCAACTGTGACTGGCCTTTATGATGCATAAATGATGTGGATCTCATTATTATCTCTACATTCTTGATCTGTTTTCACATTGAATAAGTTTTTCTTAAGGATGTGAGATCTTAGATGGTGGATTCCTGTTTTTGAGTTACTCATTGATTAAGCATTGTGCCATGAATCACATCATAATGCCTGTTGTTGAATTTAACTGGTCTTCCTTTTCGAAATTTAGAAGAATTTAAGTAGATTGTAGAATCCAAATTTCAGACTTTGTTATCATAGTAGCTACATTCTTTCATTACATTTACAGTTGATATTTTATCACTATAGGCACTTGAGTTCCTTTCCTTGCTTGATGCCCACATTGCTACTGTATGTTTTTCTCATATCTTGCTATGATGCAGGCATTTCTTGACCTTGGTGAATTGTTAATTTCATCTGATACAGGAGCTGCTCTTGATGCCTTGAAAACTGTGAGCACTACTCCTTTATGTATTGTCAGTCTTGTATTTTTGCTACTGAAGATTTCTATCTTGCCATATCTCTTTTATTTAAATCAGACCTAAAATTATTGTGCAGGCACGAGGTCTTCTGAAAAAGGGTGGTCAGGAAGTGCCAATAGAGGTACTCAACAATGTTGGAGTTATTTATTTTGAAAGAGAAGAATTCAAGGTTTGTAACCTCTCTTTGAATCGATGAATTTGAGTTACTTTCCTGCACGGAGGAAATTGCTATTATTGTTCTAAATTTGCTTGGTCCATGTGCTTTTGCATTTAATCTTTTCCTTTACATCTAATTCTATCATATTGACTGTTTTATTTAATTTTGAAAAAATAAGGGCGGTTTTGGAAATCTGTATTCTTGAGTTATTAATTGAGCGAGAGGAAATAAGTAAAAGGGTTAATTTAAGATTGTTACAGAATACATTAGCTGTAATTAGTAGTTGACTTTAGAGTTTAGGGTAACTTATAGGCAGCTAAGTAACAGGCTAACTTATAGCTAGTTATTATATCTAGAACATTTTGTAAATGTATTATATACCTGTGATTTCTTGGAAGAAAAAAATAAGATTTCACCGAGTTTCTGTTTAACTACAAATATAAGTACATACCTTTAAATAAGTTAATTATACATGTCTTTTGCAAAAGCATGACATGTGGTGAGTGTAAAGGATAAGGATTGAGGATGTGTGTTTTATTTAAATGTTTGAAGCTTTGGCATGTACAATTTTTGCTACTAAGCTGAATTTAAATAAAAGAAGTGAAATTATTGTTGGACATAGAAAGACACATTATTAAGATTAGGTATGTTTGAACTAATTTGTTTGGTATATAAGAAAATGATAGAATAGTTTTAACTTGTTTGTAAATGTTTGTTTTAAATAAAAATGTATAAGTAGACATACACAGTTAGGTAAAGTAACCCGACCGGTCATTATAACCTATTTGCGAGTAACACTCTTCGGATCCACTGTCAGTGGATTGGGAGGGTGTTACAATTTTTTTTGGTATGTTTTATTTAATTTCGCAAAAATAATCTGATATCTTATTATTCTATAGCTGGCTCAGGAAACTTTCAAGGAGGCTCTAGGTGATGGAATATGGAATATTTTCCTTGAAGGTAAAATGAAGACGTATACAATTGATGCAGCTGCTTCTATTCTCCAATACAAAGACATGCAGCTATTTCATAGATTGGAGGAAGATGGTTTTGATGTGAGATTACCTTGGGGTAAAGTCACGGCACTATTTAATTTGGCCAGATTACTTGAGCAGCTGCACAGCACAGAAACTGCAAGTGTGTTATACCGTCTTATATTGTTTAAGGTACTCCCGTTTTTTCACTGGGTTTCTTGGATAATAATTGTTTTGCCTCTATTTCTGTTTATGAATGAATACTACTGAGGAGGTAAAAAAGGGATCAAGTTTAGGAGAGGTTTTGTGGATGAGTTGAACACAACTTATATTCCAAAGTAATCAGCAAATCAGCTGGTTTTGAGTTTGTTTCCCGCAAAAAACATTGTACTTATGTTCATGATACCTGTGGAAACTTAAGTTCCATTGATGCACTAAAAATAAATAATGCTAATTAGTGAATAAATAAGTATGCACAACTTTTTGATTTGTACAAGCACTCATTTTCTGCATTCAAACTTCGAGCATCCAAAAGGAAAAAAATGTTGTTTACATTCCGAAAATATTATTTACATTGCCAATGCCAAATGGACCCATAACAATTCATATATTTGAATATGAAGTCCAATGGCCATTTAACTCATCCTATACTTCTGAATGAATTAACTGTATAAATCTTATGAGAAATTGTGGAGTTGGTTTATTAGGTCTGTATCTAATGGCATCTGCAGGTATGAGTGCGCTATATTCAATCTCATTTACAATTTCTGAAAACTCTATGTAATTTATATTATGCTTTGGTGTTTCTAGCAGATCTAAAATTGTTTCAAAAGCTTTCTTTATAAAAATAAATCCTGCTTCACCAGATTACATTTCAAACAACAGTGACTTGACTTGTGAAATACCATGCCTTTTTCTGTGATATCTCTATCACCCCACCACGGCCCACCTCCCCGTCCCCTTTTTTATAAATCTCTTCTTTATTAGACCAAAACCCTTCCTGACTAGACCTCTTATCAAGTAATCATGTGAACCACACGAGTCTCTTTTTCCACTATCCTACTTCTTTAGGACCCATCTTCTGTTTTTTGTGTATATTCAATTTCCCAATTGATGGAATGGAAAAGGCCAGTCAAGGATATATTTTATTTTATAAAGAGTATTATTATTTGTTATTACATTAATATTGGTACACAACTTTTTTCGAACACTGGCTTTGGGGTTGATGGCTTGGATACTTATATTGCTTTTGAAGATGTTTTGATGTATGTGTTGGCCTGTATTTTAGACATCAGCATGATGTATTTTGGCTTGTTTGTTCCTTTTTCAGTATCCAGAGTATGTGGATGCATTTTTGAGGCTGGCTGCAATTGCTAAAGCTCGAAATAATCTTCAACTAAGCATTGAATTGGTTATTTTCTCCCTTTATAAAAGCCATTCATTTAAGTGGTTTTATATTCTTTTTTTTTCTCCAATTAATGATAAACTTATTATTTTTTTCTCATAGGTTAATGAGGCTCTTAAGGTGAATGATAAGTGCCCAAATGCATTATCTATGCTTGGTGACTTAGAGCTGAAAAATGATGACTGGGTCAAGGCAAAAGAAACTTTCCGTGCTGCTAGTGAAGCAACTGATGGAAAGGACTCTTATGCAACTCTCTCTCTGGTGCATATCTGTGCATGCTTCTTTGAATAGTTTACAGAAATCTTGTTGTTCTCCCATCATCCACATTTTTGTGTTTACTTATACAGCAGTTCTTATATATTGCCATTTTAATTGCTATAGCTGTATGTGTTTACACACTTCTTTTATATTGATAAGGGGAACTGGAACTACTTTGCTGCAATTCGCAATGAGAAAAGAAATCCTAAGTTGGAAGCTACCCACTTGGAGAAAGCCAAGGAACTGTACACCAGAGTATGAATACCTTCCTCTCCTCCCACTTTCCTTATCATCATTTATAGTGCTTTCTGTTATGGGATTATGCTTCTAAACAGCATGTCTGTATTGATTTGCAATTGAGGAGTCAGTCTCTGTTGTGTCTTGTATAACTAGTTCTTTTCTTTTCTTCCTTTTTTCTTTTCTATTCCAATGTATTATTAATATTATGAAATGAATAGTTTCTTACGTAGCTGTAAATTTATTTTTTCTCCTTGGTAATACAGTCATTGTTGTAACAAAGGCCTGAAAAACCATTATGGTGCCAGGAGCATCTCCCTTACAAGTTGTAGCATCCGTTAAGATAATTATATCTAATCTGAGAACTAATAGCAATCACAAGAAGTTGTTCTTTTTGTCTTTATGCAGTACGTTTTTGGTTAATGAACAGTGCCCTTATTATAATACATCTTCAAACTTCGGCATTGTAGGTTCTTGTTCAGCATACGGCTAATTTATATGCTGCCAATGGTGCTGGAGTAGTCTTAGCAGAAAAAGGACATTTTGATGTATCAAAGGATCTTTTCACACAGGTGAGCCAAACAATTGTACTTTTATTTAAGATAAAATTTGGAATTTCTTAGGTCCTCACTCTTTCTCTACTGTTGATCTCCTGTCCATGTTTTTGATGATATAGGTCCAAGAGGCTGCAAGCGGAAGCATTTTTGTCCAAATGCCAGATGTGTGGATAAACTTGGCACATGTTTATTTTGCTCAGGGCAATTTTGCATTGGCTGTGAAGATGGTGAGTTAACCTCATGTTATTCCATTTTTGTTGTTTTGTGTGTTTGCTGTAACTATTGCTGCGAACTGTTTTTCTTACTGCATATATGTACCAATTACATTTCCTTTGTTGCAGTATCAGAATTGTTTGCGGAAGTTCTACTATAATACAGACTATCAAATTCTCCTGTATTTGGCTCGTACTCATTATGAAGCAGAACAGTGGCAGGACTGCAAGAAAACTTTATTGAGAGCCATCCACTTGGCACCGTCAAATTACATACTAAGGTTTGATGCTGGTGTTGCAATGCAAAAATTCTCAGCATCTACACTACAAAAGACCAAAAGAACAGTGGATGAGGTTATGATTTTATTGAGTTGTTTTTGTTTTCTACACGTGGCTTACAAGTCCCTTACTTTTACCTTTTTTTGCCTTAATACAAGTGCAAAAGGAAACTAGACATGGTGTATGTGCCTCTGTGTCAAAACAATGATATTGCTGGTAGGTAATTTTTATATCAAGAGTTGAAGTATGGTGATAGTGAAACTGAGTCTTGATACAAACAAGAAACTCATTTATATTACCAGACATGGTGTATGTGCCTATGTGTCAAAACAATGATATTGCTGGTAGATAATTATTATTTCAAGAGTCAAAGCATGGTGATAGTGAAATTGAGTCTTGATACAAACCAGAAACTCATTTATGTTACCAGACATGGTGTATGTGCCTATGTGTCGAAACAATGATATTGCTGGTAGATAATTAATTATTTCAAGAGTCAAAGTATGATGATAGCAAAACGGAATCTTGATACAAACCAAAAAAGTCATTAATGTTATACTTTGTTGAATGTGAGGAGGCAAAATTGCTGCTTTAATCATGGCAAGATTTTTGTTGATCCTGGAAGCTAGGCATGTCCTTGTCAAAAGAGCTATTGTGGTATTGCTGTGAGAAAAGCCCTTTTATTTTTTCCAGTTAACCAAACTGTGTGATAAATTATCTGCAAAGCATGGAATAGATGTATTTGTCAAAATAGATGACTGCAAAAAAAGGCAGTGCAATTTGAGCAAGGGCTTAGTGAATTCTTAATTTGATGAGAGCTTTTGAAGATTGATTATTGCATTAGAATTAAGGGTTAACACAGTTCAATCTGATGTGCTATAAAGGCAAGATGAAGGATTTGAATAGGGTGTTGATTCCTTAGAACAACATATATTGCTTTCCTCCCCATGATGATGTGGGGAATTGTACTGGAGGTACACACATTAGACCAATTTTGGATCAACTAGATGAACTTAAAAGCTGCTAGGTTAGTTTCTTCGGAAATCATGAAGACCAGGCAAATTATGAGGTATGAATGCATATGCATATGCATTTGTACAAGGCTTTATAATGAACTTACGTTTTATTGGCCTGGTCAAATCAAATTATGAACTTATCACTGCTTGATAATTATGTGAGTTTATTTCTTACGATTGTGAAAAGCTCAAATTCGTGTTTGATTTGTTTTTTCAGTCTCTCGGTCAGTACATCTTAATGTCATCATTTTTTTTGGTATACAGGTGCGATCAACAGTTGATGAACTGGAAAATGCTGTTCGTTTATTCAGTCAGTTATCTGCTTCTTCGAACCTTCACTTTCATGGATTTGATGAGAAGAAAATCAACACTCATGTTGAGTACTGCAAACACTTACTAGAGGCTGCAAAAGTTCACCGTGAAGCAGCTGAGCGTGAGGAGCAGCAGAACCGGCAGAGACAAGAAGTTGCTCGTCAGATGGCATTGGCTGAGGAAGCCCGTCGCAAAGCTGAAGAACAAAGGAAATTTCAGGTCAGCTACTATGAACTTACTTTAGAACCATATATATATATTGACCACTGTGATTTTAGATAAGGTGCTAAGAACGCCAGCACTTAAATTTTTTCTGTTTTATTTGGTGAACTTGGGGGTTGGAAAACAGTTAGAGAGGAGGAAGCAGGAGGATGAGCTAAAAAGGGTGCGGCAACTAGAAGAGCACTTTGAGCGTGTAAAGGTAAAAGTTTCCTTTATTTGCATATGCTTCCAAGGTTTTGCATTAATGGACTGTCACTAAGATTTGAACTAGAATGGTTAAGAATGTGTGTGATGATTGAAAAAAATTCCTCCATTGATAGATAATAAACATTGGGCTGGAAAGTTATAAATATGGAATTTTGTTAGAGATATTTCCTACCTCAGTTATGATGGCTGTGGTTTCAATCATTAGCACATCTATAGAATCTTAACTCCTGTTAGAGTAATGTGTGAACCAATGGGATTTTTTTATTGATATTTTGCACCTTTGCATGAAATTAAAGTGTGTTGAATTTCCAAGGGACAGTAACTATAGCAGTGAAAATAGACTAGATAATTTTTCCAAAGTCAGCACATGGTTTAAGAATGCTATGTCTTCTGATTTCCCTAATTTTGGCACTTTTCAGGAGCAATGGAAGAGCAGTACACCTGCTTCTAAGCGGAAGGACAGGTCTGAGATAGAAGATGAGGAGGGCGGGCACAGTGAGAAGAGAAGGAGAAAAGGTGGAAAAAGGAGAAAGAAGGACAAGAGCTCAAAGACACGCTATGAGATGGAAGAAGGAGAAACTGACATGATGGATGATCATGAAGAGGATGAAGATGCCAATGTAGATTACAGGGAACACAGAAATCAGATGAATGACCAGGATGACAATGCAGAAGAGAACGCTCAGGATCTTCTAGCAGCAGCTGGTCTTGAAGATTCTGATGCAGATGATGAAGTGGTAAGCATTTGTCTTTGCCTTATGTTTTTGACATTCAACAGTCTCTGACGAGAAACCTTTTTCATTGTGGAAACTTCCTGTAAAATCAAAATCATATATCATGACAATCTTGTGTTGGAAGAAAACAATATGATGTGCAGCAATTTAAAATGCATTGCTGTGCGAATACTTAATACATGTTCATGTTCCTAGATAGTAGTAATATGCCCAGTCTGAAGTTATACCTTCCAAGTATTATATTATTGGTGAGCTGTTTATTGGAATTAATAATAAGTTTGTTGATGTTAATAATGCATGTCCTGGCTGTTTTTATCTTCAGTGGATTTCCAAAAAAAAAAGATTATGTATTTTGTTTTAGTCATCAGATCTGCATATTGAGTTCCAACCATCAATCTAATATTCTTCATTTCATTTTCTTGGCTGAAGGCTGCGCGTTCAGCAACAGGTAGGAGGAGACGGGCTTGGTCAGAATCTGACGATGATGAGGCAGCAGAGAAACCACAATCTCCTGCGGCAGAAAATTCTGCAGAGTTGCAGGATAGTGATGGAGAAATCAGAGATGATGCCAGCAAGCAACATGGTGATGCTGTTCTTGAAGATGAGGATTGATATGGCAGATTTTTAACTCTGTACCATCTTTTTTTATAAAAAAAACGTCTAGCATTAGGAACAAGGTAACATGTGAATATTTTGTAAAAGGCGAATGCCCTGTGCAATAGGAAAATTAGAAATATTTCTGTAGATATTTTAACTTTTAATGCTCCTCCAAGGTCATAGAAGTCGTAGGTTTTTACATGTTGTAACTATGCAAGAAATGTCAATGCAAGGTTAATGGCTCGTGTATGTGCTAGTCTTCCTTGACAGACTACCTTCTTGATCGTTGCAAATCTAAAATTTCGTTGGCGATTATGGATTTTGTTTTTTTTTTGTGATTAGGGATTTTCTGATGGATCTTTCTTTGAAAGAAATCTGTCACTGCTCACTTATCACTGGATTTTAGAACTCGCATAAGATCATTCACCTCCTGACCTGAAATTATATTCTTTGCCATTGCTCATTTATCACCTTGATGCTATAATTGCCAGTTGAATTGAAATGCCTGAAGATGAAAGTTCCCTGTGTTCAAAGCGTGAGATGGGCGAAGTCTTTTTCTCCTACTTCTCTCTACGATCGTCTGTGGAGTGATTACTGACAGTGCCAAGGAGTCAGATTTTTCTTGGGCAGGTGGTGGGGGTGATGGGTGAGAGGATTAAAAGATGTACTGTATGGGAGTGCTTCCTCGCTGGCTACTGATTCAGTGGGAAAAGCCTTTCAAGTCAAGTCTCTAAACACTCCTTTCTTTTTATTATTTTTACCCCCTGAAGTATTTAGACCCATGCTCGCATCCACCAGAAGCTTCAGAACAGATGCGGACTAATGCTCTGTTTTGCCATGGCCTGTACCAGACTTGGCCCCTTCTGCCTTTGTTGGCTCCTCCATGACTTATTTGCCACTCTTCTCATTATGTTCTCCAACCAAAACAATATTTCAACTACGTTTGGTATTTTGATTTTGTGCCATTTTAACTAGACTACAATGCCAAATGAAGTTTTCATCGGTGATGTCCCTTGAAAAGTAGTATTTTTCTTTATAGTTAATGATTGTTATATTATTGATGCATTAGTTTAGCTTGAATATGAGACTGCTTCTGGTGGCAAGCGTATTTAACGTTGATAATAGCAATATTAATTTATGTCTTATATCAGTTTAAATAAATGCTAGTATGGTCAAATATTACTAACTTCAGATGGTGGACAGTTGGGGGATGAATTGATAAATAAATTAACAAATCCATGAGACATAGGCACCTCACTTATAACTGCAGTATGCAAACAGGTTGAGTTTGTATTTGAATTGAAAGCAACAATGTCAATGAAGGTGCAAACACAAACAGATTTGGCCGAGTCATTTAATCTATTTTATTAACTCTAAAATGTTTTAGAAAAGAATAAAACAAAGGAAGCAGAAAACTTTGGATACTTCATCAAAACATACATATAATTCAACCCCATGCCAACCACATTTTGTAAAAACAAATCAGCAAACCCCCTTAGAAGTTAAAACCAAGAAAAAGCAGCTACCCACCATGTAAGTATATTCTTGGCCTTCAATAGTGAAACCCACAGCTCAAATCTCAACCATCTGCCAAAAAGAAAAAAAAAATTAAAAGGAGAAGTTCGTAGACAAGAAGCATTGGATTTTTAATGATAGAAACTAATATGAAAGAAAGAACTTACCATTTCGGGTTCTTGAATTAAAGGTGGGGAAGTCATGTGAAGAGGAGGGAATGGAGATTGAGAGCCTGGTTGTTGATCTTGATGTACTATTTGGTGATTTATCATCCAAATCAAGCCATGAATCTTTATTCTTGGGTGGCCATTCATCAAAGAAACGATGGACTGTCTTTTGTGGTTCTTCTTCTCTCTCAATTTGCATATTTCCTAAAAGATAATTCTGTTGATTCTGCTTTTGTTGTTTTGGGGCATCATGATCACTTAAGCTATGAAGCTGCAAGTAAGAGTACTCATTATGTAAACTAGATAAACCCCTCTGGTTTGAAGAAGATGAAGAAGTAGAAGAGGAGCTCATTGTAAGTGGAGTGAATTGCCAAGCATCATCCATGGATGAACCGGATAAGCTTCTCATAGAACCAGATGGTTCAGAAAAGAAAGCATGCTCATCAACCTCCTCTTTCAGCCCATAAGCATTCCTGTATCACATTTTCAAGAAAATTAAACCAACCTATGATCTAATTTCAAGAAATTAAGCAACCAAAAAAGAACCTGTAGTAATCTGTGTTGGTGAGGGGGCAAGAGCCGCCAGAGTCCAAAAGCAAGGGAGCAGAGTTGTCTTGAGGTGAAAGAGCAATACCAGGAGGTCTTGAAGAAGACAAAAACTGATGGTTATGGTAAGCAGGATAGTGAAGATGATGGTGATTTTGAGAGTGGTGATGGTGGGTCTCTGTAGACAAGGAAGGAAGAGAATGAGAAGGTGGGGTAAGTAGATTAGAGTGATTCTTAGCAATTGATGAGACTGTTGGCATTGTTATTGATGGGTTGGTTGCTGTAGCTATGACTGTTTGAGTTCCAATTTCCACAGGCTTTCTTGAACGATTTTTGCCTCTATGCATGTGTCTTTCACAGTATTTAGAATCTGGGTATGCTTCTTTTGAGCATCGCCATTTCTTCCCATCAGTTCTTCTGCACCTTCCAGGCTCCGGGTCTATTTTCCTACCCAAACCCATCTGAAAACAGCTCCACCCAACTGCAATAAAAAAAACCCAAAAAAAAATCAATGAACAAATTCTCGACACACAGAAATTAACAAGGCTTTACACTCTTTTGATTAGGCTTACGATGTGGAGGTTGGCGAGCAAAGAGCTTTGAAGAGAGTGGAGACTCCAAGCAGCTTCTTTTAATAGTGAAAAGAAGATCAGAAGGAATGGGAATGCCTGATACCATGTACTTAAAGATTAAAGCCTGATGTTCAAGCTCTTGCCTCTGAGAAGCAGTGAATGGGAACTTGTTTGCGCCACTCATTATCCCAAAGGGAAGAAGAAGAAGACAGTAAGCAGAAAAAGTAGGAATTGGATATGAGATTAAGAGTAGAGAAGAGTGATTATTAGAAGAGTAGAGTAGGTATATTTATTTCAGGGACCATCGGCCTGCAGAATCTTCTGTACATGGATAAAACTAATGGTTCTGATTAGAATGCTGACACTCTTCCCTTTCTTTCTCTTTCTCTTCTCTCTCTTCTCATATTATGACTGCACCTCTCTGTTGCTTCTGCTCCTGCCTCTGTGGCAGCTCTTGTCTCTGACAACTCTACGGAAACCCATAAACTAAAGAAGGGAAGAGTGCATTTAGAAAAAAGACCTTAATATGTACCCAAAAAAAAGACCTTAATATAAAAAATTAAAAAAAAAAAAAAATTCTTTTCTTTTTTCCATTTTTTAATAATAAGACTATAAGTGTTGTTGGTGTCTGAAGCCTGCTTGCTGCACTGAGCAGATTGTACGGTTTGAGCTTACTAACTCTTTTACTTTTTCTGTTTCTTTACCTCAGACCCTTCAGTACTCTCCACTCGCTATTTTGACCTTTTTCTCTTTGGGAAATTGAGTAAATGAGATGTTCAGGAGAAGGTCTCTTTTAGGTTCTGATAAACAAAATATTTTATATATACAAATTTATAGATGGATTCCCTTTACCATTTTTTTTCTGTTTTAAATCAAGCAACTTTGCTTAACAGCATCCTTAATTAGGTGATTCAACCACTTACACAAATTTGTTTGCATTTTTTGGTTTGAGTTTATCATTTATTTCTTTGCTTAATCGTAGTTAGAAATTAGATTGGTTCATTTACTTTTTTACCTAGATTAGTAAAATCATGGATTTAATGCAAAATCCTGTGAGCACATCTAATTACTTGGTTTAAGTGTATCCCTCTGATGCATGATCAGAGGATTGCAGCAGGCAACATTATTTTTCTGTATGGCATTGACAGTTCCTCTTATAGCTTTCCTAAACTCATGAAGAGGGCTATAAAGCCTAGATCTTGGACCTGTTTGTTTATGCAGGAATTTTTATGTGTTTTGTTTGTTGCAAAGTTACACCCTCATCTACTTTATAGCATATTAGCAATCACAGGTCAGCAGCCAAATAGCTCCGAATGCAATTATAAAATACGGTTTGATACTTGGATTCGTTTTCTTTGTTTTCTCAACACAACTGACTTCATTTGAGAAAGTTGTTGCTAATAATGGATTGTCTATTTTTTAATATAATAAAAATTTCATGTACAAATTTAGGACTTCAATGGATGAAGTGAGTGGTGTTTAAGGTTGTCCATTAAGTAAATAAATGGTTTTTTTTTTTTTGTTATTATGAGTTCTCAAAACTGGAACCTAGGGAATGGGAGAGCGGCGAAACCCCCTAATGCCGCTGGGGCACATGTCCCCGGCTGAATGAATGGTAAATTAGTCCCTCATCACCCTGCAAAGTGCAAAGCTAGAACTATTTTTGGATACCAAAAGTAAAACCCTTTTATTAATATAGTTATGAAGTAATTATTAGTGCAAATGATGTATCAAGAGGGAATTTTGAACAAGGGTAATTAAGTAAAAAAAGGAAAGAAAGAACTCAAGGGCATTGATTTTAGTTGGGTTGCATTAAATTCCCAGGAACTATTCTTGTATTGTAAGTTTGGCAGTGGCAGGAATTGTACAAAGTAATGCACTAGTCTTTAGCACTGTTGTTGCTATCCCCTGGCAGACTCAAACACATGCAATCCATCTGTTTTTGGGTACCATAGCCCCACTTGAACAGAACATCACCCCACGGTTCATTTCTTGATATTAATTCCCCTTTCATATATTTCCCCCAACCCCAGGCATGTTTTTCTTTTGGCCTAACATTATTATTTTACTCCAATATTCTCAATTCAAAATATATGACTGAACGCAAGTGGGTCATTCCTTCATTTCAGTCCCCCTGATAATTTTTTTGCTTTACTTTTTACTTGGCTTAGGTAAATTCAGCTTTTTTTTCTAACAATTTTAAAATTATGGTAAAAATATTAGCACCAGATTCAGGCTTCAGGGCTCATTATCAAATAACAGTGTTGATGATGCTTTTGTTCCTTCAAAGTTATCAAAGGAACGGTCAGTTTTAATAGACTAAGCACAGTATTTTCAGTTGAAGGCATATGAAATGAAAATAAAGTCATATTTGTAGATTATATTAATAGAAACTCTTCAATCCAGCTTTAACCCATTGAAGGCAATTGCCTTGATAATTCCAATTTCACTTCATCAAAACTCGTTAAAAATTTATCTTTTGCATGATTTCCATTTGGATATGAAGGAAACTATTTACACTAATACTGAATGCAATATAAATGTATGCTTAAATAATTGCTTCCCGAGAGGGAATCACTGAGGACAATTAGGCTAGTTGTAAGTGGACCATACCCACTTGCCTCAAACAAGTATGAGAACAAGAAACATGCTTCCTTTTTGCACATCAAAAACGTTATGCACCACAACCACCTCATTTGTTCTGTTTTATTTTCAGTAGTAATTCCTTATAATCAATCACATCTTCAATTTGGTAAACAACACATTTGTTGGTCAAGAATCAATTGAAGCATATAAAAACCGAGTTCACAAAAATACCCAGTAATTTCTTGCTTTGACAAATAAAGAACACAAATTTCTCTCATATCAAAATGGTACCCTATCCACAATTCCTTGCTTCGACAAATTGAGAGCAAAAATTAATCTCATAGCACAATGGTATCCTATCCACTAATCTTTATACCAGAGTTGCACCCTATGATTTCATTCGGGTAATCCCTAACAATTGTTATGGTTTAAGATCACGTGACATCATTTTGACATAGAAGTGCCCAGCTGTCGTTTCTGTTCCCCCGTAGGTTTCACAAGTTTGTATGAGTTACATGCCCAGACATCATCTGAGCTTTTCATATTTGAAAAATTATTTTTGTTGGTTTCTGGATTATCTCCGAAAGAAATAAAGCCGGTTACTGGTAAGTAAAGATTTAAAATCCCACCAGTGTCTTCCTATCGATGGATGTATGCACAGTAGAAAATTGGTTTTATCCTCCCGATATAACCAAAATTCTTTTCGATTTGCCATTCCAAACACTTGTTCATTTTTTATACCCGCACACACCTAGTCAGCCCCCAGGAATTGAATCATCAGAAATAGCTAGGCAGTTTATCGGTAGGTACAACATTTGGCACCATCCAAATATAGTTAAAGCTGTAATGTTAAAGCTAAAGAAAAAAGGTGAGTCCATGCGGTGCAGAGTGAATTATGAAATGAGTCAGTGGTCCAGGAATGGGTTGGTCATGGCAGTAATCAATTTTTAGTCAAAGCGACAAATTAGTACAACAGGAGGCAGCCCCAAATTCCTATTCCAGGGATACAGGGCAGTGTCAAGAATAATCTCAAAATTTGTGACAGTTAAAAACACATCTAGGCCAGCTAAAAATATTTTATGCGGCAAACACTTTCATTCAAGTGTTAAAAATAAATAAATAAAGAAAGAAAAGGTGTTCATTCAAGACATGGTATGCATCAAGAATACCAATTTATAATTTTACTATACACCATATCAACCTTTGAGAAAGGACATGGCTACAAAAAGGGTGTGGGCGAGCCAAAAAGCAACTCATCCCATCAAGAAAAAATTGAACTCATTATATTAGCATTACACATGATTTTCCTTTTTCTCCTATCACTATAACCCCTAGGATCTGCTCTTTGGTGGACAATCTCCCTGCCGTTTTTTGCCAAAGCTAGGGCATGTCCTTGCAACAATGACTTTTACCTGATGGCCATTGGCCAAACATTATGCATATGTTTAACTTGCGTTCAAGTTGCAATAGAGTAATATGATTACAGGCCAACCTTGCACAAGTGCTACTATTCCTTCTGAAAAAATGAAAGAACGAGATCTGTATGTACAGAGAAGAGCTGTGTGTCTACAAAGAGCTGCTTGGCACAAATTTAAGGAAAATTTTATCAGTATACTTTCATATCCCACTGTTTTAAACAGCACTGACATCAAGAAATTTATAACAGGAACTGTGAAAATTGGGTTAAAACAAAGGGTGAAGTAGCGGAGAGCCTTATCTGCATAAAAACATTAAATAAATTTCCAGAAACCCCATCAAGCATGGAATTTTATTTGTTACAAGATAAATTCCACAATAACCAAATAAAGGTGGAACAAGAGTATAGTGGAAAAATATTATTTTTTTTTTAAAAAAAGGCGCTAAATTACAGCAATTTGTTGCCAACATTAACTTATTGAAAAAACAACAGTATGTCAAAGGAACATACCTTCATGAATGGTCGATCACGACTAGGAAAGGAGTCTATGAAACTCTCTTTTAAGAGCAATGATACCTAGAAGTAGAAGGAAAGCAGGAACAGCTTACACCATTATGCGATTATTGATTATTTAATAATCAAGTCAGTGCAATATGATTATGCAAAACGGAACACTTCTTAGCATGACAATATTTTGTGCCTACGAGATTGGCTTTACTATGATCGGGAGGGATTTATTTTATTGCTCCAAAGCTTTCAGGGAATTATAATACTTGCCGAGAAGAGATTATCTATGTTTGTCCCATTGAAAAAGTGAAATCTTGAAAGATACTCGTCAAAACACACCTACATTCCTTTGTCCTGGCAGTCTATAACACCCATACTTCAGCATTTTGTGCTATCATCCAAAACTACTTTCCCATTTTGTGCAGTATTTCACAACTTAGTCTAGTGCTGCTTATGTGTTTCTATTCTATAATGCCCAAAAAATTCACATAATTTAAAGAACTATCCTCAGCACCAGAGTCTTGCTATAATTTTCATTTCATGGGATCATTAAACGACTAACAGAATACCAGTTACAAGATAAACATTGAGGAACTCTTTAATCTGCCAAAATATTCCAACAGGTATGATGTCTTTCTGTATTTTGCCATGTTTTCCTACAAGCATAACTAGTGTCCTCTGAGCTACCGATCTTTTTATATTAACTTGTGCACTCTAGTTTGATGACTGATTTATCAATATTTTATTATAATTATACACCTAATACTACAAAAAAATAAAAACAATTTGGTGAATTGTTGTCTTCTAAAGAGTGATCCTGATTTATCTCTTCTGAAGACTTGCTTATCAGATGCAAGATTACCATAAATGACTAGCAGACATGAGTAACAATTAGGAACCATTAAAAAAATAGTCAACACTGCCAGTCAAAAAGGCAAACCTTATCATTATTGGATTGTACATTTGTAATTGTGTGTGAGCGCAAGTTGGAGCAAAGTGAATCCAAGTAAGATCTTAAAACTGACAGAAAACCCTTGGTAGCTTCAATCTGTACAGGAGAAAAAAAAAGGAACGACATAGTAATTAACAAATCATCAAAAACACAAGCTTTTTTCCACATCATTAATAATTGTTAGGATCCAAGGAGTTGAAATAGATTAGTTTGGCTGTGATTTACCGAATTAGTTACATCACGTAATTGTTAGTCAATCAGATAAGTTTCTGGCTCAGTAGGTAGCTAGTTTGTTAGTTCAATTATAGTTAGCAGCAAAACGGAACCAAACTATAATTAGCTATATAAGAGCTATAGTTGTATTGAGATAACAAATTAATAACAAAATACAACTCTCTCAAGATTTTTCTCTCTTTACATCTAATCTTTCTATTCCTCTTTTCTTCTCCTTAACCATTCTTCCATTTCCTCTCTCTCTCTCTCTCTCTCTAAGTATTACTTATTTAAGCAAGATCAAATATAACAGTAAAAAACATAAGACTTATAAGGCAGCAAATAATAAAATCCATGTTCTTAAAGATGGACAAAAATAAATCATTCTACTCAAACAAATTAATAAGCTCAGTTATAGTTGATAGGGACTTGGGAAAAAAGTGACAATCTAACATTAAAAAAATAACAAGTCAGAAAGACCACTTGCTTGCTTCTTATTAGGCTCAAGGACTTCATTTTGCACATGTCAAGGACATGAGGCAACATCCTCAAAGAAGAGAATCTGGGACACAGTTGACAGCAAAACCAATATAACTCTTTAATTGACATAAGCTAGCCCCACAACAAATAGTGTTAAGTACAATTTCACCAATCAAAGTTCAATGAATTAGGAGATTAAGAAATTAACTGTTGAAAAAATTAGCTGACTAAAATGTTTAAAATCATAACTGGTGAAAGAATTTTAAATTCATCGCAAGTAGAGTAACAGAGCTATTGAACCATAATCAAGTGGGTTGCAAAAGCAAATTCAAGTTTCATTGGATGGTCATAGATAAAATTGCTCATAAACAGATATGTTTTCTTACAATTTCAAATTCAATAAAAAACTATTATATTGTTGGGAGGCTTCTGTGTGTGATATCCAACTTGAATGGAAGGTATTATTTAGCATTTTCAATCTTTTTATGTTTTCTGGTAGTTGTCTACTGAATCATATAAGAGATTCCTAGCCTCCAGGGTATCCATCCCTTGTTTCTTTCTCAAAATTTCTTTCTAATTAAGAAAATGATGAATAGAATATTCAGCTATAGTTTGAACAGGCTCAAGTTTTAATAACAAATTCCTCCAACCACAGAAGTCATATTTCTGAAAATTTTACCTTAATTTCAATTCAAGCTTTGGTTCTATCCATGTCATTCAACAAAAACAGAAATATGCAAAACAGAGATCTAGTTCCCACCAATAAGTTTTAAAGATGTCCCTACCAATGGAACTCCCATAAACGACTTTCAGCACATGTATGTGCTAAAAGATAGAATATTCCAATAGATATTGGAACACCGGTTCTACTATGAAAAAAAGAATAATTAAGCAGAAGAGTATACCTGTGCATCTGTACACTCATAAACTGGCCTCTTCTTTGCCAAATAACTTTCTCCCACAAGCATTGCATGATAAGGACTCAAGGATGAAAACAACTTTTTGTGTTTTGGCAGTTGTGGTAGTGCTGGTGACTTTACCTGTCACATCACAACAGGATGAAAATATAAAATGACATTATTCAGGGAATAACACACATATACGAGTCCTAAGCAAACACAATCCAACTGAAAAATGTCATGACAAACAAAAGGTGGAAAGGTAATACAGAGAGAACAGCAGGGGTTTAGCTTATTGGGAACAAAGAAAGGCCTGGCTCTTTATCTAGGTTCTCATACAAAGCACGAAGCCAATAAATGCAACAGCTAAGTAGCAAGTGCATTCACCAATCAAGATATTGCAGATTGTTTCTCAATGAAATTGCCAAGTGCAACTGACTCCAACATAATTCTGTAAACCTAATTCCTTACTCCACAAGCCAACTATCAGCATACCCAACACTAATAATTTTGTAGATCGAACTTTAACTTATCAGATCAATTCAAAGTCATCTAGATCTTCACTAATTTATGGTATCCTACAAGCACGGTAGGGGCCCAAGCTAGTCTGTCAACAAATCTTGTTGATTGAGAAATTGAACAATGTATATAACAAGTGCTGATGGATTTGAAATTACAATAGATTATGTAAACTTCTAAGATGAATTGAGGTCATTAAACAGCAAAAAAAAAATTGATTTTCAACCACAATCTTCACATTAAACAGCAAAAAAAAAAATACTGGCTAAGGATGGATGAGATGGAGAAAAAAGTGGGGGAAGAAGTAACAGAAGCAGCAGAAAATATAGGAATACATCTGGTGAAAATCTAACCAAAATAATAAAGTCATGGAAGTTGCAGAATTCAAATTGCTAAAAGATGGAAATGCAAACCTGGTTCCTGTTAACATCAACAAGAATGGCATTGGTTAACTTTGACTGGACTTCACTAGTTTTGTTCTTCACACCAACCTACAAATAAATATAACAATAGTGGCCAACGAAGCCCAGTCACTAAAAAGATACTAATACAAAAAAGTATGAACATGGTAACAATTGTAAAAATCAATTGCTTCATCATGATTTGACTGTCAAACTGCAGACAAAACCATATTTTACAATCTAGCTTGATAACTAAATGCTATATTTGCAATTGAATCAGCCTACAAAAAGAAAATGCCGATACAGAAAAGTTAGCGGTTAAGGATAATGAAAACACAGGAAGCTGGAAACCAATACTCACTATGTAAGGAACTGGGGCATCCAAGAAGTCCAGCATTTCATCCGGTAAAATCTGGAAATTTATACAGCTAATTAAAAATGTAATAAAATTTACACCACATGATAATCACTTGACAAAACTAGCAAGCCAGATGGAAAACATACTGGCATTAATAGACTTTGCCATTGATAAGGACGGATTAGAGGGACAACTGATAAAACTGATGCAGATAATATTCCCTGCATAACAAAGTGTTTAAAATTTATTAATGTAAAGAGACTAAATTATGTTTCTGCAAGCTTTGAATTAAACCAAAAAAAAATGATTCAATTTATGGAACTGCATCTAACTTGGTACAGTCTCAAGTTAACTATGATTTGGAGCTCCAACCAAGCTATCATTTAACATGCAATAATGCTTCCATTGCATTGAACAATGGATGTTACCTCTCAACACTCTATTAATCTAAGAGCTGTTTCATGCAGGGAGCTATTAATGATGAGACAAATAGATACCAAAATTTTCAAATTGCAATCAAACTGATCCAACAAATTCATCTCACTTCTTCAGATGAAATGTGAAAAATAAAAGAATCAGAAACACTCTAATAGTCCGAGGGCTATTTGGTTCAAGGAGTTATCAACTACGAGATAAATAGATACCATTATTTTAAAATTACAATCAAGTTAGTCAAACAAATTCATCTCATTTTTTCACATGAAAGGTGAATAAATAAAACGATTTGAATGCATGAATGCTTTCAGGTTGATGCATGCCAGTAATACATACCAAATTAGAACAAACAAGCACAGTCTGCTTCTCCAGCAGTGCTCCAGCAAACAATGTTAACACCTGCAAGCAAGAAGAGTTACTCCTCATCTGATCTTTTATGTAAACCTTCATGATAGAAATAGAATAACTACATACAACAGATTATTACGTATCCGCTTACAAACTAAGAAAGCAGCCATGCTTGATACAGCAACATACAAATGAGAAACACATATATCTTGAATAATCAACACCAAAATAAGACAGCCACAGTATTTCAAGAATAATTAATTCATCATGCATAATGTGCAGAAGGCAACAAACAATAACAGGAAGCTTCCAAATTCAATAGCAACAGTAAATCTGCAATTCTTGAGATGAGAGCTTCAGTTGTCATATTCACAACTATGATTAATGCAGAATCACCAAGTTTCAAATGCAAGCACAATTATACTAGATTTTATTGCCACCTTAGGGCAGTGATGAATCAATTCTAGACATATTAATAACTATCAGTGGCATGGGAAACCTAAATAAACAATTTTCTTTGGAAAAATAAAAAAATATTTTCAAAACTTCAACATGCACATACATTCTCCAGACGCAAGGATCCACATATGCATGCAACAGCCCATGTTGATAATGCAGTTGCTTCCTCCTCTGCCATGAGTGCACTGTGCGCCTAATAAAAACAAAAACAATAAGATACACAATGTCAGACGAGGGCCAAATAAGTGCTATTTGCAGTAAAGAAAAAGGCAGTGAACATGATAATGGATAGAAGCTAAGTTTATCTAAACCTATAAAGCTATCACTGAATGTACCTCTGCAAATTCCAAACTTGTACTGCAAGATCTCAAATCAATAGTTGACCCAGCAATATGTAAAACTGTTTCATCTGGTCTATGATATTCCAGAGGATGAAGATGCTCCAAAGGATGGAATCTAAGAGTTGAACCCCTAGAAGGGAAATGTAACTGGTAATATTGGCATATTATCTGTAACGATCCACGGTTGTTTGCCTGGAATATAGAGTAAAATTAGCAAATCTAAGAAGCAGTCAGCAAACCAAAGGAATGACATAAAGAAATAGAAAATCACGTCTACAATTGAACATTCAAACCTTAGCCCATTCAAGAATATCCATGTGATCATTAGAGTCTTCCTGGCCAGAAAAAGATGCCTCTTCAGTCTCTGTATCATCAATATCGCTCCTAAAGTTCCTGTCTTCACTAGGAGAACCCTGGAAACTGAATAAAAGGAGATTTCAATGCTGCTTACCATTAAAATAATAAAGTCATCCCCCTTCATACATTCAACAGCATGTGTGCAAGCGTATTGCTAATGAGATAGAAACAGACGTCACATTGGAAATTTGGAATTGACACTACATCTCATATAGCAAACAAAAGGAAAAGTGAAGCATATGAAGTCACCAAGGCCAGTAGGAAGCCTATGTGCAATTGATGAGGAAAGCATGTGTTCAACCTGAAGAAGCGAAGTTGCCTTCCATATCAATGATTCAATGCCCAATTTTCTCTGCTCCAGAATTTTTTATGTTTGCTCCACAACATCTAATGATATATGTCATCACTGCAATATATGGCAGGCAAGAGGAAGAAATATCGACATTTACTAATACTGCTAACACAATTTCCATTATTACCAGTAAAGACTTCATATCTTGAGTTGACCATGCATAATCACATTCCTATGAACAATGCCAGAACCTGAAGCATTACAACTTCTCTTTATATGACAATATCTTAAAATCATAGAACCTGTCCTGTGAGATAATGTACCCAATATCAACTATGTTAAAACTTGCATGCCTTACATGGAATTATCTCCGAAATGCATAGAATTGCTTTAATCACATCTCTGAACCCAAGTAAATGGGATCAAGCTTAAGCTGATAGATTTAGAGTACCTGACTCTTTGGCAGGTTCCAGTAAATTGATTCAATTCATCTTCTAAATGCTTTTGTACATCATATTTAGAGGAAACATGAACTCTTGGATGTGCAAGCATTGAATTAATTTAAAAGACTTCCGAACAACAAGATATTCTATTATAAACATTGAAGTATGGAAAATTGGCAATGAAATACCTGGAGGAAGATTCTGAGCTTTCATATTGATAATAGCGCAAGAGAGGTAGAACGGCATTTGGTAAACGTCTTTCTTCTGCTTGCTTGTTGGATAAATCATTAACATCAATATCACAATTTACAAGGTTTCCACCAAGAAGTTCTCCCTTATCAGAAACTCTCTCTGGTTCAGCATCAACAGGAACAACAACATTATCATCAATGATTTTCTTTGCCAGGTGAACATGCCCCTCGGCAATTTGATGCGCCAGGTGATTCCCATTATTGCCAATACCTCCAGATGCAGAATCTCTTGAGCTCAATTGTGAATTTTCAACATTCTCATCCAGAATTTCCTCTGCAGCTCTATAATTTGGTGAAATAACATCTAAGTTGTCCTCTAATTTTTCTTCCTTGTTATTTCCCTCCAACAGTTCAAAGTCCAAAACACCAATATCTTTTGTTAACCGTTCCAACCTTTCTTCTGTCAAGATGCTGCAAGAGAATTGAGAAATGTCAAATTGATATACGATATGAAAATTTTCAATGTACACATTGGATGCAGATGTTAAGATAGTATGCCATTCTCAACAAAAATATAGTTAGTCAATAAACAACATTCTTTAAGCATTAGCTTCAAATTCAATGAATGATAATTAGGACTAAAAGCAAAGTTGAGAGAAAGAAAATAGAGGTAAAATAATCATCACATGAAGATAACTGCACCTGTTCAATACACCAAAATGCAATTCAAAGAATGGGAGCCTTGAAAGAATGCAGTAGCATCTGCGTGTGGTCAGCACATAATGGCTCAAAGATGAGCAGGAAGATCGCTTATCCGAAATCATGGAAAGTAATCCAGAGGGTTTTTGAACAATTTCATCAACTAAAACGCAGCAGCCATACAATGTAGAATCATCAGCAACCTGGGAAATAACAAGTAAAGATAAAAATATTCAAGAAAAAGGCTTTACCATTATATTGTTATTCAAATAAGTGAAAGTTGCAAAATGGAAATATGAAATCCCATTTCAAAATCTAGAACCAATAACGCACATAATGAAACATTCAACTCCTCATAAAAGAAAAATCCAAAATGTATTTGAAAGAATAAGTTTATGGCTAGTACCAAAAATATAAAATAAAATATAAGTCCTTCATACATGTTGACTAGTCATTCACTGCCACCTCCAACAAAAATATTAGGAAAAAGCAATATAGATTGGAGACGTTAATGCCCCAATAGTATGTTAAAAGTCTGAAGGTTAACCGGTTCATACAGAAAATTTCACGTGGTAATTTTGTAAAACAAAATATCAAAAGTACCTGGAAACACCAAAAAAGAAAAAGAAAAAGAAAAAAAGCATAATATTTGAAATTACCTGCAACCGGAATATAAATGACAAGTCACTTTGTTTAAGGTGCTCCTGCAAACAATGCAACACAAATGAGATAATTCTGTGACATTACTTGGTTTTCGTAATCTCCTCAATTTGAGAAAATCATATCAGCACCATTTCGTCAGATAGTAAGGGAATTCCACATTACACTGTGGAACATATACCTGCCCAACAAGAATTTCGTTCAACTCACTCATGGAAGGTGTTTTCTCAACAGCATGAACCTAAAAACATTGATTACAAAAATTCAGAAACACCTTCATCTAAGAGCACATCAGTGATTAAGAGTATGCCCAAGCAGAGGGGGAAAAAATAATATGCTCCTTCCAGGAGAACAAAAACATTGTCCTTGAACAAGTTATAGTGAATATTAAAAAGCAGTCCACAATTTATTTAATAGTAATGTATTGGGTACAAAAGCGTGGAGCCAAAACTCTCATCAGAGCCCATCATACTTGAACAAAATATATCTTCCAATACTATCAGGTAGTGCACATTTTCAGCTCTTATACTCACTTACCAATTTTCATGAGAAAAACCAGAAATATCAAGAGCTATTAGCTAGTAATTTTTTCAATGCAATTGTGGTGATTAGAATATCTTAAGTTTGGGAATTAATTCTCATTAGAAAAAAATCAGCAATCGTTCTCTATAACTTCCCCATACCCAAATAGGAATATATAGGTGCATTAAAAGAACTGAAATCACAATTGCATATCCAAGATTTTCACAAGCAAAATCAATCATTTACTGTTTATTATGCCAAAGGAACAAATCACAGGACTCCACTCATAAAACTAGGAATACATTGGATCAGAGTACAAATGAATCTGTGAAACTTGAAATTAACTTATAGATTGATATCATTAATCCCTGTAAGCATCATATATTAAACCTTTGCGTATCTCACGAAAAATTCCAACTGATATTTGTATTAAGAATTATTCTACTCGATATTTCCTATGTCTACAAAGATATCAACTAGAAACAAATAAAATGCAGAGAGCCAATAGAAAACGTCCAGAAAATAAAGACATATTAGAATAAACACCTCAGCATTTAAAATAAGCAAACTGATTAATCAACACAAATGAGAGGCAAAAACCACGTAAGTATATTCCAACCTCCAGGCCTCCAGGAAAGCAAAATGATAAAAGATCCTTGTATTTAAGTGGCAATTGTTTGTCTGGAGGGTAAACAAATAAGACCTGGAAGTAGAAAAACACATAATGTGAAGAAGGGGGGAAAAGGGAAAAAAAGCTATATCCAGGCACAGACAGATGTTACATTTTTATTTTTTTAACAATGTTCTCACCTGAGGCTCAAGAATGGGTTCTACACGAGACTGATTCTGACAACCAAGTGAACCTTCAAACTTCCGGGCAACATATTGCCTCTGAAGTGCCTGAAGATCACAATTAGGATGAAGTCCAACAATTACCATGCTCTCAAAAAGCCTTGATGGCTCCTTTAAAGACCTATGATCCTGCACACTTAATGACAAAGATGTTAAAATGGTAGAAAACCGGGTCTCAATTTGTTTAATAGTTAACTAAAATAACACAGAAAACCACCAAATAAAGAATCCCGCAAGAAGTTTGCGTGAACAGCTCAATTTAAAATTTTACAATAGTTCATTCAATGATTGGTGAAAAGCCGTAATAAGGGTAAAAGTAAACAGAAGTACTGAAACGATGGCTCAAAATCTGCTAGCTAAGTATTGTTCACACACAAACAAAAAGAAAAAAAGAAAACATACCAAGTACTGTAACTGAAACTTGGCCCATTGACGCTTTTGGCTAGTTAGAATTTCAGGATTGTAAGTTGTGCCTTTTACTTCAGGAGGAGGAGATGAGAAGCCTTTTAGCACCCTTGTAACATGACGTTGCAACTTCTGAAATTGGCTATCACCATGATCATCTTTTGATGAAAATATCACAGATGGTCTTGGTGAACGGGGAGCAGTGGCTGCAGCAGCTGCAGCAGCAACAGCTCTTGCAACATCTTCAGTGGTCTGTAAGAACAGTGAGGCTCTCCAACCAGGGCTACCAGTGTCTTCATTTTTTGCCATCCTGGAAAAGCACTTCTACAGCTGTAGCACACAATACTAAGAGTAAGATAAGTCTAAAAATACATATTCCAGTAAAGAACTAACTGTGCCCTAGAATCACAGACCATAAACAAGCAAGGCTAAATGCAAAACTGACATGAAAAGCAATGGCAGTTGCTCAATAAGCTATCATAACAGGGAGCCATAGAAACTTTCAGAAAAGTGAAAAGTATGAAAATATAGAACAGCATGCAACAAATTTTCAATAAACCCACAAGCCAACATGCATACAAAACATTAACTTGCCCCAACCCAAAACACTTCAAGATTGAATAGGCAATTAAAGAAAATCACTTTATAATGACCCGTATTTCTAACCAAATAAACAGATGGTCAAACTCCAACTTTCAGGCTAGAACATTCAACGTGTTCAATGACCATCTAGCATAAATAAATACAGTGAATATAAACGAATAATACAGCAGATGTTTAAAGAATCATGATTAACCTCAATCGCCAAAAAGAATCATAGCTTGATCTTTACCTCAAACAACAAAACCTTCTTTTATAAATAGCTGTATGTCAAAGAAAAATCTTTGTAGCCTTTAAACCAGCAAAAGCTAAAACACTATGCTCCGGTAATTGAATGCAGATTTTTTTTTCTTTTAATTTGATAGGCTACAGTTATAAACATAGAAATTCATCGGCTATTAAAAATTTACACTTCAAGCAAGCAGATGCCTTCATGAATTGTTACCATCGTTCCGTTACTTTCATCCAAAGCTTCCTCAGTTACATAAGTCTTAAAATTGAAGTAAAAGCATAAATATTAACCAAAATACATTTAAAGGTAAATATATTCTGCTAAAAAATTTACAGATATCATGTTCTTACATAAAACTCACAAGCACAAAAAAAAAATCCTAATCAAACATAAACTCAAATCAAGCTGATCGCTTATTTATGATTTAGAAAGAGACATATAAAGGAGTAAGTTTGAACCTCAAAAGTTAGCACAGAGGAGAGAGAGAAGAGATAAAAATGAAACGGCAGAAGTAAAATTATATGGAAATTAAACGATAATTGCATAGAAAGGAAATAAACTCACCTTCACAAAGAGATTAAAACAGGGACAGCAGAAGAAAAGCTCTACAGCTATAGATAGATAAGAAAGCTCAGGCGGCCATACCAAAGGAAAAACTTAAAAGAAAAAAAGAAAAGAGAAGAGAGAGAGAAATTACAAGCTAAGCTGATAAACTAATTAGTTGATTAGGAAAGGAAAGATAATAACTTTTACTAGGGCAAAAAAATTAGGAAAGGAAAGAAATGTCCTAAGTGAAGAAGAGCGGTGTTCTCGTATTCGTCGAGGGCGGTTAGTTCCTTCTTCTCGTTGCGTTTCGCTGTGTGTGTGTGTGAACGCGCTTCAATTTTTACACACGCTTTAATTTAATTACGCACATTAATCACAGATAAATAATAATTACATCTTAAGAAAAGTGTTTTGTTTGGCAATTAAGCATCCAATGCTCAGCTTTTTTTATTTTGTAATAATTACATCATGCTCTGCTTCCTCTATTAAAAAAAACACAAATTTTAATTTTTTTTAAATATATATATATATATATATATATATATGGAAGTCTATGTTTATGATTAGAATTTAGAATGAATAAAATTTCGATATAAAAATACAATGAATAAAATATTTGAAAAAGTCAAATAAGCTTCTTATGATATTGTTTTATTGATTTAGGATGAAAGATGACTTGGATTATTTGATCATAAAATAAAAATAAGAAAGACCATTTGCCTTAGAGTAGAGAGTATCTGAAAAAAGAAATTGGTAGAGAATGAGGCATTTGCTTCAAATTTCAAACCTCAAAAGGTCTCATCTTCCCATGTATTAAATCATCATTAAAAATGCACTCTAATTAGAGATCGATATAATATTATTTTCTTTATTTAATTTTTATTTTTATAAATATACCATTAACCGTAAAATTACAAATTTTCATATATAGTTATACACTTTAGGTAAATATTTTTTTAACTTTAAATTATCATTTAATATAATTTCACAGAAATGTAAAAAAAAAGTCAAAAACAATTGCACAAAAAATAAATAAAAGAGAATAAGAAATATATTGCCACGTGTTGTAGGAAGGATTTGTGGATATGCAAAAGATAGATTACCGAAATCTAAAATTTCATATATTTAATTTTATATAATCAATAAAATTTCAATTTTTTTTCCAATTTTATCTTTATATTTATCAATTCAAAATTATTAATGTTAAAATTCTATATAATTTAATTTTAATTACTCAATTTTTTTCTAAATTTAAGACTAATTAGTAATTTTTTAATTCTAATAAAATCTCAATTATATAGGAGCAGATGAAGTAATTAACTAATTAGTGCAATAATTTGCTAACTAGGGGATTAATGTTTATGACAGAGGAAATAGAGTTTCCCTTGCTGATGAAGTGATGGTCATATAGGACCGGGTCTGGGACCACACATTGGGATCCACTGGCCATAATTTTGGAACATAAATAAAATAAGAGACATGCTGATGGGGTGTCCCACATCCAAATCACTGATTGCACAGATTTATCCTTTAGTTATATAATAACAATGCTCATTAATTAAAAAAAATACATAGTGTTGTAAATTTTGAAAACAATTGGAAAATTCAATCCCAATTTATTGGAGAAAAAGATATAGAGTTGTAAATAATTCTAATTTTGTGAATCCAAACTAGTTGTTATTAATTCTACATCACAAATACTTCTTGTTTTTTATATTTGTGATAGTTTTATATGTGATTTTAGTATTTGAATTTTTCTTTTCTATATGATTTTTGGTTTAATTTGGTATTTAGGTATTCTTTTTAGTGTTTATAGGTCATAAGCGGTAAAAGAGGCAAAAAAATGTTAGTTTTTGAGCAAAATATATATATTCGAACTTAATTGAAAGTTGGTTTGGGTGATTGAAAGTTGGTTTGAGAGATTTAAGATGAAGATTGTCGTACGCATGCAATGCCCTATAAAGTCTCCAGTCACTCGGGTGACACGCCTTGACTCTACTATCACATGCACGACGTGTCATGTTTCTACAAATCGTATGATGATGTCCTGAACTCGAAAATTCAAGTTTGAATGAGCCTTTTTATTACTTTTAAAAGAAAATTAATGTATTTTACGAAATTTACATCAATTATAATTTTAGTTTAATATTTATTTCAACTTTTAGGATGATTGAAGTCAATGTATTCTCTTTGTAACTTTTATTTAGAATTCATTATTCATACATTCAAGAGAACTTTTGATGTGAGACTTTAATTCCAATAGAGTTTGATTTTTAATAGTAAAGCTATTTTGAATTCTTAAATATTGATTAAACTTAGAGCTTGGAGAATTGAAGATCAAACTTTCACAAAAAGATTGAAGTTATCAAATTTCAATGGAGCTTATAGTTTTATTTTTCTTCTCTTTTCTATTATAATATATTTAAGTTTGATATTATTATGAACATAATCATTGTTTTAACAATGTTATGTTAAACATTTGTTGGTTATTTAGTTAGCTATCCAATTTTATATAAATCTTTTTTTATATTTTTATGAATGAATAATTTTTCTATCATTTCCAATTGAGTTTTATTTGATTTTAAGTTGAATGATTGATTGATCATCATTTGTTTGATTTAGAAATATTAAGATTGGATTATTAGACAAACTATATATAATTTGATCTAAAAATCGGATTAGATACTAATTAATTCATTGATTTATTTAATTAGTAAATATAGGTGATCATTATAGAATGATTGTTCACTGTATTTAATTGATTAAAAAAGAAAATACATAATTGGGGAAGCAAAGCTAAATATCTATTTTATATAATTGGTTATATTAATCGGTTTAGATTGCAAATTCATTATTTCCAGTTTTTAGTTTAATTTAGTTAGTTATATAATTAATCTCATAATTGATTTAGAGTGTTTTGGTTTAATTTGTGTTTTAATTTGCGATTAATTAGGTTAGTTAGGAGTTTAAGTTGATCAGTCCTTGAAAGATTAACCTCAATAGTGTCTTGTCATATTACAATTGGCTTGTGTACTTGCGAGTTTAAAATTTGTGAACATCAAATTTTTGGCGTCGTTGTCAGGGACTTGTTATTTAGATTTCTAGTTAATTTGTATTGGTGGTCAAATAGTGATTAGTTTAGTTTTCGTTTAGTTTATGCACTTTTGTTCTTTTTGAATTTTATTTATTGCATTTTAGTTTTAGTTTAGATTATTGCTCTCATTTTATGTCAAGTACTAGCAATAAAGCTAAATATGACGATTCATTCAGTCAAATATCCTACAGCTCAAATTAAAAAGCCCAAAGATCTAAAAAACAGTCCTTAAAAAAAAAGAACTATCTCAACATCCTAAGCTTATAAAAGAAGCAACATATGAAGTAAACACACCAATGACAATCCCACTTAGAGATATGGGTGTACAAAGGCAGTTAGCAATGAAAGATTATGCCAAACTTATAATTGGCAATACTACCTCTTATATAGTCATGGATAAAGCATCAAGAAATTATGAGTTAAAAAGTATACATATAAATATGTTTCCTTCATTTTATAGGCTCCCAAATGATAACCCTCTCACTTTTATTAGAGAGCTTTATGCAATAATCAACATTTTTCCTTTGAATGAGCTTAATGAAGATCAGTTAAGGATAAGATATTTTTTTTACACTCTGAAGGATAAAGTCAATGTGTAGTTCATGACTCATTGTCTAAATTCTTTGCATTTCTTGGGATGAGGTGTATCATAAATTTATGAGCAAATTTTACTCCCACCAGAAGATGAAGGAATTGAGAGCTGAAATCATTATTTTTTTATCAGAAGGACTCAGAGACATTTCATAAGGCATGGGATAGATATAAGATGCTCCTATTGCAAATGCCCTCATTATGGTTACCATCTTCTAGTGACAAAATCAGTCATTCAATGATGGTTTGACGCAAATATCAGTGTATGGTAGATAATGTAGTTGGGGGAGCCATAAGAGAGAAAACATCAAAGGAGGTGTGTGACATTTTTGAATTGTTGAGAGCTAATTCTCAACAAAAAAGTGTAATAGGTAGAAAAATGATAGTGAATGGAGTTTTTAGTGGGACCGAGCTAACCTCTCAGATAACAGAGTTGACTAAACAGGTCAGAATATTGATCAATAATAAAAACGCACCTATAAATGAGGTATCTGGTATTTGTGGTGTTTATGGGCAATGGGTTAACATTTGATCTTTTTTTTATTCTTGTGTAGGAAATGACTTAGAACAAACTAATGCCTTACATTTATTCTAGCTTAGATAACATAATATCTCATACTTTAATACTTACAACTCTAATTGGAGGAATCATCCTAATTTTTTTGGAGAAACCTCGACCACAACACTCCTCATATCCTTAGAAGCCACAACATGAACCCACAATTTCATTACCTTAAGCCTCATAATCAACTTACATACCCAAATCCAAATTTAGTTAGACCCTTTAATGCACCTAACAAACCATTTCTAAAGGACATCGTGCATAATTTTATAGTGGATACTCAGGACATGTACGAAATGATTGATAAAAAGATTGAATCTATTGAAGTCTCATTGAAGAGATTAAAGATCCAAATAGGTCAAATAACTAAGGTCGTGCAAGAAAATAGGAAGGAAAAATTGTCAAATCAAATCGAGCAAGTAAAAGAATCACCATTTTCAACAATGGTAAAAGTTATGATGACAAAGTTGACTTGAGAACTAATTTTGGAAGTTTCTCTTTTATAGGTACATTAGAGGGATAAAAAAAGCTACCAAGACTACCAAAAGAGAAGAAACATAAAGAAAACCAGAAAACAACTATTAGTGGTGTGAAAGATGAGAGAAATAATGTATTTTTTGGACCGGATTTTCATAAGGCATTTAAGCCTTACATATCTCCTTTTCCATTCCTTAACAAACTAAGGGAACACCAAAGGAATAAATAATTTTTTGATATTTTCAAAATATTTTTTAAAGTAGATATTAACTTGTTCCTTTTGGATATAATTAGGAAAGTTCCTTTATACATCCAGTTTTTCAAATAATTGCTTTCAACCAAATGTAAATATGGGAAAAATGAAACAATTAAGGTGCCAAAAATAACTTTTGCTATTATTGAACAATATCTACTTCAGAAGATAAAATATTTCGGGAGTTTTATAGTAAATATCATCTTAGGAGATAAGAAAAAGGCGAATGTCATGTTTGATTTGGATACCAACATGAACTTGATGTCATACTCACTCTAATTTCAACTAGGGTTAGGTAAGATGAAGCCAACTACTGTGAGTCTACAGTTAGCGATGGGTCAATCAAACAACCTTAAGGTATAACAGATTACTTTTTTAGTCCAAATTGGTAAGTTGATTATACATGTGAACTTTTTGGTGATAGATATTAAACTTTCTCATATATGGGATAAAAAGCTAATAATCCACCTTGGTAGGCCATTTATGGCCACTAGTGACACTATTATTGATGTAAAGCAGATAAAATTGACCATGACATTTTTAAGAGTGACCGTTAAATTTGAAGTGTTGATTTTCTAACTTGTTCTTCCAATTCTATTATAAATGAGTGTTATTATGTTGATCATGTGAATTCATTTGTTTATAACTTTACTATGAATAAGATAAAAAAAGGTTAGATAAACTTTTGAGTGTTTCAGAAGTAGATTATTGTTTTGAAGTGGCTACACATCCATCTTGAGGAAAAATTATAGAAATGTCTTACCAAAACATTAAATGTGGCGCTTTTTGGGAGACAACCCAAGTTTTCTTTATGTATTTTCTATTGTCTTATTTTTTTTATTTTCTTAATTTTAGTTTGTATTCTATATTGGTGTCTAACTTCCTTTTTGCTTAAAAGGGTTGGTTTGAAGATGGAACTTTGTAGTCTTATATTAAGACATAAGCCAATTTCATGAGAAAATAAGAGTTTAGAAAGAATGTGCAAGTATTATGTAGTACTTCCACCTTATGGGACTACAAGTTTTATATATAGTGCACTAATACTAATAATTTTCTAATTTTTTAAAATTATAGGCTTTTTAACTATCTACATTATTCAACTTCCTTTGGAATATCATAATTGAGCAAAAAATTACTTTATTAATCTATAAATTATATTTTGAATTTTCTAATATTTAAAGTATTGTATTGAATTTTTATATTTAGAATGATATTCATGTTGTTATTTTGATAATGGTTTTAAGTTAATATTTATCGAATTTTTATAATTTTTTTTATTTTATTCATTTATTTATTTATCAAATCGATACTGACTATTTAAACCAAATTCAAATAACATTGATTTTGATATTTTTAGTAGCACATAATTTAGTTAATAATTGAAATATTTAAAAACTGACTTTATTGAGTTGATTATAAATTTTTTGTCTAAATCGACCAAACTGAACCATAAGCACCCTTAATATCATCAATCAAATATGATACATTACTTTTAAAATTAAATTAAGAAAAAAAAACTCTAATTTAATGGGTCTATTCGACGCGAATCTGTAAATTATGTCATAGACTCATATTCATTATGCATCATAAACTCATATTCGAACCGACAGTGTATTATTTAATGATTCATATGTGCGACATATTTTTAATGTCCATCACATATTTTTTCGCTGTATTATATTCTTCTTTCTCTATCTATTTTTTTAAATTTCTTTGTTTATTTTAGATTGATTTTAAAGAGAATAATTTTAATTTGCATATTTAATTTTATTTTTAGTATTTTTTAATATTTTAGTTATTGTTATTATTGTTTATGATAAAAAAATTAATTTTGATATATTTATGGAATAAAATAATTGAAAATGAATATATTTTAACTAAAAATGAGTAATGTAAAAATGGGAAATCAAGTTATTAGAGGTTGAAAACGATAGATTTTGGTAGAAACAATGAACTTGTAAACGATAAATCTATAAGTTATAAAGTTGTAAGTTGTAAATGATGAATATGTATATTTTATATAATATACTTGTAAGTTGTAAATGATGAACCTCTAAATAATAAATATATAATACCTAAATGATAAACCTGTAAGTTCAAAATGACGAATCTGCAAATTCAAAATGATGAAACTGCAAATTATAAACGATAAATCTGTAAGTTATGAAACAGTAAGTGTAAACAATGAATTTGAAAGTTATAAATGATAAACCTGTAACTTTTAAAAAATAAACATATAAGTTTAAAATGATAAACATGCAAATTATAAATGGTAAATATGTAGCTTTATAAACAATGAATCTATAAGTTAAGAACGATAAACATTTAAGTTCAAAACGATAAACATGTAAATTACAAATAATGAATTTAAAAGTTCAAAATGATGAATTTTTAAGTTATAGCTAATAAACTTGTATATTTATTAGTTCGCTAAAATTCAATTTCGTAAGATCATGTATTTTGTTTTGTTTCATATGTGTGAATCAATGAGCTCCATAATATAATATAGACTTGTATTCATAATATAATAACTCACACAAATCCAATTTATTGGATAGTTGAAACAAAAAAAATTAAGAAAAAAAACTAATTAACGATATTCTAATAAAACAAAAGGCTCAGTGCACATGAGATGAGAGAATACACATAAGTTAGTATCCTTTAGTTAATTATAAAAATTTCAGTAATCTTGTAGGGATGATTAAACATAATACTCTTGACTTTTTCTAATCAAATTAATGAATGCATGGGCCCCACGAAGAAACAAATTTTCACATCCCAATTGTTTGGTGTTTGAAAGCTTTTTGGTAACAACTACGTTTATTTAATCTCCAGCTAACATAAAATAAAGAGAAAAGGAAATGCATTATACAAAAAATGGAAATTATGACATGTCATTATTTATTTTTGCTAATATTTTTGCTCCACCTATCTAGATTTTGGATTATGTATGCGAATTTAAATTTCTTGAGTGAGTAATTGTCTCTTCCTCTTGACTTTTTAAAGTATTAAGAAATAATATAATCTAATTTTTCAATTTTATCTGCATAGAAAGCAAAAGAGTTTGTATCATAGGGTTTAAGTGCTGGAATGGATGCAGTCATATATAAACAGTTAATTTTGAAGCAAAAAATTATCTATTAAGCATAAGTGTGGTACTTGTTAGAAGGACCATCAATTCTTATTCACGTTTCGGACCATCAAGCAAGTTAAGCATTGAACAGCCTAAACTCAAGGAAAACCTATTCAAGTTCAAGTAAGTTGTCAATCCTTTTGAGATTGTTGGTCAAAGTGAACATCAAAATTTACAAACGCATGCAAACCACGTATGTTATTTTTAAAAAAATATATGAATCTCCAATATTTCACTACTCTTCTTAGTTCATACCTATCAAAGAGCAATCGATAGTATTTCAAAGGAAGTGGATGAATCGATACGAAACCCTTTCAATTTAACCAGAGGTATCAAGTTTGAGTCTTGAGTATGCTGCTACCTTAAAACTCTTGAAGGAATATTTTTCCACCCTTTAAGATCATACTCGGTACAAGCAGAATTAGTCTTAGTCCGTTGACATATAAACTGAAGACATATTAGTTTAGTACAAAAAAATGTAGTCGATGATATTCAACTCTTCATATTTTCTACAAAATTTTGGTCACTCAATACAATATTTAATCACACTCTTCCCATACCCAAGTTAAGCACATCCAATCCACTCACCGCTGACCAATTGTCATCATCCCTAAGAGGTACCCGTGCCAATTCATTTTTTATTGCTTCATTTTCCTGACTGTTTGATCCTCCTCATCATCATAACTAAAAAGAACAATTAATTGTCATCAATAATATTTAGATCATTTCAGTTCTGATAAGCAACAATGGCCTAAACCACTTTATTTTCTCCCTATATGATGGGCAAGTTTAACCTTTCTCATTGGTCTGTTATTTATCCTCCTTTTCATGCTCTATTTACTTTATATTTGGGATCAACGATAATTGGCGATAGATCTAGATGAAGACGACAATTTTTGTCATTGTGTGTGCTCGTTTTGATTTAATTTTATAATTTTTATAGGGACAAATTTGTCGTTTCAAGATTTACACTGTTATGCTTGGTGATGGAAGGTTGGTATGGTGCTTATGACTAGAAGCAGAAAATGGGATTCCAAATGACTATTTAGTTGAATACTAGTCATGGGGTGTTGAAATGGGTTATGATACAACTAAAATTAATTTATTAATGTTAGAGCATATCAGTTAATGTTGGAAAATAGTCAATTTTAAAGTGGATCGTATAACGTCTTGACTTGTGAATTTGTTACAATTTATTTAATTTTTATTTATCATATTGGGAGGGTTGTAAATGAGCTGAGTTGAATATTGGTAAACTAGAGTTCAACTCGTTTAAGTTTATCATAGGATCAAACTCGATTTGAGTTTTTATACTTAAACTCGAGTTCGACTTATTTTAAAATTATTAGTCTCAGTCCGTTAATATATAAACTGAAGAACATCAGTTTCGTAAAAAAAAAAATGCAACTAATGATCTTCGACTCTTCATATTTTCTACAATTTTGGTCACTCAATATAATATATAATCACACTTTTCCCATACCCAAGTTAAGCATATCCAGTCTACTCACTGCTGACCAATCGTCATCATCCCTAAAAGGTACCCATACCAATTCATTTTTTATTGCTTCATTTTCCTGACTATTTGATCCATATCATCATTAGAACTAAAAAGAATAATTAATTATCATTAGTAATATATTATATCATTTCAGTTTCGATAAGCAACAATGGCCTAAACCACTATATTTTCTCCCTATAGGATGGGCAAGCTTAACCTCTCTCATTGGTCTGTTATCTATCCTCATTTTCCTACTATCTTTACTTTATATTTGAGATCAACGGTTGTTGGTAGAGAGATCAAGATGAGGGCAACAATTTATGTCAATGTGTGTGCTCTTTTTAATTTAATTTTATGTTTTTTTAGGGACAAGTTTGTCTTTTCAAGGTTTACATTGTTATGCTTGGTGATAGCAGGTTAGTATTAATGCTTATGATTATAAGCAGAAAATGGGATTCCAAATGACTCTTTAGTTGAGTACTAGTCAAGGGTGTTGAAATGGGTCATGACACAACTAAAATTAACATATTAATGTTGAGCGTATGAGTTAATGTTAGAAAATAGTCTATTTTAAAGTGGGTCGTGTAACGTATTGACATGTTAATCCATTACAATTTATTTAATTTTTATTTATCATATTGATAGGGTTGTAAATGAATTAAGTCGAATGTTGGTAAGCTCGAGTTCGACTCGTTTAAGTTCATCGCATGCTCAAACTTGATTCAAATTTTTATACTTGAACTTGAACTTGACTTATTTTAAAATTATTAGTTAATGCGAGTGACTCGAGTTCAGTTCGTAAAAAACCCATTTATTATGCTTAATAAGTTTAGCTCGAGTTTGACTCGTTAACTAATAACGACAAAACCTCGAGTTCGATTCATTAATTAATAATGACAAAAGATCAAACTCGATAACAAAATATAATATAAACGAGTCTTCAAAGAATATGTTCATGAGCTTTTAAATGAACATGTTCGCGAACTTTTAAACGAACATGTTCGTAAACTTTTAAATGAACATGTTCGCGAGTTAACAAACAAAACTGTATTAAACTCGAGCGCGGTTCGTTAACGGTAATAAATGATATTGAACAAATTTTTTCCAAACCGAAATCTAAATAGCTCGAAAACAGCTTAATTCTTTTACAGCCATACGTATTGGATCATGTCAATCCGACTCAATCCATTTATAACAAGCGTATATTTGTATTAATATCAAAATTGTTAGTGTTATTACACAAAAAATAAAATACCTAAATATATATTTGATATATTTATATATGGGTCAAGTTAGATCAAATCGTGTGACCCGAATAAAACAGTAAAAGTTGATATATTTGTGTCGGATGATGTCAGTTTTTATAACCTAACACGATGCAAAAATTAAATATATTCCATGTAAATTCAACATGCTTTAGTCATATGTAATATGTTTAATTTTCATATCGTATTAGAGTTGATATGATTAATAAATGAGTTATATTTATATTGATTTTGGTCGTATCATATAGTAGATCAAAATTTTGTCACCTAATTGCATCAAAAGGTATGAGGTCAACTCTAAACGAGTTTCTCATCACTAAATACACCCCCTTTTTCCCTTTAATTTTGTTATACTACTCACTATCTAAGGTATATTTTTATCGCGTGCCAAAAAAAAAATAATAAGGTATTGTTTTGATTGACATATTTTAAATTTATGGATTGTAAAATCCATATATTATAAGAATTTTATTATTTAGTTTGAATATAACATTCATAGATTGATAATATAATTTCTATTGCACTCATATTTGGTTCAATTATCATAATCCATGAATTTAACAATTAATTTTTAATTTTTAATTTTACCATTGATAATTTTTTATTAATTAAATATTTTTTAGTCTTTTTTATTTTATTTATATTGAATTGTAAAATAATATAATTTAGAGTAAATTTTCTAAGAAATGCAATTGACAAAATTATCATTATTGTCAAATCAAAATTATGTTATATTTTTTAATTCAAAATTATATATAAGTTCATTATATGTAATATGTTTATAAATAAAATAATTAATTGATTTTTTTGTTTTTCAAAAAACTCATTAATATTTTTTAATTCATATTTTTATCAATATAGATAAAATAAATGAAAATACAATAAAAAAGGTAAATGATTTTTGCTTTATTTTTAGGATTAATGATAATTTTAAAATACTATTAATTTATGATGGATAATCTTAAAATAAAAAAATATGATAACAATCTTTTATGGATAAAATAATAAATTTTGGATTTTCTCATATAAGAGGTAAAAAATTAAATCTTTCAAAAATCAAAATTTTAATGGTAGAAATTTTTTTAAAAATCTATAAATTTTAACTTTTTTTTAAGTATTCAAAGAATAAATTTTACATAAATTGATCGATAGTTCTCCTCTTATTCAAAATTTTTCGATCGGAACATACCCTAAAAGGATTTTCATAAATGATATAATTAGCCCCCTGAGTGGGGCCCGCTCTCCCCACCAACCGCACTCAGTGGGTCGGTAGGTCCCAGAGAGAACACTTGGTTGGCGAAATTATCTTTTGCTTTATCTGATTGGCCAAATAGATAATGTCACTAGCAGATTGACACAGTACATGCTCTCGTAATGAACATTGTAATCTTAGAAAAGCAATAATATGTTTTAATTTTTTTAATTTTTATGTTATTTTTATTTTTTTACCATAATGTTATTATTTTTTATTTTTTTAAGATATTGATATAAATTTGCATTTTTGCCATTTCAAAATATATGATTACTATTTTAGTATTTTATATTTCAATTTTTCTATTTCTGAATGCGTTGTTTCCCTTCTGCAGCACGACCCTTGATACTGTTCTGCCGTTGGGTCAAGCTGGCTGTTAAACTTTTGTCAAACTTGATGTGCTGCCGTTTGACTTTATGAATATTTCTATTTATCAAGATATCTGATATATCAATCTTGAAGCAGTAAACCATATTTTGATAATTTTCTTATAAATTAGGTGTTAGACAGTGACCCTTTTTATGTTTATAATATCAGTCTTGAAAGAGAGGCATTGCCAAAGATAAAAGGTTCTTGATAGAATGACGTCATATCTTTTATTTTTTTAGTACTCTTCTAGTAAGGAAATGAATGATATTATAACTATTTTTTTTTTCCAGACAGTTGAAATTTTGATCGAATTGTACCTGTGCCATCTTTCTTTTCTTGCCGCTATTTCACATTTAGGCTATTGTCATGCCTTTGGGGAGGAGGTGGCATGTTTCTTAAAGCAATTTTATAAATTGTTTGTCAACGAAGGTGCTTATTACCAATTGAAAAGCGTAGGGCCTACTTCATTTCATCCTAACCTTGATGACACTAAATGTGCCTGCTTGGTTCAGTTTTAGGAGTGTAGTATACAGTGGGTCTTTTATTTTTTCTTTTTTTCTTTTTTTTTTTGTTGTGTGGTGGAGGAGGTGGGGGGGAGTTGACATAACGTACGGGATTCAAACTCAAGCCGTTCGCTGACATGTGTAGAGGCACTGTGTATATAAACTGTTTGTTACAAATTATAAGCATCACACCCTTGTTAGGAGTCTCAAGAATTCACATATATTATAAAATGATGATCTTGGTCTCTTCCTCACCGGATAGAAGTAGCCTTTTCTCTCTCACTCTTTTTTGACCTTATATTGCTCAATTAAAATGAAATTATTATTTAGCATCATTTACCAAACTTAAATGTGGAAACCAGGCTTCCTCATGTCCCTGGGATTTACACTGAAGAGGTGGAAGCATGGAAGAAGGTAGTTGATGCAGTTCATGCCAACGGTAGGATAATATTGGCATGTTGGCCGTGCATCTCATCGAGGTAGCATAATGTTCTTCTTCTTCTTCCTTTTTTCAACCTATAGATGTATATAACGTTGTAGTAGGATTATATTCCCTGCCAATCATGTTTTATCTCTCGCACAATTGTTTTTTGAATAGTAAAAACTTGTTGTTTAAGTACTGACCAACCTTTTAATTGTGAATTGTACCAACAATATAGTCTATCAACTTGGTGGAGCTGCACCTGTATCATCAACTGGTAAGGCCATTTCAAAGAGGTGGAGAATTTTCTTGCCAGATGGGAGCTATGGCATCTACCCTACATCTAGGCCCTTCCAAACTTTTGAGATACAGCATGTAGTGGAGAGTTATCGCCAGGCAGCGGTGAATGCTATCCGAGCAGGTTAGTATAATGATTGTATTCGTATGCGTCTTAATTTCATCATACTGCTCTGGTCCTCTGGAGCTGCGCATATGTTGAATTTTTATAATGAAAAAAAGTTATAATTAAATGTCAAAAATTGGACTATATTTAAATATTACTAAAGGGTTTGTGACTATGATGCCTTTCTATAATGTTTGTTCATCCTATGATTTACAGCTGCATGCCAATGCACAGAATAATTTATCATTATGTCTCCTTTTGGACATTAGGTAGTGGGTATATATTGTTGTGTGTAGGCCCCATTTAGGTTTATGAACGACCTCTTTTTTTTTTTTTTTTACCAATTAAAGTCTAAATGGACATGAAATTGGTAGTGGTGGGTTCACGAGGGTGCTAGAAATGGAGGCTGTTCCTCAAGATGAGGCAGACTTGGTATCCTACGGTCGACATTTTATAGCAAACTCAGACCTAGTGTTTGAGATTTAAGCTTTAATACACCCTTGAATAAGTACATCAGGAAGACTTTCTATACTCAAGGCCCTGGTGTTGGGTACACAGACTCCCCATTTTTGAGCAATAGCTGCAATACAAATGGAAGGCAGGCGCTGTCACGCCTTTGAATGAGAAGCCATGAGATTAGTACCATGCATTTGAACATCAATAGTGATTATCCAAATGAAATGTCAGTTAAGTTGCTACGCTCAAGAAAACGAATTATTTCATAAAATGGAGTTCTGTTGACAAACTTGTAGTAGTAAGGTGGACTGTTGAATGGCTTCAGACTCTGGAACCTCTTAGCGCATGCTTCTGATATTCTATCTTATGACACCGTCTTGAAGCAAAATAATTAGCACGACGGAGGATTCTTGAATGGAAATATCCCTCTCAATTATTAAAGCTTCAACAAACCTCTGTTAACCTCCTAGACAATTTCCAAATTATTGTCCGACTATATATAAAGATATCTTGAGTTATTTATTGCTTACAAAATTTTAAAGAATGTGCATTGAGCTGCTAATTGCCATCCATCCTGGCTAAAACATGAAAATTTCTTGTCTAAATTCGGTCCATAAATTTTTTTATTTACCAAACCAGGAATTGAATATCACATATATAAATTAATAACCGTTTTGCTTATATAGCACTCTATTATTAGGATGGTCTATGAAAAAAAATCATTGACTAGTTCCAGACAAGACTTTTTATGGAAACATATATATAGTAACATCTTTTCCTCCATTGACATTTCATCGTCCTTAATGATCAATAATGAAATCATTCAATGCTAACCCAAAACATGTTAATTAATTATTAATTTGTAGAATCTGGCCAAACAAGGAAAACTGAATTTCATTTCAAACTGAGAAACCTCTTAAAATCTTGTTCAGAATTCCTTGTGCTGTTTGCAGGAACCCAAAAAGTTACTAACTCCAAAAAAAAAAAATTACTACTAATAACAAATTATATTAAAGAACTAAATGTTTAAATTAACACACTGTTTGTTAATATCAAACTAGATTATAATATATTTTTATTATAAAAATAATTTAGATTGACTAATAATATATGTTTGGTAAAATAATCTGTTTGGAAAAAAAACTAAATTATAATATCCAAAATAAAAAATTATTATAACTATTTTTTTTATAAACTAGTAGATTATAATTTTTCTTTCATTTTTTACTATTTTTTTATCATTTTATAATAATAATATGATTATTAAATTATATATAATATAATAATTAAATTATTTAATATGTACATATAATAATAATAATAATAATAATAATAATAATAATAATAATAATAATAACAACAACAATAATAACAACATGTTATATGATAAAGATAGATGTATTTATTATACTGGAATGAGATATTTAATATAATTTTTATATTATTTAATATGCATATATATTATATAATTTATTTGTATTATATATTTAAACAAATTTTATATAATATTTTTAAATAATATACGTTATTTTATATTTTTCAGCTACTGTTTTAACTAGTTTAATCAAATATTTTTAATTGAATCGGCTAGTAGTTAGATTATCAGTTAGTTTTACCAAGCACAACCTAAATGTGAGTTAAATAATTTTTTTTAATAAAGTTAAGTTAATATCTAATTTAATTTTTTAAAAAACCTAAATCTCTAATTTAATAAAGATACATCACTTTTGGATTGTAATTATTATAAAATTTAATTCTTCATATATGGTTATAATAATTAATTAATCTTTAAATTGAGACTTAAGAATTATATATAAGGAATTCTTTTACTAGAAACAAAAAAGTTTGGGGAGTCCATTTCACCATACATAGCAGATTTTCATATTTATGTTAATAGGTATATCATAAATTTTAGATAGCAGAAATCCAGATAAAAATAAATAAATAAATAAATAGATAGCAGAAAAGGGGAATGTTTGGCCATTTAAGAGCATATACAAGAGTGAAGCTAATTATATATGCTTTTATAATTTGTTCATGTTTATACTGATACAATTTTTTTTTTGGCAAATGGTCTGATTAAAGTTCCAATTTAGACTTTACTTACGGCTTAGCAAGTCACCAAATCAGTATTACTAAATTAAAATTTCTTGAGAATACAAAAAAAATTGAATGTAACTTTATCAAATTTTCTTGTTTTTATTTTTTAAAGCACTTTATTCATTTTTTCCAGAAGAAAAAAAAACCCTTTTTCATGTAACGTTTTCATTCTCGTTTTCTTGCAATATAGGGTTGTGATGGGTAATCATGAATTTGTGATTCTTTCTTAAAACAGATTTATATTTTCAAATGATAAAAATATAAATATGCACTACAATAAAATTATAGACTTACTCTCATGAAATACATTTGAGAGTAATTCTATAATTTGAGAGGACTTATATATTATTTGAGTTTTGAGATGACTTTAGTTTTATCTCAAGTGACCTAATCTAATTAAATATCCTAGAAGATTGGGAATTCATGACATCCACACAATTTCATGGATACCATTGAAGAGGTAAGAAGACTGGCAGAAACTCTTTATTAGCTGTCAACATGTCTTCTTATGCCCTAATTTCTACCACTATATTTGGTGCCGGACCACTTTCTCCTAGTACCTTCTTATGCCCTAATTTCGATGCCTTATGCTCTTTATTTCTTAATCTGCATGTTAGGTTTCGACATTTCTATATAATTACAGGTTATTTCTTGTTTCTTGCAATGGAGATAGCAATAGGTAGGATGATGAACTTTAAATTCATACAACTCAGTAATTTTATTTGCAGGATGTGCAAAACTGCTAACGAATGTCACTATGCATCAGTTTCAGTGTTAATGATTATTTTACTGAACAGAAACAAGGAGTAATTTTCCGTTTCTTGAAAAAACTAAATATTTTATTACTAGATAAATGAGCAATCTCATTTGATAGGGAAGATATTAAAAAGATAATTTTTCATTCACATCACTCCAAATAAAAAGAGAAATTTTGTCCTTGTCCAAAAAAGATCAATGCAGGATCACATGCATCACAGCTTGAAATCTGTCGTTTGCGATCTGTACAATTAAGCTTTGCCAATGGCCATGCATGTGAAATCTTACATGGGCATATTCCCTACCAATGATCCCAATAATTAAAAAACAAAATCTAAACCTTTTCCGCTCTATATATACAAACCCACCAAATCCTCATCACTTGCGCCCTAAAGTCACACAAACAATTTTCATAAAAATTCAATTAATCGTTATTGTTTTAGAGGAAGATCGATGTTGCTCTCAATCTTCCTCGTAATTTCTCTGCTCTCATCTTCCTGCTATGCAGCAGTGCAAGACTTCTGCGTGGCGGACCTGTCGGGTCCTGAGGGCCCTGCAGGCTTCAATTGCAGGAAACCTACATCAGTGACAGAGAAGGATTTTGTATTCTCAGGACTTGGCACCCCTGGAAACATTTCAAGCCTTATAAAAGCAGCTGTTACACCTGCATTTGTGGACCAATTCCCTGGAGTAAACGGGCTTGGAATTTCCATGGCTCGTTTGGACTTGGCAGTGGGTGGGGTTATTCCAATGCACACGCACCCTGGAGCTTCAGAGGTTCTGGTTGTTGTTTCAGGGTCAATCTGTGCTGGCTTCATCTCCTCTTCTAATACAGTTTACTTTACAAATCTGAAGAAGGGAGATCTTATGGTGTTTCCACAAGGGTTACTGCATTTTCAGATAAATGCAGGTGGAACTCCTGCTCTTGGATATGTTAGTTTCAGTAGTGCAAGGCCAGGTCTTCAGATTTTGGATTTTGCTCTTTTTGGCAACGAATTGCCTACTGATATACTACAGAAAGTCACTTTCCTTGATGCTGCTCAGATTAAGAAGCTTAAGGGTGTTCTTGGAGGCACAAATTAATTAATTCATTTCGCAAAATGACTCTCAGCTGCTTTGTTTGTTGTCTTCTTTTTCGTTACCTTTTCCTTTGCTTTGTTTGTGTCAGTCAGTATCAGGTTTTAACTAATAAAGAATCTAATCTAGCTAGTTAGTCTTTTTTTTTTCCTGTTGATTGTTGAGTTTGAAAATGTGGAAATTCCAAGAATTTTGTACAAGGCACAATTAATTGCCTTTCTTGTCTTAGTACGTAGATGAGAAATATTAAACCAATAAATGCTTTTTTCCTTTTTTTTTTTTCCTCTTGGGGGAGAATCTTTGATGAGTTCTATCCAAGAATGATTCAGGAAAAATCCTTCAAGCTAAATGACTAATTTCAATTTCATAGTATTAACTTCAAATAAGTTTTTCTTTAAATGTAATCAACAATGGAATATTATACACTAATGTTGGAGATGCTCATCACACCTCTCTAGGAGAGAATTTTTATCCGAAATTTGTCATGATAATGTT